>OW204026.1:20483174-21015498 GCA_934048045.1 Polygonum aviculare
TGTCTATCTGCTTCAAAGAAGGACGCTGATCTCTGGCATTGTCGTCTTGGTCATGCTGGACCTAGCACAATTCTCAAGTTGCACCAAAGGAATCTTGTGAAAGGTCTTCCCCGGATTGATCTTGAGACGGTTGAACAGTGCGAAGCCTGTATCAAAGGGAAGCAAACAAGAACGTCTTTCAAGTCCAAGAATGAAGTAAGTACAAAGAAGCCATTGGAACTTCTCCATATGGATCTTTGTGGACCAATGAAGACACAGAGCTACGGTGGAAAGAGGTACATTTACGTTCTTGTAGATGATTTTTCTCGATTCACTTGGGTTCTTTTCTTGGCGTCCAAAGCAGATTGTTTCAAGGCATTCAAAGTCTTCATCAAACAAGTGGAAGTTGCCCTGGAGACGCCTCTCAAAGCTATAAGATCAGACCATGGGACGGAATTCCAGAATTCAGAGTTCCTGACCTACTGCGATCAACATGGTGTCTCGCACAACTTCTCAGCTCCGAGGACTCCACAACAAAATGGAGTCGTAGAAAGAAAGAACAGGACGCTAGAGGATATGGCAAGAACTATGCTTTTGGCTAATAGCGTTCCCAAGTACTTTTGGGCGGAAGCTATTGCCACAGCATGCTACATCATCAATCGTGCCATGATCCGTCCTCTGCTGAAGAAGACGTCCTATGAGTTGTTGAACGGAAGGAAGCCTCGCATCGATTATCTCAGAATTTTTGGTTGCAAGTGTTTCGTTCACAACAATGATAAAGAAAAACTGGGAAAGTTTGATGCAAGGAGCGATGAAGCCATATTTCTTGGGTACTCCCTCACCAGCAAAGCATATAGAGTTTTCAACAAAAGGACTCTAAAGCTTGAGGAGAGTATTCATGTTGTGTTCAAAGAATGTTCTTCTCACAAAGACAAACAAAGTAAGAAAGAACGCTCCTCGTCACAACAGCAGGACGACTCTGAAGACGAAGTTGAAGATTGGTCCTCTAGAAAATACTATGTTCCTAAGGAAGCTCCTCCAAATCCTGAAGAAGTCTCAGTGGACGTACCTAGCATTGTTCAAGGAGTTCCATCTCATAGTGAATCTCTAGTTCAGCAAGAGGTGGGTGAATCAAGTTTGCAAGGTCAAGGTGTGGACGCTCCCTCTGAGGGGGAACACACTGAGGACGCTTCTTCAGATGATGAAATTGATCCAAGGTTTGCTCAACTATTTCAAAGGGAGTCCCGCTTCTCTAGGGACCACCCAACTTCTCAGATTGTCTCAGATCCTGCCCAAGGAGTTCAAACCAGGTCAGCTGCAAGCAAGTCCCAGAGTGCAAATTTAGCTTTTTGTGCGTTCAACGCCTTTGTATCTTTGGCGGAACCAAAGAATATCAAAGAAGCACTTCAGGACGCTGACTGGATTCAAGCAATGCAAGAAGAACTCAACCAGTTTGAAAGGAACAAAGTTTGGACCCTCGTTCCTCGTCCCAAAGGCAAGAATATCATAGGGACGCGATGGGTGTTCAGAAATAAGCTTGATGAGAGTGGACGTGTGTCAAGGAACAAGGCAAGACTTGTGGCTCAAGGATTCAAGCAAGAGGAAGGCATAGACTATGATGAGACCTTTGCCCCTGTTGCTAGAATTGAAGCCGTTCGTCTTCTTATTGCCTTTGCCGCACACAAAGGATTCAAGTTATTTCAGATGGACGTCAAAACTGCCTTTCTCAATGGAAAGCTCAAAGAGGAAGTATATGTTGCTCAGCCCCCTGGCTTCGAGGACGCCTCTCACCCAGATCATGTGTACTACTTGGACAAAGCACTTTATGGACTCAAGCAAGCCCCTCGTGCCTGGTACGACAGGTTTGCGTCCTTCCTTTTGTCTCATGGGTACACTAGAGGTTCAATTGATAAAACTTTGTTCATAAAGAAAGTTCACAATGACATTTTGATTGCTCAAGTTTATGTTGATGATATTGTCTTTGGTAGCACTAACATGAAGCTTGTAGATGAATTCAAGTCCCTCATGAGTAGTGAATTTGAGATGTCCCTCATTGGAGAACTCAACTTCTTTTTGGGACTTCAAATTAACCAACTCAAGGAAGGGACGCGCATTCACCAACAAAAGTATGTCCGTGAAATGCTTGAGAAGTACGGGATGAACACGTCCAAGCCTATGGCAACACCCTGTTCTCCAAATTCGCGTCTTTACGCAGACGAACAGGGAAAGGACGTTGATCAAAAGCTGTACAGAGGAATGATTGGCTCTTTGCTTTACCTAACAACAAGCCGTCCAGATATTATGTTTGCCGTTTGCTTGTGTGCACGCTTCCAGGAAAATCCAAAGGAGTCCCACATGCAAGAAGTCAAGAGGATCTTTCGCTACCTCAAAGGACGCGACGATCTTTGCCTTTGGTATCCCAGGAAGACGTCCTTCAAGCTTGTTGGCTACTCGGACGCTGATTACGCTGGTCATGTCATTGATCGAAAAAGCACTTCAGGAATGGCACAGTTCCTTGGTTCATGCCTAGTTTCATGGGGATCAAAGAAACAGAACTCTGTGGCGCTTTCAACTGCGGAAGCCGAGTACGTTGCTGCTGCTTCGTGCTGTTCACAAGTACTCTGGATCAAATATCAACTTGAGGACTACGGTATCAATCTTGAAACTATTCCTATTCTCTGTGATAACACAAGTGCTATAGAAATTGCTAAAAATCCTGTCTTTCATTCACGCACAAAGCATATTCATATAAGACATCATTTCTTGCGTGATAATGTTGAACTAGGACTCATTAGCATGGGGCACGTTAGGACGGAGGACCAAATAGCTGATATTTTCACTAAAGCACTTGATAGACGTCCCTTTGAGCATCTCAGATTGCTCTTAGGAATGATAACTTTTAAGTAGCAAGTCCCGTTCTACTATTCTCTCAATGATTGGCTATGTTTGGTAGATTCTAAGTAGTTAAGGACTGTTAAGCATTGAACTCATATTTGCAAGAACGCTAGTCTAGAACTTCATGTGTTTGCTACTTTGGAACGCCATTCAAATTTTCTCTATTTGTCTTGAAAAGAGTATCCCTGATCACCCAACCCTCATTATAAGTTGAAATGATGGGAACTCTAAGCTTACCCTAGCCGAGAACTCTGCAAAAGCGTCCTATGAGCTTCATATTTTCTTTTACGGGACGTACTTGCTTTGTTCTCAAATGGTTCTCAAGGTAATCACAAGAACGATAAGTTGGTTGTTGGTTTGCTTGAAGAGGTCAGAGATTTGCTAAGTATGTGAGAACGCCAGTGGTTGTAGTTGAGAACGCCAGTTCAGATTTTGAGAAGGAAGTTGAAGAATCAGAAATTTGAATTTTGAACTTTTGAAAGTGTGAACAGTGACCGTTGTTCAAATCTTAAGGGGGAAGCTTCGCCACGTGTCGCACAGTAAAACAGTGTTAATTACCAGTTGTGCCACCGCTTCCTCTATATAAGGCCAAAACAGTCGCTCTCGTTCATTTATTGCTCTCAACCACTTTTCAACTCAGTTCAAGCTCTGACTTCTCTCTAAAACTCCGGCGACTTTCTCTCACTAAAATCTCACCGGAAGAATGTCTCAAAAGCAGATGAACGTAGCCAGAACTTCAGCCGGTGGGAAGAGGCGAAAGCTGATAAAGTCCCACACTATTGAGAAGCAAAGACAGCCCGTCCTTGATGAGTCCCTCGTGGATTTCATTAACAAGAAGCCAAAAACGCTGTACAGGCTGATCAGAGAACGTATGGCCAAGCCAGACGTGAAGAACGATCAGGAGAAAACACAAAACTACGAGAAGTTCCTCGACCGTTTTGTGAGGCACGGGCTGATAAAGAACGACTACAAGGACCTGCCGGGCAGACTGGAGGACGTCTTGTTCTTCACAATTTATGGAGGTCAGAATCTAGACAGTCTACTTGACTTAATTCCTGACCTAACCAAATGCGTCCTTCCGGATTTTCCCATGTACCCCAGCCAAAAACGGGTATCTAGTCCTTCTCCCCCACCTCCTCAAATTCCAACCATCCAATCTCACAAAACCCTGCCCCTCAAGCGTCCCGCTCCCTCATCCTCCACAAGAACAACCGAGATCGTGGACAAGTTCCCGTCTCATATTAAAGAGGGACGCTCCAAAAACATACATGACCCACGGCCCCTCAAAAAGGCCAAGTCCTCAAGCGTCCCCCAACACAAAAACCCCTCAAAACGGCCAAGCTCCTCAAATCGGCCGTCCAAAGAATCCACTCCTCTCCCCCAACCCCTCAAAATCACACAACTCCCCACTCCTCCTCGCTCCCCTCAACCCTCGAAGAAGAACGCTCTCATCCCCTTCCCTCCCCAAACCCTCTCTCCCCTCAACCTGGACGACTTCCCTTCCGCCCCGGCCCATATCTCCCCGCCTAAGGACCCTGAGACTCCCAAGTCCCGTCGTCCTTCTTCCTCCAGTGGCCCGGATGAAACCGAGCGGACGTTTGAGCACACGTTCCGCCGGAGGAAAGCTGGTGAGATACCCAACGTTCTCCTCGCCAAAGACGCGCCTGTGCCAGTCGAGGATGTCTCCTCCTCCTCCAGCTCCAGCTCGTCTGATAAAGAAGGGACGCCTCAGGATGTCGACGTGATTGGCGACTCCAATGATGAGGTAGAAGCTGTTGAGAGTGCTCCTGCTGAGCACCAAGTACAAGAGAACGCTGGCGAGCACCAGGTTTCTCCAAAGGACGCCGAGCCAACTCTCTCTGAAGAGCTCGAGCGTGACAACCAGGAAATCCCACCTTACAACCAAGCTCTCCCAATCCTCAACCCTCCCTCTCCCCCACAAGAAATCCCCTCCCCCTCAACCCAATCTGAATCCGTCCAAGTCCCTGTGGACGCTGAGCCAGAAACCGAACTTCAAACTGAAGCTCAGGACGCTGAAGGCGCGTCCCAAGGGCAAACCTCTGCTGGTGCCGTTCAAGCCACATCTGGTGGCGATGCTGAGAATGAAGGCACAGAGGACGCTAATCAAGATGAGTCTGGCGACTCAGAAAAAGAGAACAATTCTTCAAAGGGTGAGGACTCTGAAACTCCCAAGGGCAAGCGTAGAAGGAAGAACGCTGATGTGCCTGTTAAAGTCCTGAGCCCTCTAATTTATTCTGAAGAGTGGCTCGCTTCTTTTGATGATGCTGCTGTTCAGGAGTTTCTTGAGCTTCTAAAAGTACAAGGATGGCTGAACGTAGGACCAGCGCCGACCACTGTTGACATAGATCAGGTCAAGGCGTTCTACCGGGATTTGCGCTACAAGGCAAAAGATGGATCCCTCCTCTTTAAAATTGAAGGAGAAAAATTTTCAGTCACTGAACGCCAAATGCGCACCTTCCTCGGTCTCGGTTCTCGCAAGCCTCCGTCTGATGCTCTCAGTTCTCTACCTGAAGGCGGCTTTGAAACAACAGACCAAGAACTGCCGCTGGTTGAGCACGTCTTTCAGGGCAAAAGGCCACTAGGTTTGGACAGGGTATCTCATGTTCTGAGCAAAGTTGGCGCAATCGTTCACTACTTCATATGCCGCGCCATTCTTCCAAGGCAGGAAAAGCGTTCTATAGTGCAAACATCTGACATCATTCTAATAGACGCCATCCTGGAACGCCGCCCAATCAACTTAGCCAGAATTGCAATGCAACATATGGCCAAGTGTGGAAGGAAGAGGCATGCCTTGCCTTACCCTGGAGTGGTGAAAGCGATTCTGCAGTCCCAAGATGCATATAATGAGAACGCTCCGTCCAAGGAACTAGGCTTGAAGTGGAACGCTAAATCAGGCCTTGTTGAGATCAGGCACAACGAAGAGCTGCCGTCTGTGTTGAAACAGTTAGCGGCTGAAGCTGAGGAAGCAAGACAAAAAGCTGAAGAAGAACGCCTGGCTGCTGAAGCAGAACGCCAGGCGAATCCGTCTCAGGAAGGTGTACACGAAGAGCCTGCTATGGACTTCTCTGCTCTTGATCAGATGTTGCTGGCTCCTTCTCCTCCTCTAGACCCTCCTGTGGACGCCCCTTCGTCTAGCTCTGGTCCGGCTCCGCGTCCTGCTCCAGCAAATATCTCTGAGCATCCTCCTGCGGAACTCTTAGGTGCAATCATGGATAATCAGTGCCTCATTTTCTCTGCACTTAAGGACTTGACCTCTGCGTTCTCTAAGGCTGCTGAACTCCAAGAAGAACTCCTCCAGTTCTATCAAGCCCAGCACCGTTCTCATTGATTGCCACCACCCCTTTAATCCCATATCATTTTGCCTTTGCTTCTTTTGAACTTCAAACACTACGTTCTATGTCTGTAATAACTCTAAAGTTTGGTTTGAATGGCAATTACATGGTTAGCTTGCATTGTGTTTGTTTAAGCGTTCCTCTGCCTTTAGTTATGTGTTTGTGCTTAACGTTCTTATCACTTGTTATCCTTTTCGATGATGCCAAAAGGGGGAAGTGTAGTTTTGCAGAGATGCGCTATAAATTAGTTATCTAGAATAAGCAAGTGTTAAGGGGGAACTATTAAGTGAAAGGTCTAAAGAACGCCATGCTAGAATGAACTAGAGGACGCCTAGATCATTCTAGGACGCTTTTCTCTCCTTAAAATTCAAAAGCTGGAGAATCAAAGAATGAAAACTTATGCTAAATGATATTTCTCTAAGTGTTAGAGGACGCTCTTAAGTTTTCATGCATGCTAAGTTCCAATGTCAAAACTTTTTGCTGAAGAGTTTGTCATCATCAAAAAGGGGGAAACTGTTGGGACGCTATCAAGAACGCCTGCGTCCTTGGTAGTGTGCCCACAACCGTCCCTTAGTTTTGATATGACAAACTCACTATGATTCTAATAAAGTTGTCCAAGTGTCCAGGAACGCCAATGATAAAAGGACAACAAGTGTGTAGGGGCGTCCCATAGGCTTTGGGACGCTAGCTAACAGGAAGTAAGGACCGATCAGAGACTACTTGAGCAAGGACGCAGTCCCAAGCAAGTAGGAACGCAAGCAGAGCGTCCTTACTCTCTAGCCGACAGGATGACATCACCAGACAACATTTGATCATCCAAGGACACGTGGAGACCGATCCTGTAGCAGAGTCCAACACTACGTGGCGGACGATCCTGTTGCAGAGTACATCCATACGTGGCGGCCGATCCTGTAGCGGAGTCCATCACACACAGCTGGATACAGGAAGCTTCCTCACCACCGCCATCATACGTGGAGGAAGATCCTGTAGCCACGTCCTCGAAGGGCATGATCGTCCCAGGAGAAAGACGCCCTTCCTCAAGTCCTATAAATACCCCAAGGCATTTATTGTGACTTCAACGCTTTCAAGAATATTCAAAGAGAATCATAGGAAAGCGGCTCACTCAAGAACACGAAGAACAAACTCAAGAACTCAAGAACAGTGCTAAGTCTTTGAGTTAGATCGAGTGAGACTTGTAACCCAAATCACAAATCTGTTTGTAATCAAAAGAGAAAGAGAGTTCTGCGAAGTACTGCAGAACGCAGGGATAGGAGTCCTTTAGTAGATTGAACTTGCTTAAGTTGTCGGCTTAGAGGAGTCCTTTACTAGTGGACTTAGGGAAAAGCTAAGTGCCAGAGAACTGTAAAGACTCGCCAGTACATCTGTAAGAACGTTCAATATAAAGGAAGAACTATTCAAAAATCCTCCAAGGAGGTAGAGGTTTACATTCAAGGACTACTTGGTCTTGAGTGGTTCCTCTATAATTCACTGCGTTCATTTCTTACCTGTTTAGTACATAATTTCCGCTGCATTACTCAAGGACGCCCCTACTCCTCGTAGGGACGCCTAACCTAAGGACGCCTTTATCAAAGTAAAGGCAGTCCCTCAGTACTAACGATCCAACAGATCAAAGGTTGAAAACTTTGCTTATAGAAATTTTGCTAAGTGTTAGAGGACGCTCTTTAAGTTTTCAAGCATGCTAAAGCTTTAAGTTCAAAACTATGTTAAGGATGCCTTTAGTACTTAACATTGTGCTTAGCGTCCCTTAGTTTTGATATGACAAACTCGCCTTGATCTAATAAGTTGTCCGATTGTTTCACGAACGCATGTTATGAAAAGAACAACAAGTTTGTGTAGCAGTCCTTAAGGTGTAAGGACGCTACATCTCTGAATAAGCGACTTGGCATAATTCTACAAGGACGCCGTCCTTTATCATTACACAAGAGTCCTCTTAAGGCTGACCGACAAGGTGACATCACGAGACAAGCCTTGATCATGATCACCACGTGGAAGCAGATCTTGTACACCAGTCCATCACCACGTGGAGACCGATCCTGTAGCCAAGACCTACGGTAATTGCCAGGAAGCTTCCCTCATTGATCGCTCACGAATGCGAGGGTCTAGAGATACAATTTATTACCCGACCCCGTTGTAGCACGTGGTGGGTGTCCAACGCTCGGGAAATCTACTCGATTGATATGCCAAAATATTTGAAAGTGAGGAAAGAGAACATAAAACAAAGGAAAATGAAAAGAACTATCGGGACCGACACATGGTCACTCGGGCCCGATGTTGGCGATGAAGAGGGAAGTCGGGACAAACACTAAGCAAGTCGGACCCGATGTAGCTGTGAGTGTCGAACTCAGGGTTTGAAAGTAGATCTTGGGCATTTGGGTTCCTTCTCTAGTAGATTTAGGCTTTTCCACCCCAATTCAAGCAATAAGTGATGATCGAAATAGGATCGAGGTGCTTTCACCCTCGTTCCAACCACTTCTACACATCGATCATTGGGGAAATCCCCTTCGAAGCAAGGTCTTGTGATGGACAAATGTTCACTTTCGTTACTTTGCCAAACACAAGCCTTGATCCCTTACTTTCATAAGGAATTGTAGCTCTATGTAGAGTGGGTTCCATGATCAAGGACTCAAGGCTTATGGAATTGGGTTTCCCCAACCTAGCTAGAGTTTTCCCCCATAACCCAAGATCAAGGAGATCTACTCCATGTGGCAAGTGAAGAAAGCAACAAAATCACAAAGCATCCAAATCATCATCATCAATCTCAAATCAAAGTCAAATTGCATTCACAAATCAAAGCAATCCACAAACTCCAATCCAAAGTTTCCAAATCCAAAAGATCTAAAACAAGCAAAGCTAATCTAGCAACCAAACCTATCAATTCTTCCTCCTCCTTGGCCGATTCTCTCTCTTCTCCTTCTCCTCTCCTTCCTCCTTGTTCTCCAAGTATCCTCTTGGGAGTTTTGTGTGTTGGTTAGTTGCTAAGTGTGGGAACCTCCTCCAATTAAAAGATAAGAGAGCCTTAATAGATGAGGGGCAAAAGTGGTAGTTTACAATTTCGTGCCTTGGAGCCCAATCCAGCCAGAGAACGACTCGGACCGACACGGAGGACCTCGGGCCTGACTTCTTGGGTACATCGGTCCGGTGTAAAAATCGCATCTCGGGTCCGGCGTTGCTGGTACCTCGATCCGGACCTCGTTTCACCTCTTCTTCTTGGCTTTTCTCTTATTCTTCTTCATGGCTTGCTCCTCTCTTTCCCTCTTACGCTCGGGCCTTCCTCCATTCTCGATTCACCTTCAAAACGATCCTTGATTGATGCCACAACGCCTACAAAACACATAAAACGCGCATTGTCTCCGAATCTCATAGAAATATGGGAACTAAGCTAAAAATGAACAAAACACACAAGAAAAGAGGAAGAAAGAAACATATTTACAAAGAAAATCACATATAAAACACCACCAAATAAAGAGACATCACTCATCAGTCTTAGGGACACGTGGAAGCCGATCCTGTAGCAGAGTCCCTGAAGGGCATGATCGACAAAGAATGACACCCTTCCCTAGGTCACTATAAGTACTCTTCCAAAGCATTTATTGTGACTTGACGCTTCCAGAGAGTATTCAGAGCATATTGTCAGTCGCTCAAGAACACTAAGAACAGCTCAAGAACACGAGACACTTAGGTGTTAGATCGAGTCAGAAGCATCAAAACCATAATCTGTTTGTAAAAGAAAACCCAAAAAGAGAGACACAGTCCTTACAATGAACTGTAAGGACGTGCTAATAGCGTCCTTTAGGATATTAAGTTAGGTTACGATTACAAGCTTAAAGGGGTGTTACTACTGGACTTAGGGACACACAAAGTACCAGAGAAGTGTAATCACTTGCCAATGTAATTGTAAGAACTCATAATAAGAAAGAAAAAGCTATTACAAAATCCTCCAAGGAGGTAGAGGTTTACACTCAAGGACTAGTTTGGACTTGAGTGGTTCCTCTATAAATCAAAAGTGTTCCTTACTTATTCTGTTTTCCTGTTTAGTCTTTGATTTCCACTACAACTGAAGGACGCCCTTAAGCTTTATTAAGGACGCCTCAGCCAAGGACGCCCTTAACATAGTTAAGGACGCCCTCTCGGTTAGACTAACGATCCCAACAATTGGTATCAAAGCAGGCGCTCTAGATCTCAGTTGAGTTGTAGGTAAAGATGGATATGAAACCAATTGAAATTAGTAGTGTGAAGCCTCCGCGTCTCACGGACGGCAACTACAACTGTTGGAGAACCAGATTTGAGGAATGTATGCGCATTCAAAATTACCAATGCTGGAAGGTGATTAAGGACGGTGACCTTAAAGTTCCTCCTGCCATGCAAGGCAAGAGGAAGTCTGGGGTCCTGATGAGTTTAAGCTTATGGAGATAAATGCCAAAGCTATATGTTTCTTGCAGACATCCCTCTGCGAAAGGGACGCTACTCGAGTGAGCAATTTGTCTACAGCTAAGCTCCAATGAGAAGCACTTGAGAAGTACCACGTAGGGACGCTAAAAATGAAGGAAGACGTCCAGTTGGAAGCTAAGAGGGACTTCGACAAGTTCAAGATGCTTCCAAATGAAACCATCATCGACTACTCTTTCCGCTTTGAAGGCCTTTTGACCAAGTTGAAGAACTTGGGAGTTTCTGAAACCGAGATCTCTTTGAGGAACAAGGTTCAAGTGTTAATTGATGAATTGACAGGAGTTTGGAACTTTGATAGGACGACTTTCAAAGAAAAGCGAGCTAACAAGGGACTGTCAATAGAAGAAATCTATGGAAAGCTAAAGGCGTTCGAAGCCAGAAGGAATCAGGTTATGATTGATATAGGAAAGAATCCTCAAACTGAACTAGCTTTGAATCTTGAAGCTTGAACGCAAGAGCAAGAGATCTACAACTGTCGGCAAAATGAACTGGCCTTGATGCTTGAGGCCAAGACAAAGGAGCATCTTGAGAATCTTCGTCTTCAAGCTTTGATAGAACGTCAAGGGAAGACTGAAGAGCAACTTGCTGAAGAAGAAGAATTTGCTCTCTTGCACAAAACTCTTAGATCATGGGCTAAAAAAGGCAAAGTCCCAAGGATGAAAATACCTTACAAGAAAGAAAGTCCCAAGCTCACAGAGGCAGAAATGAAGGAAGTAACATGTTTTAAATGTAACAAGAAGGTTCAATTTGCGAAGAGTTGCACTACAGGACTTTCAATGAAAGAGATCAAGAAGAAAGCTTTGTTTGGCGTTTATGAGGCTGCCTGGGACGACATCGATTCAGATGAAGAAGGACCGTCCGATCAGGTTGCTTACATGGCGATGGAGGACGCAACAAATGATCATAAGGACGCCTCTGAAATTGAACAAGAGGTAACTCTTGACTCCATGATAAGTTCTCTAGACAAATATTCTAAGCCTAAGCTTATTAAACTCATTGCTCAAATCATGCAAGAAAGTTATGCCATGAAAGAAAGGCTTGATGAACTTAAATCTGAAAACATTGTAGTTGAGTGTGAGAATTGCAACACAACGACATTTCAACTAGAGTCCTCACTTGAAGAAACAAAATCCCTTAAAACTGAAATCGTGTGTCTCAAACTTGAAAACGTTAACCTTAGAGATGAAATCAAAGTTTTAGGAAAGAGTCCTATAACTGAAGTTGTGAAACCTGTTGTTTTTGTTCCTACCAAGTGACTCGGCTAAAGTCGTCGTGCCAAGATCAAAGATAAATAACTCAAACAAAGAAACTAGTATAGCATGCAAGTAAGGGGTCGAACCCAAGAGAACTGTGGCTTCTATTATTAATATAATTACCAACGAAAGATAAGGGGGGATTTAGGAGAAAGATCTAACTAAGCTAAACTAGAAAACAAAACAAATAAACAATCAATCAATTATGGGAAGAAAGTTCATTCAAAAGATCCACTCTAATATAATCACTCGATCATAGATTTATCCACTGATTTCATTCACACCTAGGTTTAATTCCTATCCTGATCATTAACAATCGCAAGTCCACGGTCCAAGCAATTCTATAACCCTAGGCAGGGACGCTTAACCTAGAATTAGCATAGAGAACAAGGATATGCAGGATATAATATCAAACAATCAAGCTACAAGTCAATTGCAAGATAAAACAATCAATTCTCTTCTTAATCCTAGTTGCATAGACAACAAGTCTAGGTTAAGTTGTTTTCACAGATTAGTTTTGTCCACGGTCCAAACCTAATCAAACAGTAAAAAATTAATCAATTCAATAGGGTCACGGATCCTAGAGAAACAATCAACAATCATAAGATGAAGCATAAGAGAATCAATGTTAACCAATAGGATAGAAATCAATTACCAAAACCTCACGAGTTCATAGATCAGAGCTTCTCCCTTGAACAAACCCAAGGAGACTAGCTCTCCATGACTAAACTAAACTAAAGAATTAAATTGAGGAAGAAGGTAGAATGTATCTAAAACCTAAGGAGGGTCCTCCTTATATAGACTCAGGGAACATGCTCCCGTAATCTAATTAGGAAAGGAGAAAAGATAGAAAAGGAAAGAGGAAAGATAAGAAGATAGAAAGAAGATAGATCTTCGGCCCGTATCGGATCCGGCATCGCCGCGCGCGGTCGCGTCGTCTCTATTGCACCCACTCTTTCGTGACAGAATAGAACTTCGTCTCTTGGCAGCCACCGCGGTCGTGTTGTCCAATCCGCGGTCGCGGAATCGGGACAGAATCTCTGGTGTCACTTCGGAGGCTGTTTTTACCATATTCGGCTTGGAATATGACTTCGGTGTAAAACGTTGAATTGAAGCTCTTCTAGTTAGCTTTCCAATGGCACCGGAATCACCTCAATCCGACCTCTATAGCTCCAGATATAGCCTTCACAAGAAAGAGGTGTCGCGCAGACAGCTCAAAACGCCATAAAAACCTTGAAACTTGAATCCTTGTGTCTTCGGCCTAGATATTACAATTACACACAACTCTAACCTAAACACACTAAATATAGGCCTAACATCTAAGAGTTAACCCATACAAAATAGGGCGAATCATATTCTCCCATACTTAGATCTTGCACGTCCTCGAGTAAGCTCAAAACAAAATATAACAAGAAAGCACATCTAAAATCTCAGGAAATACAAGGGAAACAAAAACACACAACTCATAACCCGAACCCAAAATAATAGAGAAATTATGAGCATAAAACAATGAAGCTCAAACACACACCTCACAACAAGATATAACACACAAGCTCTAAAAAGTGTAGAGCAACCTAGGATCTACCCAAATCTAACATGTAAGCCCCAAAGTCCCCAAGCAAGAATGATCCTAAAACACTCGAATTTTACCGCTCAATTCTGCTTAGGCACCTTTTCGAGTTTTCACCTAACTGCTCTTTTCATTTTTCTCAAGGTGTGCTAAAAAATACTCACAACTCTCATGAACCTCATATTACCCCAGCCTAATGCTGGTCCGGGTTACGTACTTATTACCTGAGCCGCCCTTTCGGGTTTTCGACTCATCCCAGGATTTATATGCCTTTTATTAATTTTTATGGCTTTTTCTATCTTTTTCATTTTCTTTCTTTCTTTATTATGCAAACAATATGGTGCAAGTGCTCCATGAAAAGAAGGAAATCAAAAATCTGAAGCAAATCTCTAACTAAACTAACTTAGATAAGCGAATGCGAGTACTCCCTCCCCCATACTTCAATCCTTCATTGTCCTCAATGAAGCAAAGAGAAAGGATAGAAGCAAGGAAGAAGGTATGTTAGAAGACTCACATACGATGAACAGAGGTGGAATGGAAGAACTCTTCAAAGGTGGTAGAAAGAATGGACAAAAAGCTTTGGAATCACCATTTTGTAGGCAAACCGCGGGCGCGGGTGATCGGGCCGTGGCCGCGGAATCAACACCGTAAGCAACATCATCCTCTAGGAACCAACCGCGGGCGTGGTACTGGAAGCGCAGGCGTGGCCTTGAGCAATTGCGAACTTGGACGTCTCCTCGAACATGAATGCTCAATGTGGCTCTCGGATATTGGGCTCGTCTTCTCAGGACATGTGTGAACTCTTGAACTCGAACCTCAATGATGCTATCCGGGGGAATAAAGCTCCCCCATACTTAGGCTTTGAAGATAGCCAAAAGAATGGAAATCTAAAGATGGATGAAAAGAAAAGAAATAGAAGGTGGAAAGATAGAAGATAGATTAGAATGAATATGGATAGATGGAAGATATAGAGATAGATGCCCGGATTTTTTTTCCCGATATTTTTTTTTGCCAAACCCAGCCTCACCGCGGCCGCGCTTACCAAGGCATGGGCGCGGTAATTTTTTTTTCGGGACCAACTGCATCACCACTGTGGCCGCGGTTTGTCGACCGCGACCGCGGTGTCTAGTACCTATACGTCGGGAGTTTCTGTATTCGAAGCGCGACCGCGGTTGCGCACCCACGAGCGCGGTTTAAGCACAGAACGTTCTTTCAAACCTAGTACCTGCATGTTAGCCCGATTTTTTTTTACACAGTCAATAAAAATATTAATACTAGAAAGAAACCTAAGTTCCCCGGCAACGGCGCCAAAATTTGACTCGGCTAAAGTCGTCGTGCCAAGATCAAAGATAAATAACCCAAACAAATAAACTAGTATAGCATGCAAGTAAAAGGTCGAACCCAAGAGAACTGTGGCTTCTAGTATTTATATAATTACCAACTAAAGATAAGGGGGGATTTAGGAGAAAGATCTAACTAAGCTAAACTAGAAAACAAAACAAATAAACAAACAATCAAATATGGGAAGCAAGTTCATTCAAAAGATCCACTCTAATATAATCATGTACTCGATCATAGATTTATCCACTGATTTCATTCACACCTATGGTTAATTCCTATCCTGATCATTAACAATCGCAAGTCCACGGTCCAAGCAATTCTATAACCCTAGGCAAGGACGCTTAACCTAGAATTAGCATAGAGAACAAGGATATGCAGGATATAATATCAAACAGTCAAGCTACGAGTCAATTGCAAGATAAAACAATCAATTCTCTTCTTAATCCTAGTTGCATAGACAACAGGTCTAGGTTAAGTTGTTTTCACAGATTAGTTTTGTCCACGGTCTAAACCTAATCAAGCTGTAGAAAATTAATCAATTCAATAGGGTCGCGAATCCTAGAGAAACAATCAACAAGATGAAGCACAAGAGAATCAATATTAACCAATAGGATAGAAATCAATTACCAAAACCTCACGAGTTCATAGATCAGAGCTTCTCCCTTGAACAAACCCAAGGAGACTAGCTCTCCATAACTAAACTAAACTAAATAATTAAATTGAGGAAGAAGGTAGAATGTATCTAAAACCTAAGGAGGCTCCTCCTTATATAGACTCAGGGAACATGCTCCCCTAATCTAATTAGGAAAGGAGAAAAGATAGAAAAGGAAAGAGGAAAGATAAGAAGATAGATCTTCGGCCCGTATTGGATCCGGCATCGCCGCGGTCGCGTCGTCTCCACCGCGCCCGTGCTTTCGCGACAGAATAGAACTTCGGTGTTGGATCGTTAGTATGAAACTGGGAGGTCATTTACTTATGTAAAGGCATCCTTGAGTGAGGCGTCCTTACTAGGTGTAAGGGCGTCCTTAAGTTGTGCAGTGGAAATGTAAAACTAAACAGGTGAACTTAGCAAGTATGGAACACAGTGATTTATAGAGGAACCACTCAAGACCAAGTAGTCCTTGAGTGTAAACCTCTACCTTCTTGGAGGATTTTTGAATAAATTTTTCCTTTCTTATTAAGCGTCTCTAGAGTTGTGCTGGCGAGTTCTTTACAATTCTCTGGCACTTAGTGTACGTCCTAAGTCCACAAGTAAAGTTCTCCTTTAAGCCTACAACTTAAGCGAGCTTAATCTTCTAAAGGACTCTATCCCAACGTCCTACAGTACTTCGTAGGACTTCTCTCTTTTCTTTGGTTATCTGGGTTACAAACAGTTTTGGTTTTGGTTACAACATTTCTCTCGATCAAACACTAAGTCTAGAAGAGTTCTAAGCTTGTTCTTCGTGTTCTTGATCGAGGTCGCTTTCTCTCTGATTCTCTGAATATTCTCTGAAAGCGTTAGCGTCACAATAAATGCCTTGGGGCTATTTATAGGACTTGGGAAGGGCGTCTTTCCTCTTGGACGATCATGCCCTTTGTGGACGTGGCTACATGATCTTCCTCCACGTAGTATTGCGGTGATGAGGGAAGCTTCCTGTATCCAGCTGTGTGTGATGGACTCCGCTACAAGATCTGCCTCCACGTGGTGATGAACTCTGCCACAAGATCGGTCTCCACGTGTCTTGGATGATCAAATGTTGACGAGTGATGTCATCCTATCGGCTGATGAGTAAGGACGCTCTGAGAGATTAAGCTTGCGTTCCTACTTGCTTGGGACTGCGTCCTTGCTCAAGTAGTCACTTCGCTTCACTTCGCTGGTCCTTAGTTCCTGGTAGCTAGCATCCCTTAACCTCAGGGACGTCCACACACTTGTTGTCCTTTTTGTCACTGGCGTTCCTGAACACTTGGACAAATTTATTAGAATCAAAGTGAGTTTGTCATATCAAAACTAAGGGACGGTTGTGTGGGCACACTAACAAGTACGCAAGCGTCCTTGATAGCGTCCCAACAATTTCCCCCTTTTGATGATGACAAACTCTTCAACAAAATAGTTTTCACATTGGAACTTAACATGCATGAAAACTTAGGAGCGTCCTCTAACACTTAGAAAAATTTCTGTAAGCACAAGCTTTCAGCCTTTGATTCTCTAGCTTTTGGATTTTAGGGAGAGAGTAGCGTCCTAGAATACTATCTAAGCGTCCTCTTGTTTATTCTAGCATGGCGTTCCTTAGACCTTTCACTAATAGTTCCCCCTTAACACTTGCTTATTCTAGATAACTATTATATAGCGCATCTCTGCAAAACTACACTTCCCCCTTTTGGCATCATCGAAAAGGATAACAAGTGAATAAGGATGTTAGCACAAAAACACAATTAAAGGCAATGGAACGCTTAAGCAATCAATATGCAAGCAAACATTGGAACTTGCCATTCAAACGAAAGAGAGTACGTTATTGCAGACCAAAGTGTTTTTAAACAAAAAAAGCACAAGCGAAAGTTATGAGGGATTAAAGGGGTGGAATGACAATCACTAGGGACGTCTACTGGACTCTTGATAAAATTGAAGAAGCTTCTCGTGGAGTTCAGCAGACTCTTTGAGTGTTTGAATGAGAACGCACTGGTTGTGGAGAATGGCTGCCATCAGTTCTTGTGGCGGATACAACTCTGGGTTCTCCGGAGGAGGAATGAGAGCAGGACCAGTACTTGAAGAGGGGGCGTCCATGCGAGGCAAGGTTGGAGGAGGGGAGTGAGTCATCAACATCTGATCAAGAGCATCATAGTTAACAGCGTCCTCTTGTTCACTTGCTGGCACTTGACCCATAGAAGCAAGTCTTTCTTGTTCGGCTTCTAGAGCAAGCTGTTCTTGTTCTGCTTTATTCTTTGCTTCTGCCTCTGCCTCTAACTGTTTTCTTATGGACGGCAGCTCCTCAGAATTTCTGATCTCAAGCAATCCTCGCTTCTTATCCCAGTGCATTCCCAATAGTTCGTGAGGAGCAGAGTCATCATAGGCGTTCTGTGACTTCAAGATCAGTTTCACAAGTCTTGGGTAAGGCAGGGCATGCCTCTTCCTCCCACACTTAGCCATATGTTGCATTGCTATTCGGTCTAAGTTGATGGGACGGCGGGAGAGGAAGGCGTCCAACAATATGCAATCGTGAGTTTGGATGACTGACTTCTTCTCTTGCCTTGGCAGAATAGCATGACATATGAAGTAATGTGCTATGGCCCCAACCTTAGAGAGTACATGAGCTACCCTGTCAGTCCCATTGGGCCGTTTACCACAGAAAATGCGTTCAAGTAGCTCAACTTCCTTGTCGTCCTCCATCTCAAAGCCATTTTCAGGTAGAGAATTTAAAGCATTGGACGGCGGCTTCTTAGTGTCAAGACCAATGAAGGCACGGACTTGGCGTTCTGTGACTGAAGCAGGCTCATCATCGATTTTGAACTGAAGTGTACTGTCTTTGGACTTGAAGCGGAGATGCTTGAAGAACGCTCTAATCTGATCATTGTTTATTTCTGCTGGCTGAGGTCCCACGAGCGTCCAGCCTTGGAAACGCAGTAGCTCAAGGAATTTATTGACTTCCTTGTTGTTGAACGAGGCAAGCCATTCCTCCGAGTAAACCAAGGGACCGAGAATGTTTACCGGCTCGTCATAGTCCTTCTTCTTTTTCTTTGAGCGCTTGGGGGACTCAGATTCCTCGTCCTCATCATCATCTGCATCCTCGTCCTCAGACTCATTCTCTTGTTCATCGTCCTTGGCACCAACGTCATCTGTGCCTTGGACTTTTTCAGCATTGCCTCCAGAAGCGGCATGTTCAATTTCAGATGGAGTCTGGTCTTGGGACGGCATTCCTGCGTCCTGAGCTTCTGTTTCTGTTTCTGTTGGAGGCTTAGCGTCCAGAGGGAGTTGGGATTCTGTTTGGATTTGAGGGGAGGGTTGATTTTGTGGGATTGGGAGGGAGGTAAGGATGGGAAGGGTTTGGTCATAGGGGGCGACCTCATCAGCATCAAGCGCAAGCTTATCGTCCAGACTAAGCTCGGTGTCCTTCTGTTGAGTGACCAGGTGCTCACCAGCGTCCTCAATGACTTGTGCATTTTCAGCAACTTTGTCCTCAGCGGGAGCATTCTCGACTCCTTCTGCCTCATCATGGGAGTCTCTAGTAATATCAACGAAAGGGGAGGACTCAGCGGCAGGCGTTCCTTGCTGACTCCTCTCAGATGAGTTGGAAGAAGAGGAACTTGAGGAGGAGATGTGCTCTTGCTCAGCAACTTCTGTCACCAGAACTCTTGGAGCTGCTCCAATTTTTCTACGTTTGAAGGTGTTCTCGAGTGCAGGACGGCTCTGAACGTCCTCTAGTGCAGATTCTGAAGAAGGACGGTGGGACCTTGTAGTCTCGGGGTCCTTAGGCGGTGAAATATGAGCCGGGGACGAGGGGAATTGAGCGAAGTTTAAGGGTGAGGGACAGAAGGGAATGAGGGCTTTGTCTTTTGTGGTAGTTGGAGAATCAGGAGGGGTTGGGAGCTGTTCAATACATAGGGACGATTGGGCAGGGGCAAGCCTTGTTTTTGTAGGAGGGTTGGACGGGCCTTTTGTGGTGCTTGGCCGTTTAGAGGAGGGGACGATGGATGACTTAGGCTTTTTAAGTGGCCGTTTGTCATGAGCTTTCTTGGAGCGTCCCTCGGACAAGTTTTTGGGGAACATGTCCATGATTTGAGTTTCTTTTGTGGAGGAGGGTTTAGATGATTTTGAGAGGGGGGACGGAGGAGGAGCAGGCCTTTTAGCAGGCAGGATTTTCTTGATGGCCTTTTGAGGAGGTGGGGGAGAGGGACTTGGCAAGCGGTTCCCTAACATACGGAACGCAGGGGAGTCGCTTGGATACATAGGGAAGTTGGGCAGGATGGCATTATAGAGATCAGGAATAAGGTCAAGGAGAGTGGAAAGGTTCTCACCAGCATACTAAGAGAAAAACAGTACATCCTCCATTCTTCCTGGAAGATCCTAGTAGTCGAGCTTGTGAAAAACGGGTAGAATGAACTGTTGAGGAACGACACATAGTTCTTTCATTTCTGAGCGTCCTTCCGAACATCTTCCTTGTTCATGTGTTCCCTTATTAGTCTGTAGAGGGTCTTTGGCTTCTTGTTGATGAAGTCCAATAGAGACTCGTCTAGCACTATCTGCCTCGGCTTCTCTATAATGTGGGACTTGACAAGCTTTCGCTTCTTCCCACCGGTAGATGATCCGGCCACGTTCCTTAGAAGAGAAGACATGATTCTGATTGCTTTTAGTGAGAGAAACTCGCCGGAAACTTAGAGAGAGGTCAGAGCAATTTGAGAGCAGGGAAGTTGTTGAGCGTAATAAATGAATGATGGAGACTGTTGAGGCCTTATATAGAGGAAGCGGTGGCACACTTGGTAAATAATACTGACTTCCTGTGGAACACGTGGAAAAACTTTCCCCTTAAGAATTGAGCGGTTACAACTGTCTTTGTTCAAACGTTAAAAAATTCAAATCTCATGATGTTTCAACTTTTTCTCAAATCTGATCAACTCTGAACTGGCGTCCCACTCTGAAAAATTGGCGTCCTCTCTGACTTAGCACAATTACCTCTTTAGCAAACCAAGAACCTGAGCAAACGTCCCTGTGATCACCTTGTGAACCATTTGAGAATAAAGCAAGTACGTCCCGTATAAGAAAAAATGAAGCTCATAAGACGCTTTTGTAGAGTTCTCGGCTAGAGTAAGCTTAGAGTTCCCATCATTTCGGCTTATGATGTGGGTTGGGTGATCAGGGATACTCTTGTAAAGACAAATAGAGAAATTGAATGGAGTTCTAAAGTAGCAAACACATGAAGTTTTAGACTAGCGTCCTTGCAAATATGAATTCAATGCATGATAGTCCTTAAACACTTAGAATCTACTAAACATAGTCAATCATTGAGGGGATAGTAGAACGGGACTTGCTACTTAAAAGTTATCATCCCCAAGAGCAACCTGACATGCTCAAAGGGACGTCTATCAAGCGCCTTAGTGAAAATATCAGCTATTTGGTCTTCAGTCCTCACATGCCCCATACTAATAAGTCTTAGTTCAACATCATCACGCAAGAAATTATGTCTTATATGAATATGCTTTGTGCGTGAATGAAAAACAGGATTCTTAGCAATTTCAATAGAACTTGTATTATCACAAAGAATAGGAATAGTTTCAAGATTGATACCATAGTCTTCAAGTTGATATTTGATCCAAATAACATGTGAACAGCACGAGGCAGCATCAACATACTCCACTTCCGCAGTTGAAAACGCCACATAGTTCTGTTTCTTAGATCCCAATGAGACTAAGCATGAACCGAGGAACTGTGCCATTCCCGAAGTGCTTTTCCTATCAATCACATGACCAGCATAATCAGCGTCCGAGTAGCCAACAAGCTTGAACGACGTCTTCCATGGGTACCAAAGGCAGAGATCGTCGCGTCCCTTAAGATAGCGAAAGATTCTCTTGACTTCTTGCATGTGGGACTCTTTTGGATTCGCTTGGAAGCGTGCACACAAGCAAACGGCAAACATGATGTCGGGACGGCTTGCGGTCAAGTTGAGTAAAGAACCAATCATTCCTCTGTAAAGCTTTTGATCAACGTTCTTCCCTTGTTCATCTGCATAAAGACGCGAGTTGGGAGAACAAGGAGTAGCAACATGCTTGGACGTGTTCATCCCATACTTGTCAAGCATTTCACGGACGTACTTCTGTTGATGAATGTGCGTCCGTTCCTTGAGTTGATTGATTTGCAGTCCCAGGAAGAAGTTGAGTTCTCCAATGAGGGACATTTCAAACTCGCTACTCATCAAGGACTTGAATGCGTCTACAAGTTTCATGTTAGTACTACCAAAGACTATGTCATCAACATAGACTTGGGCAATCAAAATGTCCTTGTGAACTTTCTTAATGAACAAAGTTTAATCAATTGAACCTCTTGTGTAACCATTAGACAAAAGAAAGGACGCAAACATGTCGTACCATGCACGAGGAGCTTGCTTGAGTCCATAAACAGCTTTGTCTAAGTAGTACACATGATCTGGGTGAGAGGCGTCCTCGAAGCCAGGGGGCTGAGCAACATACACTTCCTCCTTGAGTTTTCCATTGAGAAAGGCTGTCTTGACGTCCATCTGAAATAACTTGAATCCTTTGTGCGTGGCAAAAGCAATAAGGAGACGGACGGCCTCAATTCTAGCAACAGGAGCAAAAGTCTCATCGTAGTCAATTCCTTCCTCTTGCTTGAATCCTTATCATCAAAGTCGATCTTCACCGAACTCAACTGAGCAATTGTCATATTGAGTTCGTTCAAGTGATTTGCCACCGGTGTGTTCTCTCCCATCCGCAAATTGAACAGCTTTCTCATCACATGCACCTTGCTCACTGCTGACGGCTTCTCGTACAGATCAGACAAGGTCTTGAGCATCTCCTTCATTGTCATCGACTTGAACGTGTGACAGGCGACATTCCTGGACAACGAAAGGCGCACCACGCTCATCGCCTTCCTGTCCAACAGCTTCCACTCGTCCTCCTTCATGTCTTTCGGTTTCTCCTCCAGCGGTTGATGCAGCCCGGACCTATAAAGATAGTCCTCAATCTGCATCTTCCAATACCCGAAGTCAAGGCCATCAAACTTCTCAATGGGGATCTTACTGACATCCATCTCTCGATCTCAGGAACCCTAAGCTCTGATACCTGTTGTTGGGGAAAATTCGGAAAGCCCGGATCGTTCCTGCAAATTGATGAATAGTAAGCAAACCAAGACAAAGATACGAGCAATTGTTGACCCAGTTCGTCACAAGGACTACGTTTGGGGGCACTACCAAGCTAGGGATTCTCACTAGATCAATCACAGGACTCAAGGATTACAAGGATTCTTCCTAACCTAACCTCTTTAATCTCACTCTCAGGATCTCTCAATGGTGAAGCGCACCAATTACATTATCAAAGCTGAGTATAAATAGAGGACTAGAGCCATACAATATCTTTTTCCCCAAATGAAACAATAATGTCCCGAAAGATATGGAATCTTCTCGTCAAAATATGCGGACGTCTAAAAACTCGGACCCATCACGTGATAACTCGGGCGCGTTCCCGGGCCCCTGCCCGAGTTTTGCCGCCAGGGACCGAACCCCCGAAACGCGGGCACCTCCCCACGAAATGCGGCCGCGTTCTCGCGTGCCAGCCCGCGTTTCGTGTTCTCCTCCGAGAACTCGACCATGCCGGCAGAAACTCGGCCGGGTTTTCGAACCTGCCCGGGTTGCCCTTCTCCTCCGCCTTGTCCTTCGACTTCTCTTCCCGTCCTTCGGTTCTTGGCTCACACCGTCTTCTCCCGCCCAATAGATTCAGGCTCCATACTCAACACCATGTTCGGTGGTTATGGTGGGTGAAGCTTAATGGAGCTGAAATCAGGTCAAAAGTCCATCTCCTCCCACATCTTAATGGAGCTTGCGTAGCTGATATTTGTGCTCACCCATTTTTACCCCCATTTCACATAGTACCATACCTCTACCAATTCAAGCGGTTTTTTAAGAAATACCATCGATGGCAAGTTAAGGGTTCACGATGGTGGTAGGAGGATTGAATCTAAGCGGCTATGGTGGCGAAGGAGATGTTGACAGAGTCAGTTGTGGCTATCAAAAACAGGATATGGGTGGCTACATTGGCGGAGGCGGTGTTGATAGGTTCGAACCAGATCTATGGTGACACGGATGGTGGGGAAGGTGTCGGTCGATAACGACTTGCGAGAATCGGATCGGCGAGATGTTAGTGGTGGAGGTGTCAACCGGTGATCAAGTGAGCGCCGGAGGAGGGAGATTGTGAAGACTAATAACTATTGAGATTTTATATATTTCTATAAATCTCCAAATATTGAATATAGTAATACAAATTAATTAAAATTAAATACCCTTTTCATAATTTTACACTTTTTCGGTTAGAATCAACTTGCTATACCAAACAGTCAAATTAATAAATTCAATTTCTTCAACCAAAAAATAAATTCAATTTCAATTTCAGTTAGTTTCATTTTCAGCTTCAGTTCAACCTTCAAGCTCGTTTTACCAAACAAAGCCTAATTTTTACTTTTGTCTTTCTATTTCAAGTAGGGCTGAGCAAAATCCGGTTCGGACCGGATTTTTGGACCGGACCGAGGCACTTCCGGTCCGGTCCTCGGTCCATGAATTTTAAAAATCCGGTCCCGGACCGGATATTTATAAAAATTAAATAAAAATTAAATTTAAATAAAAATTATATTAATTTTAATGTTTTTATAGTTTATTTTTAATATTTAAGTTTCACATATATATTATATACTTATTGATATTATATTTTTTATAATTTATATATAATTTCTCTAAATAAATTATAATTTTTTTAAAATAAAAATCCGGTCCAAAACCGAACCGGACCGGACCGGTCCCCGGTCCATATATTTAGGGACATCCGGTCCCCGATCCGGTCCGGTTTTGGACCGGTGCTCAACCCTAATTCCAAGAAATAAAGTAAAGAAGGAGAAATATTTTTACAATGGTGTAGATTTTTCTATTGTGG
Organism: Polygonum aviculare; assembly: GCA_934048045.1. Classification (NCBI taxonomy): domain Eukaryota; kingdom Viridiplantae; phylum Streptophyta; class Magnoliopsida; order Caryophyllales; family Polygonaceae; genus Polygonum; species Polygonum aviculare. The sequence continues at coordinate 20,507,654 of OW204026.1, forward strand.
AGGCCGTAATGCACCTGCTGAGGCATTCCAAACCATAAATTCTGAATCTCTAATTGTCGAAGATGTCATTCCTGATCAAAAACTCCTTGCCAGAAATGAAAGATGATATAGATTGTTGGACCTCGTTTTCCCCTTGGAGCAAGCCCAGTACACGTAAGGCCCATGGTGGCAAGAAAGGCCCATTGGCCGGATTGATAGAAGCCCGTTTCAAAAAGGGTCTGTTAGAACTGTCATCCGAATAATCCGGGAGCGGGAGCGCGCTCTCGGTAGCAGGCGCGAAGGGGAGGCCGGAGATCTCGGGATCCAGTATCAAGCCCACGATCCACGACGACGCTAGTTGTTAGATATAAGATAGATTTTTAGCAACGAAGGGGATATCGTATCTGAGATACTCCTACCTGTAATTCGAATTTGATTAGCAATCAATAAAGCCTATTTGTCGAATCTGTGACTTTCATTATCTTACGATTATCTTTTTGATTCAAAAAAGCTCTCAAATCGTAACCCCAATCCAGGGTGATTGAACTAGCACTGTTTTTCACCCAAAACAATTCGGCCGTTGTCGCCACGACCCTCGAGTTACCAGCATGTCGACGTCCGACCAAGTCTTCCAGGAGGCGCTAACCAACGACCATCCCAACGGCGTCGATCCCGAACTTGAGCCGGAGGACCCCTTAAACCCAGAAGACCCCTTGAACCTAGAGGACCCTCCGGCCGCCAACCGCCAAGATGAGATGGCCACCCTCGCCCAGAGAATCCTTGATCTCCAGAAAGAGATGCAGGATCAGCGCAATAGCTTCCAGGCCACGGTAGGACGCATCGCTACCGAGAACTCTCGGATGCTGGAGGAAAACTCTCGAATCGCCAGTGAGAACAACCGACTGCGCGCCCAACTGCAAACTACCGCCGCGCGCGGCTCGCGCCCGCGAATGAACCGCGAGGCGGACGGGATCGCTATCAACCTCAACCTTAACGGTGGCGAAGGATCCTCGCGGGGCCCACATGGCGGCGATCATGCCGACAAAGTTACTCCCGCGGCTACCCTGCCCGGAGTACCGCCGATCCCGACGCCAACGAATTGGCATCCCTTGGCCTCCCAACAGCAGCCTGACCCCCCGCGGCGCGAGCCTACTCCTCGTCCCCCACACGCGCAATTCGCGTGGGACGACGACGAGGAAGAAGAAGATCCGGAGCGGAGACGCCCGCTGAGCGTGACCGTGCGCCGAGAGGTCCAGGAGCACCTCAAAGCCTTCGCGGAACAAATCGCCCGTATTCTTGGCATGCCTTAGCCTCTAGAGAAAGAGTCTTACGATGGGTACGATGAGTCTCCGTTCGTGGCCCGCATCGCTTAAGAGCCCATCCCTAAGAAATTCGTCATTCCTACCATGACCCCCTACGACGGGACCACTGATCCCGACGATCACGTAGCGATCTACAAGCAGCGGATGATGACCAGCTCGATTCCGTCCCACTCGAAGGAGCCCTTGATGGCCAAGGGGTTCGCTACGACTCTCACCGGCCCCGCCCTAAAGTGGTTTGTAAGCCTCCCGAGGGGAATTATCACCTCTTTCGCTCACTTGGTAGACTCGTTCCGAGCCCAGTTCGCCAGCAGTCGTAAATTTGAAAAGCGTTCGAGCGATCTCTACCGAATCCGGCAGGAAGCCAACGAGCCGACCCGCGAGTTTCTGGACCGATTCAATCGGGAGAAGGTGAATATTCCCCTGTGCGACGCCGAGACGGCCATAGAGGCCTTCCGCCAGGGGGTCCTTCCAGACGGAGACCTATACGCTGAGCTCATGAAGTTCCCGTGCTACACTTTCGAGGATGTGCAGTCCAAAGAACTAGCTCACATCCGGCTAGAAGAGGACCGTCGACTCCGTGCCAGGGGCACAGTCTGGGACCGTGTCGAGAAGAAGTCTCAGCACGACAGTCGGCGAGAGCGTCGGGCACAACCCTACCACGCACCAACTTCGGTAAATGTGGCAGCGCCAGAAACGGCAGACGCCAGCAGAGATAAGCCTGATCCTCCCTCGTTGGATAAGCTTCAACTGGGATTGTCCCCTGCAGAGCTAGTCAGAAACCTGGGCAAGCTCGGAAAGTTGATCCGCTGGCCCCGAAAGATAGAGAGTAATAAAACGGAAGCAACTGCCAAGAAGTGGTGCCACTTCCACGACGGTCCCGACCACCTCACTAATGACTGCAGCATTCTGAGAAGAGAAGTAGCTTTCCTGATAGCCCGCGGCCTGATCTCGGAAGTAGCCCCAAACGCCCAGATCCCACGAGGGTTAGCGGGGGTACCCGAGCCTGGGTCGGCGAAGCCTCCGTCCCCTCCCCACGACCGTGTTGTCAATGTCGTCTTGGGGGGGTCAGACGTTTGTGGCCTCACATACTCGGCTGCAAAGCGCCGCGCGCGGGAGGACAACTTCGAAAGAGCGGCCGGGCCTAGTCGCCCCGATGAGGCCTGGATGAACGTGCCCATAACCTTTGACGACGCCGATATGGGGGGATTGGTCGGACCACATCACGATGGACTCGTGATATCCCTCCATATAGGCAACGTCATGATGAAGAGGGTGCTCATCGACACCGGAAGCTCCACTAATCTGATGACTCTGGACGCCCTGAAGGGCATGGGCTTATCCGAGGACAACCTCGACAGAAACCCCGTCCCTTTGGTAGGTTTCAGTGGAGAGGTGAAGCACACACTGGGAGATATCATACTTCCCACCTACGCCAAGGGAAGGAACGTTCAAGTCCGCTTCGCCGTCATGGAGTGCCCGTCTTGCTATAATGTCATTATGGGAAGACCGTGGATACACGAGATGAGAGCAGTGGCTTCCACCTACAATCAGGCTATAAAATTCCCTACCCCTTGGGGGGTGCAAGAGATTAGGGGAGATTAGCGGCTGGCTCGAGATTGCTACAAGTCGGCTCTAAAGCCGACGACCGCCGGAAACGGCGCATAGCAATTACAAGAGGCCCCCTCTACCCACACCGAACCAGCTACATCCGAAGTAGAAGTGGAAGAGGTGGCCCTAGACCCAACCGACCCTGGCCAAACCATACGGCTTGGGTCCGACTTGGAGCCAGAAACACGATCAGCAATCCTAACCTTCCTGAGGCAACATACAGAATCCTTCGCCTGGTCTCACGCCGACATGGTGGGAATCGACCCGTCGGTCATAACCCACAAGTTGAATGTGGATCCCACACACACCCCGGTACGGCAGAAAAGACGCAAGTTCGCGCCCGAAAGAAACCGGGTGGTGGACGATGAGGTGAAGAAACTGCTAGAAACGGGAAAAATCAAGGAAGTCAAGTACCCGGAGTGGCTGGCAAACGTGGTGGTAGTCCCCAAAAAGAACGGGAAGTGGAGAGTCCGTGTAGATTTCACCGATCTGAACAAGGCATGCCCGAAAGACTCCTTCCCGCTACCGCACATCGACTCCATGGTCGACGCCACGGCCGGCCACGAGCTCCTCACATTCATGGACTCCTTCAGCGGGTACAACCAGATCAAAATGGAGGAAGGCGACCAAGAAAAGACGGCCTTTATCACCACCCAGGGGACGTATTGCTACAAGGTGATGTCTTTCGGACTCCGAAACGCCGGAGCCAATTACCAGCGGCTGGTGAACCGGATGTTCCTAGACCAGATCGGGAGAACGATGGAAGTTTACATCGATGACATGCTCGTCAAAAGAAAGCATGCCTCGGACCACATCGCCCACCTAGCGGAAGCTTTCGCCATCCTGGACCGGTACGGCATGAAGCTCAACCCTGCGAAGTGCACATTCGGGGTGAGGTCAAGAAAGTTCCTAGGATACATGGTCACGCAGAGGGGGATTGAGGCAAGTCCTGAGCAAGTGCAAGCCATCGTCAAGTTAAGATCCCCCCGATGCGTCAAGGACGTCCAGCGGCTGACCGGCAAAATCGCGGCCCTGAACAGATTCATCTCACGGTCGGCAGAAAGGTGCCGCTTGTTTTACGAAGTCCTGAGAAAGAACAAGAGTTTTGCCTGGGAACCAAGGCATGAGGCAGCATTCCAAGAATTAAAGGCCTACTTCGCCAATCCCTTGCTCCTCTCGAAGCCGGAAGACGGAGAAGTTTTGAAGTTGTACCTCTCAATCACGGAAAGCGCAGTCAGTGGCGTCCTGGTTAGGGAAGAACAAAGCCAACAACTGCCGGTGTACTTCGTGAGCAAAACCTTGTTATCCGCCGAGAGCCGCTACTCCCCGATGGAGAAACTGGTGTTAGCCCTCGTCATGTGCTCGCAGAAATTAAGGCCATATTTCGAGTCGCATACCATCGCGGTTCAAACCAATTACCCAATGAAGACTGTGATGCATAAGCCCGAGATAACCGGCAGAATGGTCAAATGGGCAATACACTTGAGCGGCTTCGACATCACCTATGAACCTCGGACAGCAATCAAGTCGCAGGCACTAGCTGATTTTGTGGCCGACTTCAGTCCCACCCTAGAAAGCCCGGCTCCGGACCAAATCGTGGCCACTGTTGCCAGAAACGACTGTCCGGAATGGACCTTACACACCGAAGGTTCTTCGAACGTCAGGGGAGCGGGCATAGGGGTCGTACTGAACTCGTCTAGGGGGGATAGTATAGCTCAAGCAGTCCGATGCGAGTTCGAAGCCACTAACAACGAGGCTGAATATGAAGCCTTGGTGTTCGGCTTAGTGCTAGCACGTGACCCCTGTATCCAGAAATTGAGTGTCAAATGCGATTCGCTGTTGGTGATAAACCAAATTTCGGGAGAATACGCAGCCAAAGATAGCCGGATGGCTGCCTACCTCGAGGTAGTCCGCGCCCTGAGTCGGCAGTTTAGGGACATTACCTTTGAGCAGGTACCCCGGGAGCAGAACGTCCAGGCCGACGCGCTAGCTAACCTGGCTTCTTCCATCGATCACAAGAAATTTCGAGCTATACCTCTGCTACACGTCACCCCGCCTGCCATACCCTTGGTCGCACCGGGAGAATGCCCGCAACCCGTCTTAGCCCTAGCCGATCCTATTACCGGCGAGACCCGAGAGCCATCCCAGGAGGAACCTACTCCCTCGCTCGACCCCGAAGAGTCTTGGATGAAACCTTACCTCTCCTGGCTTGTAGACGGAGTCCTACCTGCAGACAAAGCGGAAGCACGAGCCCTCAAAGTCAAAGAAGCCAGGTTCACGGTCATAGAGGGTGTCTTGTTCCATAAATCTGCGAGCGGGATCCTCCAAAGGTGCCCAACCCAGGCTGAAACCAACAAGATACTCGAAGATATCCATGCAGGAGAATGCGGTAACCACACCGGTGGCAGGAGTCTGGCAAGCAAGGTATTGGGCTACGGTTGGTATTGGCCGACGCTGAAAAAGGATGTTGTTGAGTTCGCCAAACGGTGTGATGCGTGCCAACGGCACGCTGCTACTTCACATCAGCCACCCGAGCCTCTACACCCGACGCTCACCCCGTGGCCCTTCATGAGATGGGGCATGGATATCGTCGGCAAACTCCCACCGTCGTCCGGGCAGCGGGTGTACTTTTTAGCCCTTACCGATTATTTTTCTAAATGGATCGAGGCGGAAGCATACAAGGAAATCAAAGACAAGCAGGTGGTAGCTTTCCTCAAAAAGAACATCCTGAGTCGATATGGAGTCCCCTCCGAGATTGTGTGTGACAATGGGTCGCAATTCATTAGCAAGAAAACTCGCGACTTCTGCAAGGGGTGGAACATTGACTTAGTCATGTCAACACCCCGGTACCCCCAAGCGAACGGACAAGCAGAGTCGAGCAACAAGATTCTTGTCAACAATCTCAAGAAGCGGCTAGTTCAGATTGGGGGCCGGTGGGCAGACGAACTACCATATGTCTTGTGGGCAGACCGTACCACTCCCAAAACCTCCACAGGCCGAAGCCCCTTTTCCTTGGTTTACGGGTGTGAGGCGGTCATCCCCACGGAAATCTTGGTCCCCACAGCTAGGTACGGCTTACTCACCAGTGATCAGAACGCCATCGAACTTGCTCGCAACCTTGATATGGCCACCGAGACTCGAGAGCAGGCGTGGTGCCGATTGGTGCGTCACCAACAACAGGTCGCCAGAAGCTACAACAGAAATGTGAGGGTAAGGACTTTCCAGGTGGGGGACTGGGTTCTTCGGAAAGTCTTCCAAAACACCAGAGATCAAAATGTTGGGAAGTTGGCCCCATCCTGGGAAGGCCCCTACCAGATTTCGGGCATCGCCGGTCAGGGAGCGTACCAGCTCCGCGACCCTCACGGCCGAGAAGTCCCCAGAAGCTGGAATGCGACCCACCTTCTGCAGTATTACTTCTGAATTCCCCTTTTAGACTTGTGTGTATGGTTTTTGCTTGATATTGTTTGAATTCTTGCATGACGTTTGGTGGTATGATTTGATTTCCGTATGGTTTTGGTTATGATGATACTTTCTCCAATTTTGAGATCAGTTCGTATTGCATGAATGATTGTTTGAATAAGTGATGCAACTCGCATAATTCGCGTGAGCATGATTGCTTGAGCTATCGCTTGTGTTAAATTTGCGCACGATGTTTTGTATGTTATGATTCTTCAACTTTTTGCAACGCACGACCTATCGACTAAAACGCCAGTCGCGGCCCGAGACTCTCGAATCGTCCGACGAAACGCTAAGTTCCCAGCAAATCGGGCACGTACTACGTATCGCTAAGTTTCTAGCTATTACCCTAAAACGAGCCGCGCGTACGCTCGACTACTAAACTTACAACGCTGCTGCAGAGCGTTTCTGCTAGACACTACAGCCGGCAATCGTCGAAACGGCATTCAAACATAGCAAGCGATAGCAAATAAAGAAAGCAACCCCCGGAGGGGCAAAAGTTACTACTAAACCGGACCCCATGGGCCGGGCAAAGCAAAATACGCCCCGGAGGGCTAAAAGTACTACGACCTTGACAGGTCGATCAAGTCGTGCAAATCGCCCCGAAGGGCTAAAGTCTTAAGGCCAGCACCGGCCAGAGAAAGTTATAAACAAACGCCACGCAGGGCGGAAGCGAATTCACCTTAAAAGATCAGGCAGAGGACTGACCAGGCTCTTGAGAAGCCAGAGTCTCGGGAGCATGGGAGGATTCACCAATGGCAAGGATGGAAGCAATGGTCACCGGATTGGTAGAGGAGGCAGTAGCATTGATGGGGGTAGCAATGGCCTCGGCAGCAGCAGCGGTTGGCACGCTAGAAGCGGGAGTAGGAGGGTCCTCTGCAGGCACCGGAAAGTCGTCCTCGGTGTCGGATCCTCCATCGCCCTCGTTGAAGAACTGCGCGCCAGGGAGCCGCTGGCCGGCTGGAAAGCTGTCTGCCAGCTTCTTCGCTTCCGCCTCCAAACTCCAAACACCCCTGGATTCCACTAGTAGCTTCTCCAACACCTCTACGCGGGCCTTCATCGAGTAGTAGGCCGCGATACCCCACGCTTCATCGCTGAAGCCCTTGACCTCTGCTTCGAGCGTCGCCACGCGAGCCTTCGCCTCCTCCAGACGGCATCCTTGCTCCGCAGAAAGTCGCTCCGCCTGCGCTACTATCGCCTTAGACTCGTCCACCGCTGCGCTAAGTTGAGCTTCCCGCTGAGATACGAACCCGCGTTCTTCATTGATCTTCTCTAAAACAGCCACCATCCCCTGAGCTACCTGGGAACGGACGCAAGAGGTCAAGTAGGAGCGACAACTGTCGAGGACGAAACAAACAGGTTGAGAGGCTTTACCTTAAGAGCTGATAGCACTCCCTCGTTCACCACTTCATCCAGACTCCCCATCAAGAACCGCTTCCTGACCCCTGAAGTGACCAGGCCCCTCAGCGCCGCCCAAGCCTCCTTTTGAGCCCCTTCTCCTGCCTCCAGAACGGATAGCGGAACCTCCGCGGGCCGCTTACGCGGTGTCGTTCGTGGAGATTCGGTAGGAGGAGGGAGAGAGATCGGCAGTTTCTGTGCCGCGGCCCGCGTGCGACGGCGAACCGCCTCTTCCGCCGAAGGGAGACGGTTGGCACTGGGTCTCCGAAGACCCGAAACTACGATTAGGTCAGTTGAGTGGTTAGGGCCGAAAGGAGCGAAAAGGGGGACAAGGAAAAGGAAGAGTATGAAAAGAAAGGCGCGAAATCTCCTACCAGGCGCCGGAAGGGCAGGAGCGGAGGTAGGGGTGGCAACGACTTGAACGTCATCTTCTGATTCCGACTCCGACGTGGCAAGGCGAGCGGCCAGAGTGTTCTTGTCAGGGAAGTTGTTAAGAACTCGGTCTTCTAGGGGGATATTCATGAGAGCGGCACACGCTTCGGAGATGGTGGGGGCGAAGTTCTTATCTGCGGGGACTGTACAAAAGGGAGTTAGCGATGCGAAACATCAAACCCTAGGAAAGCGACGAGGAGTAATTGGGTGTTTACTTACGATTCACATTCCAGCGGTCAAAAAGGATCGGCTTGAGTTGCTCGCTCATGGCCCCCATTGACTTCCGGTTGACGAAAAAGAACCTCGACGCCCAGCCCGGCGCGTCCACCTTCGGCTTCCACACTAATGGGTTCTTGGCATTATGAGCTTGGAGGGTGACGCGCCCCGGCCTCTGGGTGCGGATCTCGTAAGCATGAGCGAGGTCTTTCGTGTTGAATGAGATGTCCAGGGCGGCGCACATCTCATGGATGGTGGTCAGTATTTTCCACGCCGAGGGCATGATTTGCGACGGGGAGATCCTCATGTCACCAAGAAAAAGCTGGACCAAGCAAGGGAACGGAAACTTCAGGCCGATGGTGAATGGGAACTCCAAGAAGCAGATCCAGTCTTGCTTCACCCAGTCAAGGAGCTCGGTGTCGGGTTTCAGCGCCTGAGTCCCTCGGGGGAAGCCGCTTTCCGCCACCAGGGCGTCCACCTCTTCTTGCGTCATGGAGCAGGTGTACAGGTCTTGGGCGGTGAGAGATTTGGAGGAGACGAAGCCGTTCGGACTCGCCATCGGGAAGAGGAAACGTTTTTGGAAAAGAGAAGGTTTTCTAGAGGATAAGAGCGGATCTTGAGAAGATTTGAGAGAGAAGAAGTTGAATGATGGCGATAAGAGGAAGAGGCTGCAGTTAAGAGATTGGACGCTGCCAGTTTCCAAAGCAGTTTCCACAGGAAACCGTCCCATCGCCACGCGTCGGCCATCTAGTGGTGAGAAGGCTTTCGGCCGCGTTTAGGAAAAATTTTGAATTTACCGCCGGCCAAATACCCTTCTCAGGGGTATTGTTGGGCCTCGTTTTCCCCTTGGAGCAAGCCCAGTACACGTAAGGCCCATGGTGGTAAGAAAGGCCCATTGGCTGGATTGATAGAAGCCCGTTTCAAAAAGGGTCTGTTAGAACTGTCATCCGAATAATCCGGGAGCGGGAGCGCGCTCTCGGTAGCAGGCGCGAAGGGGAGGCCGGAGATCTCGGGATCCAGTATCAAGCCCACGATCCACGACGACGTTGGTGTTTAGATATAAGATAGATTTTTAGCAACGAAGGGGATATCGTATCTGAGATACTCCTACCTGTAATTCGAATTTGATTAGCAATCAATAAAGCCTATTTGTCGAATCTGTGACTTTGATTATCTTACGATTATCTTTTCGATTCCAAAAAGCTCTCAAATCGTAACCCCAATCCAGGGTGATTGAACTAGAAAACCTTCTCTTTTCCAAAACATAGATCAGCAAAGCTTAAGGAAGCCAGTTGAAGATATCAGTCAAAAAGTCACAACACAAATTATAACAATAAAGAAAAACTTCAGATTGAGCTCTAGAGTTTCACGACATAAAGTTGAAAACTGGTAAATAGTGTATTTGACTTTCAAGTGCTTAGATTATATGAAAGCATGGGGTGTAATATATTACAGTTGGGCAACGAGAACTTGAAATACAAGTTCAGAAAAATGGTGTACAAGGGTATCTAAAAGCCACGATAAATCATGATTTAACCATGAAATCTGCTATAAGCCAAGCTAAGAGGTTCATGTTTCCATGGAATCAAGGTTGGTTCTGAATAGGAAGTCCTCGCCCTCCAATTCATCCTGCATGAGACAAAGGGATGGCACCTCTGTCTTTTCACTCAATATAGTACCATTTGAAGATCTTCCCTACAAAACATAATACCTTGTATTCAATAACAATCACTATCATTAACCTAATAAGGAAATCTCCATCCTCATTCTCAAAAAAACAGAAAAGAAACCAGAGAAATTTTCTCAGCGAACCTTTGTAAGAACATAGAAGAAATAGTGAAACCCGTCTCCAAAAGTATTCCATTCAATGGACCACGTGAATTCTGGAGCTTCAAATAACGGACGCCTGAAGTGGGGCTGAAGGGAAACATGAAATTAATAACCAACAATACACGGTTGATGAGCAATGAAATAACCAGACCTTATACAGTAATCAGCTTTAACCAGTGAAAAGTTTTTCAAAGCACAAAAAATCTTATAAAACAGCAGTATGCAATCTTTATATAGCAAAAGACTAGAAGCCACAAACACCTAGGAGTTCCCTAGACAAATATTAGCACCACAAGCAGCTTGGGTTTGACATAAACCATAATAACATACGCCTACAGGCTAGTATTGTTATGGCTTGTAAATGAAGGTATCTGTCAAAAATAGCTGCTTTCATTTTGGCTAAAATGAGTGCAATGGGACTGTTAAGAGTGTGCCACGTCAGTAAATTAATTCAATACAGCGAGTCGATTGTTTGGCTTCGAGAATAACTCAAACTGTCATGTGAAAGCTTTTTGTGGCAGATTGTAAATCATTTCAAGGGTACTCAATGTAACTCTCCAATTCTCTCCTTGCCACTCTACCTCGAATGCTCCTCTGATTTCCTTCTTCTCAATTCTTTTCTACTTTAACAATCGATCAGAAGATGAAACTCAAAAGTAATTTGACTGACGTGGCTCACTTGATATGAACTAAAAGTGACATTTGTATCAATACTTAGGTAAGAAAAGGAAAGAACAAAAAACAACTTATTGAATGGCAAAGGAGAGAACAAAAAAATGCAGAAATGCTCTTTTCAGCTTCACAAAGTTGCCTTTACCTGGCCAAACGAAATGGATATGAAGATTCCATCTGGCTTCAAAACTTTATGCACACCTTGAAGCATGGTCTTTACATTGCTGACTATCTCAGGGTGCGGATTCCAAGGATCACCACTGTCCACGAACAACACTTCCTTCAATGACAAAGGTGAGTATATTGGAAATCGTTGGCAAGACAAAGAGATGGAAACACCAGAGTGATTCGGCATGTTCTTACCATTGTTCCCTTCTCAATAACCACATCAAAGGTATTTTCTTCAAAAGGTAAGTCTAGCATGTCAGCAACCATAACTTTGATATCTGGCAATTGAGTACCCAAATAGAAACATCAAGGTAAAATCATGAAATGGTGTTTGTTGAAACATTTATGTCAATGTGGCCAAACTAATGCACATTCCTTCTTCTATCTTTATACTCTTAAACAGGAAATCTCTAAGAACCCAAAAAAGCTCTTTGATCAATAGAGTTGACTAAGCTAACCACAACATCTGTAAGAGAGAAATGTTCAGACATTCATCAAACTTCAAATATTTTCCTTTGGCCAATCATTGCATACAGATGATCTTGCATTTCATAATTTGCTGTATATATATATTACAAAAGGAAACAAAATTACCCCTTCATAAATGTGATGGGGTTCTCATCTTCCAGAAATTGCAATATTTAGTTATTGAGTTAGCCATACATTTCAGAGCACCTAAACTCGTTCAAACAAAGTATTTCTTCTGTACTGATTCATAACACAAATGCACAAGCATTAATGCTAAGCAAAGGGAGTAAAGGAAGTCCAAAACTATACAAGGAAAGACCTGCAAATCCTTTAGAAGACAGCCTGCTACGCATCTTGTCCACAGCAACGGATGATAGATCAATGCAAGTGATGTCAGTAATCCCATCATTGTACATCTCGTCGCTGAGTTGAGAGTTCCCACACCCCAGCTCCAACACCTAGCAATGATTTTCATCATCCATTCCCCCAGAAACCAACCAATTATTCAGGGAACTTAAAAAGGGGGAAATTGAAGAAAGTTAAGAGGTAGGAGGTTACGGAGGCACCGGAATGGATGTTCTGGAGGAGAAGGTGGCGGAAATGGGAGTAGTCCTTCAACCATTCGTAATGCTCCTCTTTCGAAAACCTGTCGTCCCTGGAAAAATTGGCGAAAGCAATGGTGAAGGTGAGCTGATAGAGAAGGAGAAAGAGATGGAGGGAGGGAGGGAGAGGAAACGAAACCAGTAGAGAGGGTCGCGATAGGCCAGAACGGAATCGGGAAGGGACGTTTCGCCTTTCAAGTTCGCAGCTTTTCGGCTGGACGCCATTGACAATAAGGGGATCTCTCCGGAGCAGCTCTTTTTGGAGGCAAAGGCGGCTAGAAAAGACCTCTTTGGAGTTGGACTAGTACGCGCAGTCTTTCATCTTTATGCACAACGGTTTCTTTTTTTGCAGAATGACCCAAATCCCCTCTATATTAGGGCGTATTGTCAACAATCTCCCATTCAACTATAAGTTAGTCAAAACTAGTACGTACAAGTAAATATAAAACCGAATTAACTTGTATATGTACTTTTTAAAATAATTATTTTCATATTTTCATATTTAAATTATTATTTAATATACTATTGATATATATGTGAAAGTTTTTTACTATTCTTCAAGATTTAATAATGACAAAAATATATACTAATTAATAAGGAAAATTTGTTAAGATATAAAAGAAAATCACTTCATTTTTTTATTCATATAATAATATAATTTACAAAAATCATGTTAGAGGATAAGATATTAAGATACCAAAAATTGAGTAAAATATTAAGTAGATCTAACATATAAGAAAATTGGATAAGATATCAAGGAAATATGAGTTTTTTTTTTGAAATCCAATGTAAAAAATAAATCATTATTTTATTCAGGATTGATGATGTGGCTCAAATTTTAATAAAGACTTCGGTTCTTCTTTATACTGTATTATAGTAGATCACCCGGGAAAATATAACTTAGGTTTAAGAAAAAAAAATAATACTCCACTCCACTCCACTTTAAGAGAGACTCGTATCTTTCGATATACAAAAATAAATGAAAGCAAATACTTAAATAGTATTTTTGAGAAAGTTGTTGCCTACTGATAGCATCTCCAACAAATGCTTGAATTTGGAGCATTTGGAGATTTTGGACCTATTTTAGGGTCCAACAATTTCTCTATTAAATTCTCTACTTTGGAATATTCATCAAAATATACTTAAAACCATGTCTTCTCCAATTGGTCAACTTTGAATTCATAATAGTAGTTTGTATATAACTATAATAATGATAAAAATATACCTTTTTAAAACGGAGAATTTGTTGGAGTTAGAACATAAAATATTTGGAGAATGTGAGACTTTTTTCCCATGTTGAAGAATATTATAGAGCCTCTCTTAGAGATGCCCATGTTTGAGATATACAAATAATTTAGTATTAGATCTTTCTACAAAAATTAATCATTGACACAAGCTAGAGGTGTCAAACGGGTCGGATCGGGTGGATTCGGATTCGGTTTTTTCGGGTTCTGGTGGAGTGCGAGTCAGGTCAAGTCGGGTCAGGTCTTGACAGGTTATTATGTGAGACTTTGTAAAACAAAGCTAAGATTTGGACGAGTATTTGTCAAAAAATTGAGTTTCCCAACAAATTGCCTATATATGAAAGTATCCTTAAGAACAGTGCCATCAATGACATTGAGTTTGAAGTTGTAAGGAAGAGGGGAATTGAGTGGTGTGACAAAAGTAAAACCAGCATCTCGACCCCTGGTGAATTTGTGCTGCGTCAAAGCGACTCTATTGAGCATGTAATGAACTCAAGGCCAAGAAAGTAGTACACTAAAGCTAAATCCTTAATGTTGAATGTTGTATCTAGGTAGACTTTCAACTGATTGATTATTGACTGATCTGATCCGGTGACTAACAAATCATCCACATAAACGACAACCGTTGTAATCTTTGCATTTCCTTTCTTTAGAACAAGTTCTAATCATCCTTAAATTGTGTGAAACCCAACAAAAGTAAAGAGCTAGTCAGTTTTTGAAACCATTGCCTCAAAGCTTGTTTGAGGCCATATATAGACTTGTGTAAACGACACACCAAGTTGTTGGGATTTGGAATGCCTTCTAGAAGAGTCATATAAACTTCTTATTGTAAATCCCCATGCAACAAAGCATTGTTAACATCGAGTTGATATATAGGCTAACCTTTAGCGGAAGCAAGAGCAATCAATGTTCTGATCGTAGTCATCTTTACTACGAGCAAAAAAGACTCATGAAAATCAATTCTCTCTTTTTGTGTATAACCCTTAGCCACTAATCTAGCCTTGGAACGCTCCAATGAGCCATCGGCTTTCAACTTAACTTTATAAATCCATTTGCATCCAACTGGGTGCTTTCCTGCAAGCAAAAGAGCTAAAGACCATGTTTTATTAGCTTGTAAGGCATCAACCTCCTTTTTCATTGCAATGAGGCAATTCGGATCCTTGGAAGCTTGGGAAAAGAAAACAGGTTCAGAATAGGATAAAACATGGGCTATGAAAATGTGATGGGTTATAGGAAGTGGATTAGAAGAGATCACACCAGAATTGTTGTAAGAAGAATTGCACACATAGTCTTTAAGGTAGGCTAGCTGTTTTGTGGCGCAAGATGATCTTCTAAGTGGTGGAGGGCTAGGTGAGGGAGGACTTTGGGGTGTAGGTGAGGATAGGGTGTTGTTGGATGAAGAAAGATTTGGGGAATTAGGGAGAGATTTAATTGTGGAGGATGGTAGAAATAATGTTAGAGGAAGATCAGGTTGGATTGTTGGAAAAGGTGAATATGATTGGGATATAGGGGATGAATGATGGGAAGGAAATTTGAATTCATGAAATGTTACATCTCTGGTGAAAAGGGATTGATGTGTCATAGACCTTATAGGCTTTCTTGCCAAAGGGGGTAACCTTCACACACAAGGATTGCCCCTAGGTTGAAATTTGTCCCTGTTTTTTTTTGGTACTCATAAAATATAAACACCCAAAATTTATAAGGTGAGTATAGTCAGGGGCTTTATGAAATTATAACTCATATGGGTACCTGTTGTTCAAGGATGGTAGAGGAGATTGGTTGATGAGGTATGTGGTTGTAAGAAGGCAATCACCCCAAAATCTGAGAGGTAGTTTAGATTGGAAACATAGAGAATGAGCCACTTCTAGGAGTATTTACGTTCCACTATGCCATTTTGTTGGGGAGTGTCCACACAAGAAGTTTCATGGATAATGCCATTGATGGAATAACATTCACGAGCTTGAGAGGAAGTAAACTCTAAGGCATTGTTGGATCGAACAATTTTAATATTAGCACTGAATTGTGTGGATAATAGAGTGTATAAACTCTTGTGGTTTGAAAAAGCTTGACTTTTGTGAGTGAGAATGTAAAGCCATGTGCATTTAGTTTGATCGTCAACAATGGTTAAGAAATATCGAAATTCATCAAAAGTGGGTTCTTTGTATGGTCCCCAAGTAACAATATGTATTAATCAAAGGGAGCAAAAGCTGAATTTTTACTTAAAGGGAGTGATTTTCTATGTTGCTTAGTTTGAGGGCATATTTGACATATGTAATTGGTTTTGCAAGAAACAATAGAAGGCAAAATGTATTTTAGTTGAGCAAAAGGGACATGCTTAAGAAGGCAATGTAACAAATCAGAGGAAATGCTAGCAATGTTTGCAATACAAGTGGTTGACATCATGTTACCATTATCAAATAAAGAAATTGAGTTGGAAATTGGCTTAAGTTGAGTTGAATCTTGGGCTGGCAGATGAAGAGAAGAAGACCTTTTTATCATGTACAATCCATTAGCTTCATGGCCAATCATTAATGGCTTTTTCATCGACGGGCCTGCATTAGACAAGAAGAATTAGTGAAAATGATGTTAGAGGAAAAGTCTTTGGTTGATTTGTGAATGGAGAGAAGATTAAAATGGAATTCAAGAAGATGTAAAACATAGCTAAGGGTGATGTGAGGAGATAGAATGACAATACCAATGTGAGATATGTTAGCATGTTTTCCATTAGGCAAGGTAATTACAGTTGGTTTGGTAATGGGGCTATATGAAGAAACAAGAGAAAGATAAGAAGTAACATGGTGGGAGGCTCCGCTATCAAGAATCCAAACAAATTCACTACTGGAAGAAAGAAGGGAGCATGACTTACTAGCCCAAAAATGCAGTATGGGAAGTTCCTCCTAAGCTAGATTGAGTACACAGCAAGTTCATAACTGGTCATACTGGTCTTGAGTAAGAGATAATGGATTCTTTGAAGAACTTGTGGACGCCTAAGCCATAACTCTACCTCCTTTTCCAAGTGGATAACCATGCAACTTCCAACATCTTTCCATGACATTTCCAACATTTTTACAATGCTCACAAAATCTGTTATCAATAGATGCGGTAGCCTTGGAGTTCGCATTGTTGCTGGCAGTGTTGTTGTTGTTGTTCTTTGGCGCCTTCCAACACTTCACAATCCTATGTCCAAAACTCTACAATGTTCACAATAAGGTCCTGAATTATCAGCCCCATTCCTTGGAGGGTATCCATAAAGTTTTCAACACTTTTCAATGCTATGCCCTGCAATCTTGCAATGCTCACAGTATCTAATGGTCGGGCCCTTTTTGACCTTCTCTGTTTCCTACCCTTTATGCAACCACCAATACCATGGATTCAGATCTGTTTTGGAGCTCATACTCATCTGTCTTTGGTCCTCTTCTTGAAGAACAATTTGGTACACATCACTTAGATTAGGGGGCGGAGAGAACATCAAGACATTACCCTTAACTGGATTATAGCCCTCATTTAAGCACATTAGAAATTGTATGACATGTTGGTCCTCGATTATCTTGTTCATCGTTGCACTCTACCCACAATCACATACACATTCTTCAAGTATAAGAGAATGTTCATCCCATAGGCGTTTAAGTCTAGTAAAATAGCTCGTGAACGGTGAGTTTCCCTGAGCTATAGAGTTAAGTTCTCTCTGAACCTGAAATAACCTTGGTCGGTTCGACTTTTCAAAATGGGATTGCAACTCCCTCCAGATTTGGCTAGCTGTTCTAATACAGGATAGGCTCTGCAATTTCTTTCTCTACAGAGTGTAAGAAGCAAGAAATTACCATACTATTGACCCTCTACCATTGAGCAAGATTAGGCGACGTCGATTCCGACCGTTTGCAGCTGCCCGTAACCATTCCAAGCTTGTTTTTGGCCATTAAAGACACTTCCACGGATCTCTTCCAGTGGTTGAAGTTCTTGTCATTGAGTAAGCTGGTTGAAAGAACGTAGTTGGGGTGGTCGGGGTGGTGGAGAAACAACTCGTCTGCCACGAAAGAAGAAAGCTGTTGGTTTGTGTGTTGTTGGTTCGACTGTTTTTGGGTCAAGTGTTGGTTATTTTCATCGGTTTGGTTTTCTTGAGCCGTAGCTCTGATACCATGAAAAGTTTAGCTAAGCTTCAGTCAATGAAAAAGAGGTATGAACATGACAGCTAGGGTTATAGAGTATCGAGGGAATCAATCTCATTTCATTAAATCTCAAAATCCAAGTTTTCACTCAATACAAGGATATATATGATAGCGTAAAAGAAGAATATTCTAGCTACAAAATATTTGTGCCATGTGATAGCTTGAGCTAGCATTTACTAAAGTCTGATTGGGTGAGCTGCAAGCCTGCTGCTACACATCATGTGGGTCTTTGTCATATTCCAACAACCTACTCGTTCTTGCCTCTCTTAATCCTGAGAGCCTCACTCTGTAATCTATTGAGATGTATACTTGGCCTGAATTTTGCTTGACAGATGAGAGTTGTCAGATATGATTCGTACTAATCGGTTGTATTTTATGTTCTTTACTACTTATGGCATGGCTGCTATTGAATAATCTTTAGACACAGATGGCGTAGAGCTCCATGACTGCACCCGTTCTTCAGCTTGCACAGCCTGTAATTCAAAAACAGCGTTTTAAAGTGCTCTTATAAAATTCCTTGCAAAGACAATGGTGGATATGGAAAATGACACTACTACCTCTTTGTTCCAGTTGGCCTTGTACATCATCAAGCACAAGATAACTGTTTGAAGTATGATACCAGCTAACAGCCCAATCCACATACCCTTAACGCCAAAGCCGGCTTGGAAGCCGAGCAACATCCCTACCGGTAGGCCGATCACATAGTAACAAACTATGTTGATCACCGCGACAATGAACTGCCATCCAGCTCCAACAGCCACCCCTGCATTTTTATGGGAACAAAAAGTTTCCAGTTTTATAATAAAATTTCCAAGTCTATATATAAGACATGCAGGTTTGATGTGAAATTTTTACCATGGAG
This sequence comes from Polygonum aviculare, assembly GCA_934048045.1. Taxonomy (NCBI): domain Eukaryota; kingdom Viridiplantae; phylum Streptophyta; class Magnoliopsida; order Caryophyllales; family Polygonaceae; genus Polygonum; species Polygonum aviculare. Next base: position 20,526,077 of record OW204026.1, read on the forward strand.
AACTGGTTGGATGCTGCTGACCAGAATGTCTACTGCAAGGTAATAACCAAGCTTGACGGTCTCCCTTGTTACTTCCGGATCATTTGTGAACATGATGGGGAAGTAATCTGTTGTTGCAATGACCAGAGCTGCTAATACAACGCCCACGATTGTCGATGTTATGACGGTCACTACTACTGAGAACTTTGCAGCCTTTGCATTTCCAGCTCCTAGCTCATTCCCAACTCTTACACTGCAATTGTTTCATCAGCCATCTATTAGAACCTAAATATGAAACTAATATATACGAAATCTGAGAGTGTATGCTCTTCAACCAATTTTTGAGGAATCCTCACAGCTCATAATTCATCTCATTCATGTAAAAGTTTGAATTATTACAAGTTGTGCTCTCATTACCAAGGGAAGAGGGAAAAATTACCTGACGGCCGCATTGAAACCAAGAGAGATGAACAAGGACCAAAGTTGCAAGTTCATGCAGATTGAATAGGCATCAACTGCTACTTGTGGATTCGGCAATACACCAACCAAGAGGATCACAAGCATCGGGTACCAATTCTCCAAGCTGCTCACAGATTGAAATCATAATGCTGATCGAGATAAAGAGTACTCATCAAATCATGGATGGTAGAAATTAGAGGAAGAAAAGACCTTACCACAGCATCACTGCTGATGCAAGTGAGAGTTTCACAAATTCATACAACGACTCGAATGCTAATAATGATAAGCCGGTCCAAGCTTCTGGGAAATACCCAGAAACCACATACACTATCTGAGCAAGAACCAGGAGCCACCATGAGAAATTCTCAGCCATGGCAGCACCATGGAGACCGTATCCAAATCTCAAGACCAAAGCCCAGCTTAACAAAATGTGTAACAGTGTTACCAACACTGACAATATCGTCATTACCCAGATTTTGCTTTGTGCTTGGAGGAACTTTTGTATGGGAAAGTTCAAGGCGTAGGCAAAAACTTGTGGAATGCACCACTTTGCATAGTTCCCAGCCACAGTGGAGATGTGTTCGTCTTGATGTAGGAAGTTGAGCAACGGAGATGTGAAAACATAAACAGGAACTAATAGTGTAGCGGTGACTAGAGTGATGATGCAAGATCTTTGCATATAGACCCCTAGCATATCAAATTGTCCAGCTCCCACAGCTTGCCCACACAAGGTCTCAAGAGCACTTCCCAAACCTAGCTAGCAGAAAGAACAAAAAGATGCAAGAGTCAGAAAATTGCCAAAGCATCAAATGAAGTGAGTTCAATACCGCCTTTGCTCACTAAGGAATGTCATTGTGGCTTTTGACACAGCCGTTATAGAGTCAATATGTACATTTTTCAATTAAAGAAGAACTCCTGATTAATCCATTACTTAAAGTGATGAACATTTCTTAATGAAGATTAGAGAACAGAGATGACATTCTTTTGTGGGCGGATATATGTAGTATCAAGTTTTCATGGATCTTCAATTATATGGATTGAAGAATGGAAATACAAACAGAAGAATGAATTGAGAGATGATACCAACCATAATCCCGAATACGAAGCCTTCAATGACGTTTTGTACAACAGCAACAGCAGCAAGCTCGACCTTGCCTAAATGGCCAACAAAAGCAGTTGTAGAAAAACCAATCAAGAACTGAGCTACTGATGTCAAAATAGCAGGCAGCGCTATTTCCCACATCTTCTTGGACTCTTTCCATGTTCTTTCTCCTACGCCTTTCCATTCAAAATACTCCTCTTTTAGTTTCTCAAGCTCAAAGGCTTCTACACCCGTCCATGGAAGAAGCTTCTGATTCTCACCTTCTCCCTCTAGTTTCTCCTTTTCTGCATCCTTTCCACCCCCAGACGACATCGGTGCCAAAAAAGCCTCTCTCAACCGTCTGCTCCAAGAAAGACTTGGTGCAGAGCCAATCCTGAAACAGACCCTTTTGGTTTCAGGGCATCAATTGATCAAAACCCAGCAAGAAAAAACAATCGTGCCAGTTACAACCAATGAAGCTGCACTCACATGCAATTATTCATTTCAAGCTACCTACAATTATTATATATATGCGAGCTCAACATATTTAAATAAAAATGGTGCGTTCACATGCGCACTCTTATTCATCTCATCTCACACTCTCACAGCGTATATGATCAACCGACCTGCAAGTATGTATAGCTGTGGCATTTCCTCTTTTGTGCTGCTTAATAATAGGATAAAATAGGGTTGAATATTTTTATGTTCAAGAAGAACACGAGAGAACATGGGCGGAGAGGTTTAGTTATACTAAAAGTTAAAATCTCCATGATTTAAGCTACAAAGTCAAACAAAGATTCTCGCAGGTTGCAATCAGACCTACCACAACATTGAATCTAGCTAGTCATAAATTGGCGGTAATGAACTGCATTTCCCGAGTTGCAGAGATCAAATCGATAGAACAGGGAATTGCTAAAGTATGAGGGATTCACTTACCAGCGTTCTGCTCGAGATTTGGTGTTGCTCCGATGCAAGAAGATGATTCAAAGTATTGAAACAGGGGCTAGACCTTTAGCAACGATCGGACGGGAAAGAGAAATTGAAGCCAATAAAGTGTAAAGTGATTACTGTAAGGCGAACAACTTGAGGAGAAAGTTCATGTGGGGCAAGAAGATGACTCGTTTTTTCGATTCTGGTGAGATCAGCCGTCACCAAGAATCAAAAGTAGCAGCATCCACATTAGAGAAATTAATGAGATATTATAATCACGTTGAGATTGATCGTGTAATATGGTATCAGAGCGATCCAATTTCTCTTGATCAATTTCCATTTTTTTCCCTTCCGTCATGGCTAACGAAGAGGTCACAGTTGATCCAAAGAAACTACCATCACCCTATGATCTCAATTCCAGTGATACTCCGGGTAACATCATTACCCAAGTACAATTGAAAGGTGCCAATTACGATGAATGGGCACGGGCAATTCGAACTTCTTTGCGTGCAAGGCGTAAATGGGGTTTCGTAAATGGAACTCAGAAGCAGCCGGACGCTAAATCAACCCAGATGGAGGATTGGTGGACGGTGCATTCGATGATTATCTCATGGATCCTGAACACGGTTCTAGCCTACGCTCAACGATCTCCTACAAAGAAAATGCCAAGGACCTATGGGACGATATCACCGACCGATTCTCGGTGATCAATGGACCTCGAATCCATCAGCTCAAAAGCGAACTCGCTGACACGAAGCAGCGTGGAATGAGCATTCTTAACTACTACGGTAAATTAAAATGCTTATGGGAAGATTTAGAGAACTATGATCCTCTTCCTTATTGTACGTGTGCAGGATGCAAATGTGGTGTTAATACAAAGCTTCGAACACAAAAAGAAGCCGCAATGGTCCATCAATTTTTGATGGGCTTGGACGACGACGTCTATGGAACGGTTCGATCGACACTTCTTGCTACTGAGCCTCTGCCCTCCATTAACAGAGTGTACTCTACGCTAGTTCAAGAAGAAAGTGTTCGTTCGATGAATCGAGCAACGGAAGAAAGCAATAACCAGATGGCTCTAGCAACAAATGCGAGAGGACAGGGACGATCAAACTCGATAGGTAGATGGGACAGCCGTGACCGATCTGTCACTTGTACCCATTGTAATCGCCCGGGTCATGCCGCCTCAGGGTGCTTTCAACTCATCGGGTACCCCGAGTGGTGGGGTGATAGGCCCAAAACCAATAGCAAGGGAGGAAGTAAAGATAACGGACGTGATCAGTCCAACCAATCTCGACCGAACTCCGGCAATGGTCGCAACAAAGGCGTCACAGCTCGAGCCAATGCTGCCCATACCTTCGAAAATTCATCCAACAACAACTCAAATCTGGAAGTCGAGGCTCGTAGCATACCGGGCTTGAGTGGTGAACAGATTCAAACTCTAATTGATTTGCTAAACAACCAAAAATCAGGAAACCAAGAACACATGAGTGGTAAGACTTCCCGTAATATGTGGATTATTGACTCCGGTGCCACTAATCATATGACAGGTAACCGAGAACACTTTAGTTCTCTTCAACACATTTCTGGAGTGAAAATCGGTCTTCCGGACGGCGATCAGGTGGTGGCCTCCATGAAAGGCGTGGTCACATTAGATACTTGTTTCAAACTGCAAAATGTTTTATATGTTCCCAAACTAAAATGTGAATTAATATCGATTACACAATTGATGGATGAGGGGCGCTATCACGTACAACTAACACCTCATCTTTGTGTTATACAGGACCAATCTTTGAAGACGCTGATTGGTGTGGGTAAAAGAAGAGGCGGACTCTACTACTTCCTACCCGTGTCTCAAGCAAGAGTGATGCAAGCTGGGGTGAACCTCTCGTCTCGCTTGTTGCACGAACGCATGGGACATCCTTCGTGGGAAGTCCACAAATTGCTTTCTAAAACTATGGGTAATCCGAGCATCGAAAGATTAAATAAAGCATGTGACGTGTGTCAACGTGCCAAACATTCTCGTACTCATTTTTCTTTAAGTGACAATATTGCAAGTAATTGTTTTGATTTGGTACATTGTGATTTATGGGGTCCGTATAGGACGGCCTCATCGTGCGGAGCACATTATTTTCTTACTATCGTGGATGATTTTAGTCGTGCCTTATGGATTTATTTACTTATTGATAAGAAATCTGTGATGAATACTTTGATTCGTTTCTTCTCTTATGTTCAACGTCAATTTGGAAGATCCGTTAAAGTCTTCCGAAGCGACAATGGTACGGAGTTTACATGCATGAAATCTTATTTTTTAGACAATGGGATTGTGTTTCAGATCTCTTGTGCAGGAACTCCTCAACAAAATGGACGAGTTGAGCGGAAACACCGCCACATACTAAATATTGCACGAGCCCTTCGATTCCAAGGTCATCTCCCCCTTAGATTTTGGGGTGAATGTGTATTAACGGCCGGATACCTAATCAATCGAACTCCTTCCCGAGTTCTTCAAGGCAAAACACCATTTGAAATGCTATACGGAGTTGCACCTACCTATGACCATCTACGAGTTTTCGGTTCTTTGTGCTATGCCCATATCCAAAAACGAGGTGACAAATTCTCGGCACGTAGCCAACGCTGTGTGTTTGTCGGCTATCCCACAGGTAAGAAAGCTTAGTTATTATATAGTTTGGAAACTAACACGTTTCTTATCTCCAGGGATGTTACATTCTTTGAACAAGACTTTCCTTATGCTGATGTGGCATCAAAAGAGATCCCATTCACGTATAAATTTCCCTCAACACATGATGATGATGATCATTCCCAAAGCATCCCCTCCTCTAATGAGCAATCTCATGATGATACCACTGACCTCAATCCCGTATCACCGGTGTTGCCGTCCGCTACACCACCAGTGACCACACCATCAGTGGACCCACCAGTTGAACAACCTACTGGGCGTGGCCATCGGACTCGAAAACCGCCCTCCAAATTACAAGACTACGTAACCAATACAACTACCCTTCTCTCGGACTCTCGGAACGGCACGAAATCAGGTACTATATATCCCCTAAATCAATACATTTCTACTGATCGTTTTTCTAGTGGGCATTGTGAGTTCATCGCAGCTGTTACCGACACAATGGAACCAACATCGTTCGCTCAAGCAATGCAAGACTCACGATGGCGGGAGGCAATGCAATTAGAAACCAAGGCTCTAGAAGACAACCAAACTTGGAACCTCACCACTCTTCCACCAGGAAAACGTGCCTTGGGGAGTAAATGGGTCTATAAAATCAAACATAACTCGGACGGAACGGTGGAACGCTTTAAGGCTCGGCTAGTCATACTAGGAAATCGCCAAATCGAAGGTGTCGATTACTCTGAGACCTTCGCTCCCGTCGCAAAAATGGTTACCGTACGAACATTCTTAGCCGTCGCCGCCGTCAAACGATGGGAGCTCCACCAAATGGACGTCCATAATGCCTTTCTCCACGGCGAGTTGAATGATGAGTTGTACATGAAGCCTCCACCCGGTTTCCGTGCTCGCTCTCCCGATCTTGTGTGCAAACTTCACAAGTCCTTATATGGACTCAAACAAGCCCCCCGATGTTGGTTCGCTAAGCTATCACAATCTTTAAAGAGGTATGGTTTTCGTCAATCTCGGTCTGACTATTCCTTATTTAGTTTCGTTCAAGGCTCAATTCAAATGCATGTTTTGGTTTACGTTGACGATCTAATTATTTCAAGTAATGATGGCACCGCGGTGACCAAATTTAAGTCCTATCTTAGTACTTGCTTCAAAATGAAGGATCTTGGCTCCTTAAAGTACTTTCTTGGAGTCGAAGTCGCTAGATCCCCCGAAGGCATCTATCTATGTCAAAGAAAGTATGCTCTAGACATCATCAAAGAGATTGGTTTGTTAGGAGCAAAGCCCGTTGAGTTCCCAATGGACCCTCATCACAAGTTAGCCACGTCGACGTCTCCGCCGCTTCACAACGCTGAGCCATATCGGAGGTTGGTTGGCCGCCTCATCTATCTCTGCTTTACTCGCCCGGAACTCGCCTACTCCGTGCACATACTCTCACAATTTATGCAGCAGCCCACGGTGGAACATTGGCAGGCCGCGCTTCGTGTCGTGCGCTATCTCAAAGGTCATCCCGGGCAGGGTATTTTGCTCAAATCCAACGCCAACCTTCAACTCAACGGCTGGTGTGACTCGGATTGGGCCAGCTGCCCTCTCACTCGACGCTCGCTATCAGGATGGGTCATTTTTCTTGACTCTTCTCCAATCTCATGGAAGACTAAAAAGCAAGTCACGGTGTCTCGATCGTCCTCCGAAGCCGAATATCGAGCGATGGCATCAATCACTTGTGAACTCAAATGGCTAAAAGGGGTGCTACTTGATCTAGGAATATCACACACCAAGCCATTCAAATTATATTGTGATAGCTAATCCGCTCTTCATATTGCCAACAATCCCGTTTTCCATGAGCGTACAAAACATATCGAAGTGGATTGTCATTTCATACGAGATGAAATTGTCAAAGGCGCTCTTTGTCCATCATACGTTCATACAACTACTCAGCTGGCGGATATCTTTACGAAAGCCTTGGGCAATGTTCCGTTTCAACGTCTACTTTGCAATTTGGGCATCAAAGATTTGTATGCTCCAACTTGAGGGAGGATAATGAGATATTAGTAAATAAATATCCTATCTTTCCCTTAAATCATGCTTCAATATCTTTGTATACCGTTGACAGAAGATCTCCTTTCTTCTATTTCTAGCTACAAATATATATTGTATAGGAATAGAATATATGTTGCCTTTTTCTATGCTGAATTGTAGGCTTTGGCTGTTATATATACACAACCTTCTTGTACATGATAGACACACAAATAATAATCACGTTGAGATTGATCGTGTAATAGAAATCTTTCCCTATTTCTTAAAATTAAAAAATAATAAAAATAATAAACATTTTTTCAAAAAAAAACTAAAACCATGAACGTCAAAAAAAAAATGCACGTCACGCGACTCCCTCGACTTGTCATGCGAAACAAAAACAAAACCTTATTTCCCAGCAGAGAGCCGCAACATACTCAAGCCGGTGATCCTAGTAGAAAACCACCACTAGAAAAATCGGGTACAATAATGATGAAAAAGAGAGTAACCTGACCGGAATCATTGGAGCCCCTAGGAATAGCCAAGTCGAGTCGATCTGGTATTTACGATCTACTCCGGCGGCGACGCTAATCGTCATCAATACGATCGACGAGGCAAACAAGAGTCTAAAGATAAAGGCGAAAGCACGCCAAATCCTTGTACTCGATCCAAGCTTGTCAGAGTGGGGCTTTGAAGTCGAGGCTGTAACTCGATGGTGCAAGTTAATTGAATGGAGTTTCCTTTGTACTGTGGAACGTCGTTTCGACTCCCCGAAGGTGGCATCTCAGGTGGTGCCGCACCGCTCCTTACTGGTTCTCGAAACAACCCCCCTTATGAATATCTATGATACTCTTTTTTTTTTTCAGAATATCTATGATACTATGATACTCTAATACCCAAAAAATACACTACTTTTATCATTTCTCTCTCCTCCACATCATCTCATACTCCTCCCATTTGATTTTGTGATACCTACTTAAATATCAATTAACCTATGAAATCCACTTTTCCACTTTCTCACTTTCCAACACTTATTTATTTACCTATATAAAATTATTATTATACCATTGATTAATTAATCGCAAAAATCTAATCTAAACAACTTGAAAAATCGTCCCTCAAATCACAATTATGATCGGTTATTTGTGTTCCACATAAATGATCGTAGCTTGTTTTCACCCGAGCGAGAGTATTTGTGCAGTGAATTGAGGAGGGTGTTTGATTACTTCAGCCATGGCTTCTTCCCTTCCCTCTTGATCGAGATCCTCCATCTTCTATCATAAATTTTAGCCTGTTTTTTGCTCCTCCATCTTTTATCATGAAGTATAGGCCGATGTCTCCAAGCAGATCTAGTAGATGGTCCGCTTCATCCACCAGGAAGCCGAGGAGAAACCCAACGATCTCCGTCTCTGCTGAATCAAGCAGTCACGCAATCAACCTCTCAAGCCCAATCCTACACTCCCTACTCAATCCGAATCCCGAAACTACCCTCAGAACCCCAAATAGAGCCCTACAGGACGAGAACACGGTGTTGGCCATCAACACCACGCCGTAGACCGCCGTGTCTGCTAGCCACGCCGTATTCGCCCCTCGGATACCTCCCGGACGATGCCGTTTTGAGGAAGTGTAACAGAAACCTGGTGAGAAGGAGGTTGTTGTTCTCGGCCCCAAACGCCTCCAAATTCCTGATAACCCTAGCCACGATCGGCAGAGGCAGCGTTGCCAGATGGTCGAACCACCAGGCCTTGGCCGGAGCCGATCCAGAATTCGGCGGCGAGGTGGCGGATGAGCCGCCCCCGCCCCCGCCCCTGCCGTTGCTTAGGGTTGCGAAATCGGCGCTGTTCTGCGCGATCTTGGCGAGGAGCGAGCAGATGATTGGAGGCAAAATCCTCGTAGCTCTTGAGCGATTGGAGGATGTCGGACCATGACCAGTACAAGATGCCGTTGAGAAACGCCTCCGTCTGGTGTAGGAGGAAGGGGATGAACATAGTTGAGAAATCTAGAGGGATTGAACACATTTGAGAAATTGAGAAATTGCAGTTGATTTTGCAATTTGATTTTGCTGATTTGATTTTGCAGGAGTTCAAGTTAGTGGAGGCGGAGAAGAAGATGATCAGGCAAGAGTACGAGCGCAATGAGAAGCAAGTTGATATCCGGAAGAAGATGTAGGTTTTCTTCTTTCCAATTTTGTGTGCATATTTGGTGATATCAATTTTTACTCTTAGATTAGCTTATGGAATTTCCATCTGCATGTACAGATTTGTAGTGTGTTCACCTTCAATTTCATAATATGGACAGAATTGTTGTGGTATCAATTTTTGTTTTGGAATAGGTAATAATTTTTCAATATGAGATTTCTCCAGGTGTCTAATGCTCCAGGTAAACCCTAATTTCCATAACCCATTTTACCGATCTTCTTCTCCTCTCGTGTTCGTTAATAAAACCCTAATTTGGCTTCCTTCCATCTATCCTCTCCACAGGTTGCTGCCGAAGGTGTCTCCTTTCAGGCCGACTGGCCCTATTCGATCCACTTGCTCTCTCTTCCTTTGTAGGTCAGTTTTCGTTTCCTATATTTCTCAATCTTCCCCCTTTTACCTATTTTCTGTTATTGGATTTTGATATGGTTGCCATCGCAATTTGATGTTTTGACACTTCGAGGGTAATATTTTTGGAATAAGCTTGAGAACATTACATAGTTGCTTAAGCAGTGTTTTCATATATCATTTACTTTGAAGATGTCCTTGAAAGATTGGTAAAGGACATTTAAGAGAGGGCCAAACCCAACAATCGCCTGCTTAGCCTTTTCGTTTACTATTATGAATTTTTTAGCCTGATTTTTTTTGCCAAGAAAGTTGAGGCTCAGATGAGAAGGAAATTTGCTGTTAGTTTGAAACTTTGGTTGGCTTATGATATAAGTTTTGTACAGTGTGTGAGATTTCTTGTGGGTTTTGGTGGCTCTCAACATGCAGGTCTTGCTGCTTTCAGACCGTAATACTCATGCCCATTGTGATTATAGCACACCGGGTTAAAAGTCATGTTCATATATTGCACAGCTTCATGTCTTCAGAATTGAACCATGTATCGAGTGTTGACTTTTCTCTTGGTTTTTTCTTCTCCTTGTTAGTTGAGTTTAAATCATTTCTTATTTGGAGTTTGCATAATCTATGCGCTTTACAAGTAGCATTCTATGAATTCACTACTTTAACTTGCATTCCTAGTGTGATCACGTATCGAGGAGCAAAAATTCAGGTACCAAACTCATCTAGACTTTATAAGTATTTGGTTGTTCATAGATAATTTTACAATGTTTGGGCAAAGATTACGTGTTTGGCCTTTGGTTCCTGGCAAGTAATTGTCTATTATACAGTTCATAACTAGGATTTTCCCATGAAGGTTATCTTTAATAATGGAAGCATTGAATCAATATTTTGCTCAATGTGCAAATGATTGTTTTTACTTCTTAAGATCTTACCTTCAACATTGGATGGCTGCATGTGACCTCTGTATTCGAAATGCTGAACTGTTATTGCCCATCTGCTATCCTTTTTAATAATCCAACAGTTGACCTCCTGTTAATTCTGATATGCTCAAATTGATATTCGAAGTGTGATATGCTGAACTGTTATCTGCTATCCAACAGTTTACCTTCAAATTGATATTCAACAGTTGACCTCTGTATTAGAAGGGGATGAGAGCGTTTGCTTTAGTGGCTGTGGGAGAAGAGGGTGGAGTTGGGAGCTGCTCAACGCGTAGGGACGATTGGGCAGGGGCCAACCTTGATTTCTTTGTTGGTTTAGAAGAGGGTATGGAGTGGCTTTTTGTGGAGGTGGGGACGGGTAATGACTTAGGCCTTTTGAGAGGCCTTTTGTCATGGGCTTTCTTGGAGCGTCTCCTTTAGACTTGTTGGAAACTTGTCCACTATTTGGGTTGGATTGGATGAGGAGATTGGTTTTGAAGATTTTGAGAGGGGGGACTGTGAAGGAGCAGGGCGTTTTGCGGGCAAAATTGATTTTGTGGTTCTTTGAGGAGGTGGGGGAGAAGGACGTGGCAGACGGTTCCCTAGCATACGGAAAGCTAATGTTGGGACGATATTAAGGACGCAAGTCATTAATATCTAAACCAATAATGATCATCCCTTGTTTTGATAATGACAAACTCAAGGTATTTGATAAGTTGTCCAAGTGTTGATCTCAGGCAAGTCCAACGGACGCAAATGAGAGAAAAGGGCAACAAGTGAAAGGCCGTCCCTAACTCTGTAGGGACGCACTTCATCAGATCTTCAAGCACTGAAAGTAATTGGCGAAGTCCATACGCAGATGGGACGGCGTCCTCATCAAGAAGGGACGCGCGCCAAAATACGGACGAAGTTTAAATTCAAATCAAGGCCGCTCCAACATGATTACATCATACTCGGCAGTAGTCCTCAGAAGGAAGCTTCCCTTGTCTGGGCACGTGTAGACAACTCCAAAGATGTCGCTTTCCCAGCAATGGTCCCCTATCCACGCGGAGGCTTCCCAAGCGTCAACAAAGTTGAATTCCTCAAGAGGCTCATCGCACCGTTGATGGAAGATCAAGGATCCTGCAAAGCCTCAGAGGACGCTAGAGGACAAGAACCACTTCCGCTATAAATACCCCCTCAAGGGTATGCATAGCGGGGTGGACTTTGAAGACTTTCTCTCAAGCTCTCCCGAAGCATTCAAGAACAAGAACGAAGATCAAGAAGATCAAGTGAGCTTGAAGCAAGTTAAAGAAAGGCCAACCACATCAAATCCAAAACAAACCACAAAATAGTTAGAGTTGTAGTTTGTCTCTCTCAACGGACCGAGAGAGACGTGAGTGATAGCTTCCTTATAAGCTAAGAGAGTTAGGTTACCTGTTAGGTGGAAAGGAGTGTTACTAGTGAGACTAAGGACGGACGCTTAGCTCAGAGAAGTGTAACGACTCGCCTAAGTTGTAAGGACTCTCTTTTAATAAGATAAGGGACGGCTATTGAAAATCCTCCAGGCGGAGGTAGAGGTTTACCCATAAGACTAGTTGGTCTTAGTGGGGTTCCTCTATAAATACTCGTGTCCAATATCTCACTGCATTTCCTGTTAAGTCTAATTTCCGCTGCATATAAGGACGCCCTTAACCCAGTTAAGGACACCTTCACTAACAGACTTACGATCCAACAATTGGTATCAGAGCAGGCGCTCTAGATTAAGTTTGAGTTGTAGGAATCATGGAGATGGAACCCATAGGTATCTCGAGTGCAAAACCTCCTCGCCTCACCGATGGAAACTTTAATCGGTGGAAGACAAGGTTCGAATGCTTCGTGCGCAGTCAAAACTACCAGTGCTGGCTAGTGATCAAGAATGGTGACCTCGAAGTCCTTGCTGCAAAGAAGGACAAGGAAGCAGATTGGGGTCCTGAGGAGTTCAAGCTTATGGAAGCAAATGCAAAGGCCATCTGTTTCTTACAGACGTCCCTATGTGAAAGGGACGCCACCCGTGTGAGCAATCTCCCAACTGCTAAGCTTCAATGGGAAGCCCTGGAGAAGTATCATGTTGGGACGCCTGAGATGAAAGAAGATGTCCAGCTGGAAGCAAAAAGGGATTTCTATAAATTCAAGATGTTCCCAAATGAGACCATCACCGACTATTCCTTCCGTTTCGAGGCTCTTGTAACAAAGTCGAAACAATTGGGTAACAAAGAAACGGAAATCACTCAAAGGTCGAAGGTTCAAGTCCTAATAGATGGACTCACGGGACCATGGAACTTCGATAGGTTGACGTTCAAGGAGAATCAGGCCAACAAAGGACTATCCATGGAGGAAATCTATGAAAAACTCAAGGGGTACGAAGCAAGAAGAAACCAAGATTTGGCAGAGATGGGAAAGAGTTCTTCAAATGAGCTGGCGCTAACTCTTGCGGTTAGGACGCCAGAGTATGAGCAATACTACCAGAGGCAAAGAGAGTTGAACTCTATGCTAGAAGCCAAAACTCAAGAGCACCAAGAGAATCTTCGTCTTCAGGCTTCAATGGAACTCAAGGGAAAGACGGAATAACATATCTCTGAGGAAGATGAGCTAGCATTGTTGCACAAAACTCTTCGTGCTTGGTACAAAAGAGGCAAAGTCCCAAGGATGAAGATGCCCTACAAAAAGGAAACTCGCAAGCCCTCAGAGGCAGATTTGAAGGAGATAGTGTGCTACAAATGCAACAGAAAGGGACATATGGCCAAGAAGTGTACCACAGGACTATCATCAAAGGAAATGAAGGAAAAAGCGCTGGTTGGTGCATTTGATGGCGCATGGGACGATCTTGACTCAAGTGATGAAGAGCCAGAAAATCAAGTGGCTTATATGGCTATGGAAGATGCCTCAGAGGACGTCTCTGAAACTGAGCAAGAGGTAACCCATGAATCCATGCTAAATTCTCTTGAAAAATGCTCAAAACCAAAGCTCATTAAGTTGATCACTCAAATCATGCAAGAAAGTTATGCCATGAAACAAAGTTTTGAGGAAATCGAATCTGAAAATATTATTGTGGAATGTGAAAATTGTAGTACCATGTCTCTTCAATTGGAGTCCGCTCAGGAAGAAGTCAAGTCCCTTAAAAGTCAGATTGTGTGCTTAAAACTAGAAAACGCAAGTCTTAGGGATGAGGTCAAAGTTCTAGGAAAGAGTCCAATAACTGAAATTGTGAATCCAATAGTCTTTGTTCCAGCCAGGAAAGGACTAGGGTATGAATCAGGATCAAAGAACTCTCTCCCAAGTGACTTTGAGGCTAGCAAGACGACTGAACTAGAGCTTGAGAGGGAAAAGACAAAAAATCTAGAAGAACGCATAAGAGTTCTTGAGAGTGGTGAGAAAGGGCAAAAAGACTACTACACAAATTCTGTCAGTCACAAAATTTACAAGAACATTGCTAAGGGAAAAGGATCTAAGGTAGTGGACCCTGAGAAAATGAAAGAAAATAGAATTCAACGTCCTAACAAAAAGTACTATCTTGGAAACTACTATAGGACATGCTGGCATTGTGGCAAAGGAGTCACTACCAGTACGAATGTCTTAAGCTGAAACAAGATCTTGAAAGTGGAAGAAAGGCTAGAAATGTTCATGAGAATGCCAAGTCTAACGTTGCTAATAGGACGCATGCTAGTATGTCAAATGCTAAAACTCGATCTCCTAGGATGCATGCTAGAAGATCAAATGATGTGAATGTTTATGATCATTTGCCTATGAAGAAGTTTTACCCATGTAACGAACCAGGTAGGGGGCACCTTGCCTGGGTCGCAAAGGACTAACTCTTCTTTTCAGGTGGAAGTGAGGGGAAGCCCATGGATCATCGAGAGTGGAGCTTCAAATCATATGACGGGAAGCCAGATCCATCTCACTTCTATCAAATCAAACGCCACGGGAGGAACTGTCTCGTTTGGCAATAAGGGCAAAGGAAAAATAAAAGGGACGGGCACCGCAAAGTTAAATCAATCCATTAGTGCGTCCAAAGTCAGCCTTGTTGAAGGACTAGGCTTCAATCTCCTCAGTGTTTCCCAAATATGTGATCAAGGTGAAAACCTAGTCACATTTGACTCTAAGGAGTGCCTGGTCATCAACAAGAAAACAAATCAAGTCATTCTCAAAGGGACGCGTGAAAACAATGTCTATATCTTCAATCAAAGGTTCAAGCCTGCATCCAAGTTGTGCTTATCCGTCTTTGCTGTGGACGCCGATCTCTGGCATTGACGTCTTGGACATGCGGGGCCGAGCACCATCTTCAAACTTCATCAAAAGGATCTTGTAAGAGGACTTCCCCGAATTAATCCTGAGCAAATTGAACAATGTGAAGCTTGCATCAAAGGGAAGCAGACAAGATCATCCTTTAAATCCAAAAATGAAGTGAGCACAAAGAAGCCATTGGAACTGCTTCACATGGATCTGTGTGGACCCATGCAAACCCAAAGCTATGGTGGAAAAAGGTATATGTATGTCATTGTTGATGATTTTTCAAGATTCACTTGGGTTCTCTTCTTGGTGTCAAAAGCAGATACTTTCGGAATGTTCAAAATCTTCATTAAGCAAGTAGAAGTTGCACTTGGGACGAGTTTGAAAGCCCTAAGGTCAAATCATGGAACGGAGTTCAAAAACTCAGAGTTCCTTGACTTCTGTGACCAACAAGGAGTATCCCACAACTTCTCTTCTCCGCGTACTCCTCAGCAAAACGGTGTTGTTGAAAGAAAGAATAGGACGCTGGAAGACATGGCAAGGACGATGCTCTTGGCTAGCGGCGTTCCCAAACACTTCTGGGCAGAAGCCGTTGCCACCGCAACCTACATCGTCAATCGAGCTATGATTCGTCCTTTGCTCAAAAAGACGTCCTATGAGCTCTTAAATGGAAGAAAGCCAAACATTTCACACCTCAATGTCTTTGGGTGTAAATGCTTCATTCACAACAACGGCAAAGACAACATCGGCAAATTTGATGCTAGGAGTGATGAAGGAATATTCCTTGGATACTCCCTCACAAGCAAAGCCTATAGAGTGTTCAACAAACGGACTCTTAAGCTTGAAGAAAGTATCCATGTGGTGTTCAAAGAAAATGCTTCTCACAAGAAAGAAGCAAGTAAGAAGGCACGTCGCTCCTGTCTAAGGGACGATGATGAAGATGATGAGGAAGAACCAAGAGGCTCCTCCGACAAATATTACGTTCCTAGGAACGCCCCTGAATCTCGCGATGAGGTTTCAATGGGAGTCCCTAGTGAACAACAAGAGCCTTCTCAAACTTGGTCGTTAAACCAAGTGGAAGCCGGTGAGTCAAGTCAACAAGGAGAAAGGCACAGTGTGGACGCTCCAGCTGAGGGGGAGCACACTGAGCCAACCAATGAAGATGACGGCTTTGACTCTGATGAGTCTGATTGGACGGACCCTAGGTGTACTCCTTCAAGAGACGCTACGCATAGGGGATCCAAACAAGATATGTCAAAAAGGAGTTCAAACAAGATCAGTTGTGAATCCATCCCTTAACGCCAACATAGCATTTTGTGCCTTTAACGCCTTCGTGTCCTTAGTTGAACCTAAGAACATAAAGGAAGCTCTCCAAGATGCTGATTGGATTCAAGCCATGCAAGAACTCAATCAGTTTGAAAGGAACAAGGTGTGGACCCTCGTCCCTCGTCCTAGAAACAAAAATATAATAGGGACGAGGTGGGTCTATAGGAACAAGCTTGATGAGAATGGACGCGTATCAAGAAACAAAGCAAGGCTTGTGGCTCAAGGCTATAGGCAAGAGGAAGGGATCGACTATGATGAGGCCTTCGCTCTTGTTGCTAGAATTGAAGCCATTCGCCTCCTCATTGCCTACGCCGCTCACAAGGGATTCCAGCTTTTTCAAATGGACGTCAAGACGGCCTTCCTCAATGGCAAGCTTAAAGAAGAAGTGTACGTCGCTCAACCTCCGGGATTTGAGGACGCTGATCACCCTGATCATGTGTATTTCTTGGACAATGCACTCTATGGACTCAAACAAGCCCCTCGTGCATGGTACGATAGGTTTGCGTCCTTTCTCTTGTCTAACGGGTAGACACGAGGTAACATTGATAAAACACTATTCCTTAAGAAAGTCCTTAAAGATGTTTTAATTGTCCAAGTCTATGTCGATGACATAGTCTTTGGAAGCACTAACATGAAACTTGTAGAGGAATTCAAGAATTTGATGAGTAGTGAGTTTGAGATGTCCCTCAGAGGAGAACTCAACTTTTTCTTGGGTCTCCAAATCACCCAACTCAAAGATGGGACGCGCATTCACCAACAGAAGTACATTCGTGAAATGCTTGAGAAGTATGGGATGAACTCTTCAAAATCCATTGATACTCCCATCTCCCCCAACACTCGCCTTTATGCTGATGAAGAAGGCAAGAGTGTAGATCAAAAGCTCTACAGAGGAATGATAGGGTCCTTGCTATACCTAACAGCAAGCCGTCCCGACATCATGTTTGCTGTATGCTTATGTGCTCGTTTCCAAGCAAATCCAAAGGAATCCCACATGCAAGAGGTCAAGAGAATCTTCAGATACCTTAAAGGACGGGATGACCTATGCCTATGGTATCCCAGAAAAACGTCCCTAAACTTGGTAGCGTACTCTGACGCAGACTACGCTGGCCATGTAGTGGATAGGAAAAGCACATCAGGCATGGCACAGTTCCTTGGCTCGTGCCTTGTCTCTTGGGGATCCAAAAAGCAAAACTCCGTGGCACTCTCAACCGCGGAAGCTGAGTACGTTGTTGCTGCTTTGTGCTGCTCACAAGTCCTATGGATCAAGTACCAACTTGAAGATTATGGTACGTTCCTCAACACAGTCCCTATCTTGTGTGATAACACCAGTGCTATAAGTATTTCAAAGAATCTTGTTCACCATTCTAGGACAAAGCATATTCACATAAGACATCACTTTATTCGTGATAATGTTGAACTTGGATTAATTAAAGTGGATCAAGTTAGGGCTGAGGACCAAGTGGCCGATATTTTCACAAAAGCACTTGATAGACGTCCCTTCGAGCACCTCAGGTTGCTCTTAGGGATGATAACTTTTAAATAATCAAGTCCCGTTCTATTATTCCCTCTATGATTGGCTATGTGTTGTCGAGAACTTGCATTTAAAGTGTGTTATGCATTTAAGGTTATCTTGAAAGGACGCTACTCTAAGACATGTGTTTTGCTTATTTTGAACGTTATTCATTTCGCTTTTCATCTCAAGAGTATCCCTGATCACCCTACCCTCATTACAAGCCGAAATAATGGGAACTCTAAGCTTACCTAAGCCGAGAATCCTGCAAACGCGTCCTAAGAGCGTTCTTTGTTTTATCTTTACGGGACGTACTTGCTTGATTTTCAAAAACGGTTCTAAGTGATCAAAGGGACGCATGTCAAGAGCTGAGAGTTGTCCATACAGAGTTCAGAGGTTGAGATCAGTGGTTGGGACGCAGTGGTTTAGTTCTGAGTATTGCAGTGTTGTGTGCCTAAAGGACGCTAGAACAGAGTCCTTTACAGTTGTGAAGTTTTGAATGTCGAAAGAAGGAAGTTGAACCGTTTCGGATATTTTGAACGCGGATCTCGGGATATGTGTAACGGGTGCAAAACAGCTGTGTTTCTTAGCAAAGAAGGAAGCCACGTGCGGGATTGCGGATGGAGGAAGCCATGTGAAACGTCCCTTTTACCCTTGACCGTTCTACTTCGTCTTCTTCCTATAATTACGCCCCTGCATCCTCTGAAAAATCTTCCTTGCTCCTCTGCCATTTACACACTTTTAGCAATCTCTTAAGATCTTGCCAAATCTTCATTCCCAAATCCCGAAATCACCTCCTCAACCCTAAGCTTTCTCTATAAAATGGCCAACACGAGAGCTTCAAAGCACCCTTCACCCTCCTCGGCGGCGAAAAACCCTAGTTCCTCGAGGTCTCCTCCGGTAAGAGGCCGGTCACTGATGGACTCGAGAGGGCGACCTGTTGGGCGCCAAGAACCCCCTCGCCACCATTCCTCCTCACAAACCTCCCAACTCCGCCACTCCACCACCCCTCCCCAGCAACATCGCTCCTAACCTCCTCCTCAAAAAGCCCAATCTTCCCGATCCAAACCCGCTCCCAAACGCTTTCAGTTCCTTGAAAAACCCTTCAAACCAGAGCCCGGGTCGGAAAACGCTGCCAAAGGCACCGTTCAAGGCTTCCCTGTCCAACCCAAGCGCCGTCCTCCTCTCGACCCACTCGTTCAAGACTGGCTAGAAAAGGAGCCGAGGACGCTCGCCAACATATGCCTATGGGCGTCCATAAGCGACTACCCTCTCAAAATCCAACGCTTCCTCCACTATTTCATGGTCACCTACGTCCAACCTCGCCTTAAAGAAACCAATCACAAAAACCCTCCCTTCATGGGCCCAGGGATCATTTCTGACTCCTTCGGCGGAACTGTGGAGGAGCTCGCTAAATTACTCCCTGACATCTTGGAGTTTTTAGTCGCTCCTGCCGGCTCCGTCCCTTCTCAGAAACGAAAAAGGCCGTCCTCTCCCCCTTCCTCTCAACAGCTCCAAATAAAAGGCCCTTCCTTCTCACCACAAAAACCAATCCCTTCCTCCCCTCCTCCCGCCCCAAAGCGACGCCTGAAGACGTCCGCTGAGCTCGAGGGCGTTACTGAGCAACAGATGGCAGCCATACGCCTCTCCGAGCTGCAAATAGAAAAAGAGGAGAAGGTCAGGCAAGAACAGGCTGAAAAGGACGCCATTGCTGCGGCGATCCAACAGAGCTTAAGGGACGTGCCTCGACTCCCTCCTCCACCACCAAGGGTAGAGGACGTCACTCCTGCTCCTGCTCCTGCGGCTTCAGCAGATCCGCTCCAAGCGGAAGTTGAGGCGGACTTGGCAAAGCCTATGCCAACAGCCCCCACGGCAACTCCTCACCAACAGGTCCCGGCCAAGGACGCTGTTACCAAAGTTATAGCCCTTGAGGACTCCCCTGCAAAGTAGATGCCTCCTCCTCCCGCTCCGCTCAAGATCAAACCAATATCAATGGCTCCGCCCAGCACCTCCTCTGCCCCCACCAAAGCCAAGATTAGAACTCCCACTCCCTCTCCTCCCAGAGCTTCCACTCCTCCTCCTTCGCCCGCTCAGGTCGACGAAGAAATTGTTCAAGTCCAGGGGACGGCTTCTGGTGAAGTCCCCATTGAGTCTTTGGCAAGGACTCCAGTGATGGACGCGCCCCCTACAGAACAGGCGTCCACTGCTGAGGACACAGAAATGGTCGAGTCCCATGAGCAAGGGGACGAGGCCTCAGATAAAGAGGACGCTCCTCACCAGGATGAGGATCCAGAGGACGAGGAGGGAGACGGCGATGAAGAAGATGCTGGAGATCAAGTGATAGTGAGCAACGGCAGTAAGCAGAAACATTTGAAGAAAATTCTGTCGCCGCTCCTGTTCACCGCCCAATTCTTGGAAGAGAACCAATGCCAAGAGTTTTTGGAACTGCTGGAGTTCCAGGGATGGACGCACTTGGGCGCCGAGGCCGCAGAAGTCGACCCCGAACAGGTTCTCCGCTTTTACTCCAAATTTGAAATATCAGAAGTAAAAGGGAGGCCGCAAGGGACGTTCGAAATTGATGGGGACGAGTACTCTATTGCTGAGGGTACCGTCCGCAATATGTTAGGCCTGCGTCCCTCTCCTCCAGATGCTCTGCACGACCTTCCCAATAAAAATTTTGGGCGTTTCTCCCAGGAAGAGATCTTCAACAGAATTTTCAACGGAAGACAACCAGCGGCTAAGGACAGGGTCGCCCATTGCCTCTCCAAGACGGGCGTCCTTGCGCATCACTTCATTGTGCGCATGGTCGTCCCCTACCAAGAAAAGAAGTCGATCGTCCAGATCACCGATAGTATCTTACTGGACGCCTTCTTGGAACGCAAGCCAATCAACTTGCCGCGGGTAATCTTGGAACACATGGGCAAGTGCACAGGCGGACGCCATTCTCTTCCCTTCCCAGGCCTGGTCAAGCAGATCCTAAAGCAGCAAGGCCTCTACGTCCCCAAAGCAGAACAGACCTTCGGGATCCATTGGGACGTTAGGCAAATCACCCTCCCTCCAGTTGGCAAATTGAGGTGTGATGAGCTTCTTCCTTCAGTAAAGAGACAACTGGCCAAGGAGAAAAAGGAAGCTGAACGCCAAGCTAGAGCCGCCGCCACTGCTGCTAAAAGTGCTCAAGGTGATCAAGAGCCTGAAAATCTTCAAGTAGTTGGGACGCCAGATGAGGACGCTGCAAATGAAGAGGACGAGCTCGATGGTATGAGCGTCCCTGATGAGGCCGAGAAACACTCTACGAAGTATCTGATGGGTATGATGATAGAGAACCAGTGCATGATGATTGATCTAATTCAGCAGGTTCACGACACTCTCCACACCCACACAAAACTTCTTGAGCGCAACAACGAGCTTCTTGCCCAGAACAACCATCTTTAGGAGCAGCACCTCAAGGCCCTTGGCAAGCGTCCACGCAAATGATCACTCTCCCTCTTCCAACCCCTGAAACAATTTATCTTTTCTTTGGTTTTTGCTAAGACATTGGGACGTTGTCCCTGTTTTGACCTATGCGTTTGAATGTCTGTAATGACCGTACTTCTATTGCTTTATGAATGCCGTTCATTACATTCGTGCTTCATTTTGTCTAAGCGTTCCTTTCTTTAGTTATGGCTTTGTGCTTGCATGCTTTTCAACTTGTTCTCCTTTTTGATGATGCCAAAAGGGGGAAGTATAGTTTTGCAGCGATGCGATTATTATTAAGTTGTCATAGAAAGCATGTGTTTAGGGGGAATTTCGGCCAAGTCCAAAGGACGCTAGTAAAGAATAAGATAGGACGCACTTAAAAGAATGTGTTGCATGTCAACCTAAGCTGAAAAGAAAATCAAGTGTAGTCTCTCATGCTAAAAGCTTTACTTCTGTGCGCATTATTTGAAAAGAATTTGTCATCATCAAAAAGGGGGAAATTGTTGGGACGATATTAAGGACGTAAGTCATTAATATCTAAACCAATAATGATCGTCCCTTGTTTTGATAATGACAAACTCAAGGTATTTGATAAGTTGTCCAAGTGTTGATCTCAGGTAAGTCCAACGGACGCAAATGAGCGAAAAGGACAACAAGTGAATGGCAGTCCCTAAGCTGTAGGGACGCACGTCTTCAGAACTTCCAAAGCTGAGCGTAATTGGCGAAGTTCCTGCGCAGATAGGACGGCGTCCTCATCAAGAAGGGACGCGCGCCAAAATACGGACGAAGTTCAAATTCAAATCAAGGCCGCCCCAACATGATTACATCACGTTCGGCCGTAGTCCTCAGAAGGAAGCTTCCCTTGTCTGGGCACGTGTAGACAACTCCAAAGATGTCGCTTTCCCAGCAATGGTCCCCTATCCACACGGAGGCTTCCCAAGCGTCAACAGAGTTCACTTCCTCAAGAGGCTCATCGCATCGTTGATGGAAGATCAAGGATCCTGCAAAGCCTCAGAGGACGCTAGAGGACAAGAACCACTTCCGCTATAAATACCCCCTCAAGGGTATGCATAGCGGGGTGGACTTTGAAGACTTTCTCTCAAGCTCTCCCGAAGCATTCAAGAACAAGAACGAAGATCAAGAAGATCAAGTGAGCTTGAAGCAAGAAAAAGAAAAGTCCAACCACATCAAATCCAAAACAAACCACAAAATAGTTAGAGTTGTAGTTTGTCTCTCTCAACGGACCGAGAGAGACGTGAGTGATAGCTTCCTTATAAGCTAAGAGAGTTAGGTTACCTGTTAGGTGGAAAGGAGTGTTACTAGTGAGACTAAGGACGGACGCTTAGCTCAGAGAAGTGTAACGACTCGCCTAAGTTGTAAGGACTCTCTTTTAATAAGATAAGGGACGGCTATTGAAAATCCTCCAGGCGGAGGTAGAGGTTTACCCATAAGACTAGTTGGTCTTAGTGGGGTTCCTCTATAAATACTCGTGTCCAATATCTCACTGCATTTCCTGTTAAGTCTAATTTCCGCTGCATATAAGGACGCCCATAACCCAGTTAAGGACGCCTTCACTAACAGACTTACGATCCAACAACTAAGGAGTCCTCAGGTTACATAGGGAAATCGGGTAGGACGGCATTATGTAGATCGGGTATAAGGTCAAGGAGAGGAGAGAGATTCTCACCACCGTATTGCGAGAAGAAGAGCGCGTCCTTCAACCTTCCAGGTAGATCTTTGTAGTTGTTCTTGTGAAGGCCATGAAGGACGAACCGGTCAAGAAACTTCTCATAGTTCCTTCGCCTGATAGGATCATTCTTGACGTCCTCCTTGTCCATGCGTTCCATGATCAGTCTGTAGAGAGTCTTGGGCTTCTTGTTGATGAAGTCCACCAAAGACTCGTCCAACACTATTTACCTTGGCTTTTCCTATAATGTGGGACTTGACAAGCTTTCGCTTCTTCCCGACGGCAGAAGATTCGGCCACGTTCCCAAGTAGAGAAGACATTTTCTGACTGAATTTAGAGAGAGAAAGTTGTCGGAAACTTAGAGAGAATGCAAAGCTTGTTTGAGAGCAGGGAAGTTGTTGAGCACAATAAATGAATGAGAGCGACTGTTGAGGCCTTTTATAGAGGAAGTGGTGGCACAATCTATAAATAAAACTGAGATCGTGTGCGACATGTGGCAAAACTTCCCCCTTAAGCATTGAGCGGTTACAACTGTCACTGTTCAAACGTTCAAAATTTCAAATTTTTGACTCTTCAACATCTTCTCAAAACTGAACTGGCGTCCCACTTTGAAAAACTGGCATCCTTTCTGACTTAACACAATTATCTCTTTAGCAAACCAAGAACCTGAGCAAATGTTCATGTGATCACCTTGCGAACCATTTGATAACAAAGCAAGTACGTCCCGTAAAAGAAAATATGAAGCTCATAGGACGCTTTTGCAGAGTTCTCGGCTAGGGTAAGCTTAGAGTTCCCATCATTTCGGCTTATGATGCGGGTTGGGTGTTCAGAGATAATCTTTTCAAGACAAATAGAGAAATTGAATGGCGTTCCAAAGTAGCAAACATATGAAGTTTTAGACTAGCGTCCTTGTAAATATGAATTCAATGCATGATAGTCCTTAAACACTTAGAATCTACTAAACATAGCCAATCATCGAGGGAATAGTAGAACGGGACTTGCTACTTAAAAGTTATCATCCTCAAGAGCAACCTGAGATGCTCAAAGGGACGTCTATCAAGCGCCTTAGTGAAAATATCAACTAATTGGTCCTCAGTCCTTACATGCTTCATACTAATAAGTCCTAGTTCAACATTATCACGCAAGAAATGATGCCTTAAATGAATGTGCTTTGTGCGTGAATGAAAAACAGGATTCTTAGAAATTTCAATAACACTTGTATTATCACAAAGAATAGGAATAGTTTCAAGATTGATACCGTAGTCCTCAAGTTGATATTTGATCCAGATGACCTATGAACAGCACGAGGCAGCAACAACGTACTCAACTTCCGCAGTTGAAAGCGCCACAGAGTTCTGTTTCTTTGATCCCCATGAGACAAGACATGAACCAAGGAACTGTGCCATTCCCGAAGTGCTTTTCCTATCAATCACATGACCAACATAATCAGCATCCGAGTAGCCAACAAGCTTGAAGGACGTCTTCCTTGGGTACTAAAGGCAGAGATCGTCGCGTCCCTTAAGATAGCGAAAGATCCTCTTGACTTCTTGCATGTGGGACTCCATTGAACTCGCTTGGAAGCGTGCACACAAGCAAACGGCAAACATGATGTCGGGACGGCTTGCGGTCAAATAGAGTAAAGAACCAATCATTCCTTTATATAGATTTTGATCAACGTCCTTCCCTTGTTCATCAGCGTAAAGACGCGAGTTGGGAGAACAAGGAGTAGCAACTGGTTTGGACGTGTTCATCCCATACTTCTCAAGCATTTCACGGACATATTTCTATTGATGGATGCGCGTCCCTTCTTTGAGTTGGTTGATTTGAAGCCCCAGGAAGAAATTGAGTTCTCCAATGAGGGACATCTCAAACTCACTACTCATTAAGGACTTGAACTCATCTACAAGTTTCATGTTTGGACTACCAAAGACTATATCATCAACATAGACTTGGGCAATTAAAATGTCGTTGTGAACTTTCTTAATGAACAAAGTTTTATCAATTGAACCTCTTGTGTAGCCATTAGACAAAAGAAAGGACGTAAACTGTCGTACCATGCACGAAGAGCTTGCTTGAGTCCATAGAGCGCTTTGTCTAAGTAGTACACATGATCTGGGTGAGAGGCGTCCTTGAAGCGAGGGGGTTGAGCAACATACACTTCCTCCTTGAGTTTTCCATTGAGAAAGGCAGTCTTGACGTCCATCTGAAATAGCTTGAATCCCTTGTGAGCGGCGAAGGCAATAAGGAGACGGACGGCCTCAATTCGAGCAACAGGGGCAATGGTCTCATCATAGTCAATTCCTTCCTCTTGCTTGAATCCTTGAGCCACCAACCTTGCCTTGTTCCTTGACACGCGTCCACTTTCATCAAGTCTATTTCTGAACACCCAGCGCGTCCCTATGATGTTTTTGCCTTTGGGACGAGGAACGAGGGTCCAAACTTTGTTCCTTTCAAACTGATTGAGTTCTTCTTGCATTGATTGAATCCAGTCAGCGTCCTGGAGTGCTTCCTTGATGTTCTTGGGTTCCACCATAGACACAATGGAATTGAAAGCACAGAAAGCCAAATTTGCACTCTAGGACTTACTTGCAGCTAACCGTGTTTGAACTCCTTGAGAGATATCTGAGACAATCTGAGTGGTTGGGTGATCCCTAGAGAAGCGGCACTCCCTTTGAAACAATTGAACAAATCTTGGATCAATATCTCCATCAGAATCATCACTTTCATCTTGAGCATCGTCCTCAGTGTGTTCCCCCTCAGAAAGAGCGTCCACACCTTGGCGTTGCTCGCCTTGTTGACTTGATTCAGCCACATCTTGTTGAATTGGAGATTCGCTTCGAGAGGGAACTCCTTGATCAATACTAGGAGCGTCCACTGAGACTTCTTCTGGATTTGAGTTGGCGTTCTTAGGAACATAGTACTTTCCAGAGGTCCAACCGTCAACTTCGTCTTCAGAGTCGTCCTGTTGTTGTGACGAGGAGCGTTCTTTCTTACTTTGTTTTTCTTTATGAGAAGAACTCTCTTTGAACACAACATGAATACTCTCCTCAAGCTTAAGAGTCCTTTTGTTGAAAACTCTATATGCTTTGCTTGTGAGGGAGTACCTAAGGAATATGGCTTCATCACTCCTTGCGTCAAACTTTCCAAGTCTTTCTTTGTCATTGTTGTGGACGAAGCACTTGCATCCAAAGACTTTGAGATAATCAATGCGAGGTTTCCTTCCATTCAACAATTCATAGGACGTCTTCTTCAGCAAAGGACGGATCATGGCACGATTGATGATGTAGCATGCTGTAGCAATAGCTTCCGCCCAGAAGTACTTGGGGACGCTATTTGCTAGAAGCATAGTTCTTGCCATATCCTCCAGCGTCCTGTTGTTTCTTTCCACAACACCATTTTGTTGAGGAGTCCTTGAAGCTGAGAAGTTGTGAGAGACGTCATGTTGCTCACAATAAGCCAAGAACTCTGAGTTTTGGAACTCCGTCCCATGGTCTGATCTTATAGCTTTCAGACGCGTCCCAAGAGCAACTTCCACTTGTTTGATGAAAATTTTGAAGGCGTTGAAATAATCTGCTTTTGATACCAAGAAAAGAACCCAAGTGAATCGAGAAAAATCGTCTACAAGAACGTACATTTACCTCTTTCCACCGTAGCTCAGCGTCTTCATTGGTCCACAAAGATCCATATGGAGATGTTCCAAAGGCTTCTTCGTACTGACTTCATTTTTGGACTTGAAGGACGTTTTTGTTT
The DNA here is from genome assembly GCA_934048045.1 of Polygonum aviculare. NCBI lineage: Eukaryota > Viridiplantae > Streptophyta > Magnoliopsida > Caryophyllales > Polygonaceae > Polygonum > Polygonum aviculare. The sequence continues at coordinate 20,552,623 of OW204026.1, forward strand.
GCTTCCCTTTGGTACATGCTTCACACTGTTCAACTTTCTCAGGATCAATTCGGGGAAGTCCTTTCACAAGATTTCGTTGGTGTAGCTTGAGGATTGTGCTTAATCCAGCGTGGCCAAGACGGCGATGCAAGAGGTCAGCGTCCTTCTTTGAAACAGATAGACACAACTCAGATGCAGGCTTGAACTCTTGGTTGAAGATGTAGACATTATTCTGGCATACTCCTTTAAGAACAACTTTGTTTGATTTCTTATTGATAACAAGGCATTCCTTTGAGCAAATGTGACTAGGTTTTCACCTTGATCACACATTTGAGAGACACTCAGGAGGTTGAAGCCAAGTCCTTCAACAAGACTGACATTTGATGCTTTAATGGACGAATTCAGAATTGCAGTGTCCGTCTCTTTGATCTTTCCTTTGCCCTTGTTGCCAAACGAGAAAGTTCCTCCCGTGGCACTATTTTGGATAGAAGTGAGATGGATCTGGCTTCCTGTCATGTGATTTGAGGCGCCACTATCAATGATCCATGGGCGTCCCCTCACTCCCACCTGCCAAAACCAAAGTTAGTGTTTGGCGACCCAGGCAAGGTGTTCCTTACGTGGTTCATTACAGAAGTAGAACTCTGGTTCTAGCAAATAGTCATTTAGATTAACATCATTTGAAGTATCATGCTTTCTAAATGAACTTCTAGAACGTCTAGGACGTCTAGCATTTGACTTAGGGACGGACTCATCATTTTCAATGTTAGTCCTAGCAGCTTTGCCATTTTCAATGTCTTTCTTCAGTTTTACACAATCATATTTAAAATGATCACCTTTTCCACAGTACCAACACTACCTATAGTAAGTACCAAGGTAATATTTCTTGTTGGGACGTTGGATTTTGTTTTCTTGCATTTTTTGTGGATTGCAAACCTCAGAGCCTTCCCCCTTAGCAATTTTCTTATAGATCCTATGACTGGTGGAGTTAGTGTAGTAGTCCTTTTGGCCTTCTTCTCCACTCTCTAGGATGCTAATGCGTTCAAGAAGGTTATTAGTTTTCTCCCTTTCAAGTTCTAGCTCAAAAGTTTTGCTTGCCTCGAAATCACTAGGTAGAGAGTTCTTAGTGTCCGACTCATACCCTAGTCCTCTTCTAGTTGGGACGAAAACTACAGGTTTGACTTCCTCAATGATAGGACTCTTTCCTAACACTTTTACTTCTTCCCTAAGCTTAGCATTCTCAAGTTTGAGACACATAACTTCAGTTTTTAGGGATTTGTTCTCTTCACTGGAGGACTCTAATTGTAAAGACACTGTTTCACAATTCTCACATTCAACTATTATGTTTTCATCTTCAAGTTCATCCATTCTATGTTTCATAGCAAGGCTTTCTTGCATGATTTTACCAATGAGTTTAATAAGCTTGGGTTTTGAGCATTTCTCTAAGGAACTCTTCATGGAATCGTGAGTTACCTCATGTACATTTTCAGAGGCGTTCTCTTCAGCAACTGGGGCATACTCCATTGCCATGTGCGCGACTTGATCCTCTGGTTCTTCATCATCAGAACTAAGATCGTCCCATGCAGCTGCGTACGCTCCTATGAGAGCTTTTCTTTTATCCTTGAAGGACGTTCCCGTAGTACACTTAGCAAAATGTCCTTTCCTGTTACATTTGTAACAAGTAAGTTTCTTCATTTCTGCCTCGGTGTACTTGGGACTCTCCCTTTTGTAAGGCACTTTGATCTTTTGGTAAGCTTTGTTCCTTTTACCCCAGGAACGGAGAGCATTGTGCAAGAGTGCAAGTTCTTCATCTTCATCAAGCAGTTCTTTTCACTTGCTCTCCTTTTCTTTTGAAGTTTGAACACGCGAGTTCTCACGGTGTTCTGTTGGCTTAGCGTTCATCATTAAAGCTAGATCCCTTTGCCGACGTAGGTACTCTACGTTGTAATAACCGCTATTTTTATATAGTATTATATAATATATTGAAAGGTGAAAGTATATTCTTACGAAATTGTTTCTTAACGATGAACTAAAAACTTTTAAGAAGTAATAGTATTTATTCAAATATAATTTAAATTATAATATAGAAGTTCATAATCTAAATATAAAAATAAGTATGTTCACTTATAAGTAATTTACGAGTCTAAGTTATCATAAAGTGGATAAATTAAAAAGGGTAATTTAAGAAGATCAATATTATCGATTAACAAAGATGAAACAAGTTGGGTTAATTATTAATTTTGTATAATTTAAACAAGAGATTTGAGCTTAGTCTTCGTTAGGCCCGAAATCCAACTGAGCCCAATACCCTAACCTTTGAAACAAAATAAAATAAAAGAGGGTAAAGAGCCCAGATTTGAACACGAGACCTTTCGGACCTCTTTTCCTTCCTTTACCAGCAAAGCTACAAGAGCTTCTCATAACATAAAGGAAACGCATTACATTTAAACCGAAATAGCTTTCCATGGACCGAATGTCACGGGCGGAAATTTCCGCCTGCTCTTCTTCACTCGTTCACGCCAACGTCATTTCGGTCATCTCCATGGCAGCCCAAAATCCGGCCGAACCGTCCCCCTACGCTCTCATCTCTACACCTCCACCTTACCTCTAGGGACTTACCATACCCATTGGAGTGTCAAGATGGACAGAGTTTCTCTATAAATTGGGGGATTCTCCATTGAAGAAAACGCACCCAAACCTTCAATCTCTCTCGCAATTGAGCCTTAGAGAACTCAGTAAATTTCCAGAACACATGAATTAGCCCCAAAAATCTGTCCAAAAACAACCAATTCCACAAATCTCAAATCTGATTTTTCCCCCTTCCTCTGAAAAATCCGGCACCAACGCACCATCTTTGGCCATCGTCCACCTGCGTCGTCGCCAGGGGGCGCCGCCCGGATTCCGCTCATCGTCGGAGCCGCCCGTAGCCGCGTCGACGTGCTGGTGTTGGCTTTGCGTGGTGGAGGCAAGGAAGAAGACAGGGGCAGCCACGTATAAAACAAAGGAGGCAAAGAGGTGGGCCTTTGATTTTAGTTTTAGGTATGAGCTAACATTAATTAAAAGTCCATTAGCTTAATTGAAAGAAGCTTGTTATAAAATAGGCCCATTTATATTCTTATGCTAATGGATAATATTAGACTTAAAATCATTACTCACTAGTCACTAGTATGATATTAATATGCCTTAAATAAATTTGTAGGCTCATAAAATAGCAAGCATCATTTTGAAAATAAAATAGATATTGACAATATAAATAAAATGGAAGAAAATAAATATAAAGGAGAGAAGAATGGATGAGTTAGATTATGGACCTTTGATTATAGTCATTAAAAGAGAAATAATTTACTTGAGCCTTACAAATTATTATAAAGAAAGAATGATAATACGAGAGATAAATATTCGTAACCCGGTGAGTTTACAAAAATCCTAAACTCGTTTTAGCGTTTTAATAAGTTGAAAGGTTAGAATTATAAATTATTAAACGGTAATAATTTATACTAGGCTCACAAATTATTATACGAGGATAATAATTTGAGAAGTTCATAGGATGGGATATGCGTTAGGTATTAATTTATTTCGTTATCGTCATGATTCTCGTGCCTCGGATTAGGTCGCGGTTCTAGGAGAGCTCGTTCACAGATTCCGTCTTCGTAAAGACTTAACTCTCGGAAATCAAAGGCAAGTGGATGGTTCTCTTGCTCTTTACGATTAACCGTGAATTTTCTTCCATTCCGTTTACTATCCATATAATTGTTGGGAACGCCTTGTTTGCTAAATAAAATGAATATAGGGTTATTTTCTGCTTAGAAATAATGACCCCATTGTTACTTATATTATTGCACTGCGCTAGCCCATGGACTTAGGACTGATGATTGTGGCCTCTGATTGTTTCAAGTCTCTTTTCGAGACTTTGTTATGGACTAGAATAGGGATTAGGGGTGGGAGCTCGCCTCCCGAACACCTCTTAAAAAGATGTATTAGGATGTACCTATACCCTAATACTGGGTCATGACTCTGCCCGCTCTACCGCTCAGAGGGGTGATAGCACCCTAGCTAGGTGCTCAACTATGTGGCTCTGGGCTCATTCAAGGGGTCGCCGCATATAAAAATCTTTAATTGAATTGCTGAAATGAATATTCCTCAACTATGTGGCTCTAGGCTCATTCAAAGGGGTCGCCGCATACAATAATTGAAAATTGAATTGTTGAAATGGATATTCCTCGGGTGCCCCTTGACTCTTATGAGTTGCCACATCCGAAATCGTTAAAATAAAGTGTATTGTTGAAGTTGAATTGTTTTACTAAACCTTGATGTGCATTAATAAGTTCCTAACAAAATCTTAATCATCTTTCGTTCCTAGGAATCACCTTCTTGTGATTTCCTATTCTCATAAGAAAGCTTGTGATTCACCTCCCTTCGGATTCACTCCTTTTATCTGGATTATATTCGAACGAAGCCTCATCCTCTAAATTATATCACACTCTCGCCTCAAAAGAACCCGATGGTCGAGCATCGCTCAGTTCCCTGTGGATTTTGATGCCGACATTCTTAGCCTTTTAAGAACCTAGTCACATTCTACCACTTGCTTAGTCTCGCGTTAGACTAATACCACTTTCTTTTCTTCCCGACATTGGTCGGCTGGTATTTCCTACTTTTATGGATATATCAGGGAATAGAGACAGGTTTGCCGAAGACCAAAGACGAAGACTCGAGGATTTGAAGGAAGGAAGATTTTCAAGAGGTTTCAAGTCATTTTAGAGTTTCCTATTCTGTTTTGTGAAGAATCTTTTAACCGTCAATTTTATTTCAGCTGCAAAATGATTTAGATGTCTTCTTCACTCAAACATTGTTATTTTGTATCATTGATCATTGACTTCTAGTCATGTATCAAACATTGATCACTTTTGATGTAATTTAAGTTCAATATTTCATTTTTATGAATCGAGTTGTGTTACCTATCGCCTTGGGTGACTTTGGATGGGAAAATCCGAGGTCACTGCCATGTAATACCCCTGGTTTCAAAATACGGGTGTTACATGCGTACTCTGGCGTTGTTGATGCCAAAGAAAGATCTATTTGAGGGTTCCGTCCTAGCTCAACCATGTCAGAGTTCCTTCTTGCTTCGTACTGCCTCAGCTTCCCATAGATCTCTTCCATATCGAGAGTCTTGTTGGCTTGATTCTCTTTGAAGTTAGTTCTATCAAAGTTCCAGATTCCATTCAGCCCATCAATGACCACTTGAACTCTGCTCCTCATAGAGATTTCAGCTTCTTGGATACCCAAGTTCTGCAACTTGGTGACAAGAGCTTCAAAACGGTAGGAGTAGTCCTTGACCGTTTCATTTGGATGCATTCTGAAGGCATAAAACTCTCTCTTTGCTTCTAGCTGGACGTCCCCCTTCATCTCAACAGTTTCTACGTGGTACTTCTCAAGAGCTTCCCACTGTTGCTTTGTTGTGGGTATGTTGCTAACTCTGGTGGCGTCCCTTTCACAAAGGGACGCTTGAAGAAAGCATATTGCCTTAGCATTGGTTTCCATCAGCTTGAATTCATCGGGACCCCATTTTGCCTTTTTGTTGACTTTGTCATCAGGAATTTTGAGGTCACCAGTCTTGATCACTAACCATTACTGATAGTTTTGACTCCTATAGAAGTTCCCAAACCTTATCTTCCATCGATTGAAATATCCGTAGGTCAGGCGCGAAGGCTTCACAAAGGAGATTCCAATAGGTTCCGTGTCCATTTTCACCTGCAACTCAACAAAATCTAGAGCGCCTGCTCTGATACCAATTGTTGGATCGTTAGTATTGAACTGGGACGTCCTTTACTTAGGTAAAGGCGTCCTTAGGTAGGCGTCCTTACGAGGTGTAAGGGCGTCCTTTAGTTGTGCAGCGGAAATGTAAACTAAACAGGTGAACTTAAGCAGATAATGAACACAGTGATTTATAGAGGATCCACTCAAGACCAAGTAATCCTTGAGTGTAAACCTCTACCTCCTTGGAGGATTTTTTAATAGATTTTTCCTTTCTTTTTAAACGTCCTTACGTTGTACGGGCGAGTTCTTTACACTTCTCTGGCACTTAGTGTGCGTCCTAAGTCCACTAGTAAAGTACTCCTTTAAACCTACAACCCAAGCGAGTTTAATATTCTAAAGGACTCTATCCCTACGTCCTGCAGTACTTCGCAAGACTACTCTCTTTTCTTTTTCTTTTATGAGTTACAAACAGTTTTGGTTTGCATACAGATTTGCAAACCAACGTGTCCTAACCCTCTAAATCCATCTTTAGGAAAATGCGCCCTTCCAAGGGATTTGCTTCTCACCAGAGGGGGAGTACCTCTAGAGCTCCTACAGCCGAGCGTGGAGGCTCCGATGATCAACCAAGAGAATCTTTCACGGACTTGCTAATGCCAGAACTTAGCTTCGATTGGGGAGCTGGCGAGGGAGCACATGCCTACCCCGGACTAGAAGAACCCGGGCTGTTAGAAGGTGATTGGAACTTTTCTCTTTCGGACCTGGAAGAGTATGGACTGGAGAATCTTTTCAATGACCTCGAGGCAAATAGCTACCCTATAGATGGGAATTCTGAGGTAACAGTTGGGGAGGAGGTGACGTCCCAAGAACGAGGGCGTGAAGAAAACCCCTCCTTGCTTGATTTGAACCGGGGCCCTCTGACGAGTCCACCAGAACTCACCTATCAGACAGTAGGTGATCAAGTGGATCATAACATCGAAGCGCCACGCATAGGTGAGCGCATGCCTGCACCTGAACCTATCCCTCTTAGGTGCCTCCAAGTAAGGACACACTTGCTCCGTCGGCATAAGAAAGCATGGGAGGACGCTCTCCGTCACCATCGTTGGGAGATCCAGAACTACGAAACCGCTATAGCCAACGAGCAGCGGTCTATCGACTTTATCAGCCGCAACCTCGAACAAGCCAGGTTGTTATTGGACGATGGAGGCGAGGTTCTGAACGGCAATTTGTTCTGTCCCGGGTTCTTGGACACGTACTGCTTCCCTCTGTCTCATCCTCGTTAGATTTTCTTTCCCTCGTGTACCCTTATAAGTGTGTAGCTCTAGGAAGCCCACTTAAGCTGTTGACTATTCCTTTTGTATGGCATGAATAGTCGGTCGTTGTAAGGTTGTTTAAGTTTCCTTGTACTAAGTGTAACCATCCTTTCCCTGTACCTGCGGCATGTATGATGATCCTTTAATATAGTGATCCTTTTCATTTCGAAATTGCATTTGCACATTTCCTTATACAAATGTTAATTGTTTGGAAACATTTGTCACTCATCCAGGTGGTTAACACTCGAGGAGATACTTCTAGGGACAACCTGAACAATGTTCCAACTGGGAACCCTCTATTTATAATCACAGATTGATTTTTAAAGCTCCCTTCCAATCTTCATCTTCGAATATAGGATTACAGAAATTCTATATAAGTGTCTGACTCTCCTTCCCCAATAGGAAATAGCACCCGCAATAAGCTAGTCTTGTGTACCTTTGTAGAATATGGTTTGCACAAGACGTCAGGCTAAGGCTCAGAAGAAAGAGCTAGAGAGAGCTAAGGAGCTTGAGCTAGACAAGCGGTTGCTTAATGAGGACCACAAGGCTATAGGACCTGTTCAAGAGGAGGTTCCCTCACAAAATGTCGTTCCTCAAGTGCTATTGAATGGGGTTGAGGAGGCATACATCCCTACGGAAAGGTGGGTTAATAAAAGTAAGGATCCATTTGAGAACCGACCATGGTAGGCCCGAGTAGCTATTGGTGACTATAAACCAAGGCGTATGTGGGTCGACAACCATATCCTAGGATCACTTATGAAGGAATGGCAGAGTATAGTGGCAGATCATGAGGAGTCTGCCCATCAACTTGAGGTTCGTTGGGAAAAGGAACAAGATAGTATGGTCAATTTGAGGCGTAAGATTGAGCAAGGGGTAGAGTTGTTACAAGATAACGGCTCCATCAAGAACCCAAGAAGTTTCGAAGCCTCGAATTTGGATAGGTGTTGTTATTGCTTCACGAATCCCAAGAAGAAGAAGACCATGACTTCCTTTGCCTACCAAAACTCCTTTCACTCCTAATAAGCCTTGGAGAGGTTAACGCTCATTTTAAGTTGGTTGTTGAATTCCTGTTGACCAAGTAGTAGTTATCCTATTATCAATGAACTCCAATCCTTGTCTTATCTACATAGTATCGTAATCCTTGTCGTGTTCCACTAAACGAAATTGGCTCAACCATCATCTTGTGCTACTAGAGTGGTTGAGTCGGTTATAAGATCGTTAAGTTCCTCGTATTCTGTAATCATCCTTCGTAAGGAGCAACTATAATATGGCTTTAGTCTTTCTAAAGTGCCTTAACAGATAGTTGACGTTTGATTCATTGGAAGTTATACTCATTCCATGCCTTATAGAAGGGCGAATTAATCAGAAACATTTTATATCCAACTATTTCAACGGTTAACACTCTAGGAACCAATAATCGATTCTTTCCAAACACCCCCCCCCCCCCGTCAAGGTGGACAAGACGAGGTTGAGTCTAGGACTAGAGGCCAAGGGGACAACCATGGGCCAGATCCCGTTCGAGCGATAACGCTTGATGCTGCAACCCTAGAGGCTATAAGGGACATGTGTCAACAAATGATACAAGCAGCAAATCCTCCAATTTCGCCGCTCAACCCAAAATCATTAGAGCCGACCCACCTATGGGCAGAAGGGAGAAGGACAATCATGCCCAGGGTGATGGGTCAAACTATTCTAAGTCACTTACGACTTCACCTCGCTGAAGCTGGAAACTTATAACGGTTTAAGAGATCTAGCTAAAATCTCCTATTGGTTCACTCATATCGAGAGGTTTTTGAGGAATGTTCGATGCACTAAAGCTGAGAAGGTGCACATTACAGTTCTCCAAATAAGGGATGAAGCTAGTGAGTGGTGGAAGAACTCTTGATTGTCTGATCACCCGATGCTAAGTTAGGACATGTCCAAGGACAAGATGATGTCTCGCTTTTTCTCCGAGTCCATGAAGGCGGAGAAGCAAGAGTAGCTTTTGTACCCGAAGGTTGAGGGATTGATTAGAGAGAGAGTCACCAAGTTCAACCAACTATTACAGTATGAGGGACCCAAGGTGTCCATTGAGGCTCAAAGGGTTCGTCATTTTCATAAGTGGGTTGGACTTTACAGGAGAATAAATTCAATCACACCTTAGCCTAAACTACACTAACTGAAATGATCTTGAGTGAATCATCGTCGGAATGAAAAGCTCGTATAGGTAGTAGTCAGGTGCTAATAGACTAGTCACCTTAAACAAAATAAAATAATTGAATTAAGCATTCTCTTCCTGAATAAACCTTATCTCGAGTCTTAGATCGATGGGATATGCCCCAAGTATGGAAACCATTTATAGGTTGTTGAACTTCTATAATTGAGCTGATCCAGGCCATACCCTATTTCCAAGTAGGCGTAATATAAGTGACATCCTCCAAAATAATTTTCATTCTAAATAAGTTTACTAATCCAACCTCGTACAAGGAAAAAGAGAGAGGCAAAGTAAAAGATTTGCTTAGCGTGATATATTTGGAACTCATGTAGGAAGGATATATCAATGCTACCTTTGAAATTTGATCAACTACAAAGTAAAATAGTTATTATCAAAAAGGAACGTGGAAGCGGAATTATTTGTTACAAAGAAAAAAAATGCTTCTTTTGTATTGTTTCAAAAATTCCTTTCTTCATAAATAAAAGAGCACCATGAGAAAGCATACATATTGAAGGTTTTCGATGTTTTGAAGTGGTATGTTATTTTTCAAATCTAAAATCGAACATGATCTTTGTATTGGTATTTGAACCTTAATATTGAGGCCTCAGATTTTTATAAGTCTTTTATATGATAAAAGCAATTATTATCATAAGGATTTCGTGTTGGATTTAAAAAAAAAAAAAAAGAGATTTCGAATTTGACAATGATTTTCAACGAATTCCGACCTTATCAATCATTTGTGTTATATTGTCAATATTTTGATTTTTATCATATTGGCCATTTGCATGTGTCAACTCAAGATATAATTTCATGCATTAAGTATTCCTAAGTAAGGGACATTTGAAATCATACTATAGTTTTGTTTGAGGATAATTATTATTTTTGTAATGCTCCAACATGATTGACGAATTGTCTTTCGATTTTTAAAGGTTATTTAAGTGTATTTATACTCTATGATAATCGCCTTTTAATTCCAATATGTCCTAGATGTAGACTCTAATGGTCAATAAAGATCTTAACGTATGATCATTTACCTATGTTCGTAAAGTTACTATACATCTTTTTGGGTTGTGATCTTCATGACAATATTGGCATATAACTGGCAATCCGAGTTAAACTTTTCCTATGTTAAGTTCCTATTGTATATAAAGGGTCAAAATCCTATTATAGTTTTGCTATGTTGGATAAAGATGTTATTCTTATGAGCTCTTACGAGATTCCTTTAAAAATAAAACGATTTATTTCCAGATTGTTCATGAGATTTCGAATTAAACGTTCCTACGGTTTTCATGGTGGTGAGTAAGAATGTGTTTTGTCTTCCATCCTGATCACATGGTAAGGCAAACTCACATGTCTTATTCCCATGAAAATGCTGTAAAGGATTATGCTGATTCTACCCCCCCATCCTGATCACATGGCGGGATAAGATCATATAATTCCTTAAGGACAAGTTCTGAAACCAAATTCCAAAAAGTTGTGTTTTGATGCATTGCAATTCTAAGTTGAACATTTATGATATTAACATTTTGTGTTAAAGGTTGGAAGTAAGCAAAATTTCCCGGTTAAAGCAATTCAACAGAGTTTTGAATTTGTGTTATGATAATCGTATATTGTTTGTAACCTCGATTCGTTTTTTTCAAAATGTTCTTGGAAAATCTTATATTTACACTTCACTAGTGAGTTTGTACAAAGTTTGAAAGATAATGTTAATTGTCAATAAGTAAGTTGTTTCATTCAATATCCTTTAAACCTTTTTGGGTTTAGTTAAGTCCCATATTTTAAATCATCGAAGTGGTTAGATTAGATCATTAAGGAAAAATAAATCTCTTGTAAATTTTAAATAATATGTTTGTAATCGTGATTGTAGTCATAATAGCAAGGATACCTTATGGCAGTTTTTCTTCTAATATATCAAAGTAGAATTTTGACTTGGTCATGTCAAAATGAATACTATTATCTTCAATAGATAAATTACCATTGGATAAAGAGCTTTGTGTATATGTAAACATCGTACGTGTGTTCTACAAAACTTATTCCATATTTTACAGCTTTGAAAGTTTTATATACTTTTAATTAGATGTGCTTCTAAGGGCAAGCGTTAAAAAGTATTGTGTCTAAAACAATTATGTCGATTTATTTTAAGGGGGTACTTAAAGGAAACTAATTTTAAGGGGGTATTGTTGTAATAACCGCTATTTTTATAAAGTATTATATAATATATTGAAAGATGAAAGTATATTCTTACGAAATTGTTTCTTAACGATGAATTGAAAACTTTTAAGAAGTAATAGTATTTATTCAAATATAATTTAAATTATAATATAGAAGTTCATAATCTAAATATAAAAATAAGTATGTTCACTTATAAGTAATTTACGAGTCTAAGTTATCATAAAGTGGATAAATTAAAAAGGGTAATTTAAGAAGATCAATATTATCGATTAACAAAGATGAGCCAAGTTGGGTTAATTATTAATTTTGTATAATTTAAACAAGAGATTTGAGCTTAGTCTTCGTTAGACCCGAAATCCAACTGAGCCCAATACCCTAACCTTTGAAACAAAATAAAATAAAAGAGGGTAAAGAGCCCAGATTTGAACCCGAGACCTTTCGGACCTCTTTTCCTTCCTTTACCAGCTAAGCTACAAGAGCTTCTCATAACATAAAGGAAACGCATTACATTTAAACCGAAATACCTTTCCATGGACCGAATGTCACGGGCCGAAATTTTCGCCTGCTCTTCTTCACTCGTTCACGCCAACGTCATTTCGGTCATCTCCATGGCAGCCCAAAATCCGGCCGAACCGTCCCCCTACGCTCTCATCTCTGCACCTCCACCTTACCTCTTGGGACTTACCATACCCATTGGAGTGTCTAGATGGACAGAGTTTCTCTATAAATTGGGGGATTCTCCATTGAAGAAAACGCACCCAAACCTTCAATCTCTCTCGCAATTGAGCCTTAGAGAACTAATGTCCGTGTTTTAGGTAGATTTTTAGGGTTTAGATAGGTTAGTTTAAGTTGTTTTTCGTGGTTGAGTCTTATGTTTTTGAGTCTTTTTGCATAAGTTTTCGTATATCCTTGAGATTCGGAAACTACGCATATTTGTGTCGTTTTGTAGGTGTTTTGAAGCTTGAAGATGAGTTTGGAGCAAGGCTAAGAGTGGATGGACAAGCTAGGAGAAAGATCTTGAGAGGACAAGCTAAGGAGAGGAGCTAAGAGGAGCTAAATCAAGAGGAAAAGTGAAGGAAAAAGTCCCAGGATTGAGCCATGGGAGGGTCGAGCTCGAGCCAAATCAACAACTTGGAGATCAAGGAAAATAGCTCTCAGGATCGACCCTGAGGGGGGGTCGAGATCGACCCTACTTGGGTCGAGCCCAGCGACCGACCTTCACCTATCCGGAATTATTGTTGAATTTCCTAATTTGTATTTTAGGAAGGTTGTTTCTTTGTGTTTCCTAGTTAGATTATGACTCCTTTTCTTCTATAAAAGGAGGTTGAACCTTTAGTTTTAATGATCATCAACATTAGGAGAGCTAGGAAGAAGACTTGGAGAGCAAGTTTGAGAATTTGTAAGATTGATCTTTTGTTTAATGTGAATTCTAGTTTGGTTTTGATCATGTATTCTTCTTCTCTCTTTGCTATGTGTGAGTAGTCTTCTTAAGTTCTAGGGTTGGGTAAAAACCCAACACAATCATGCATGTTTAAAACTTGAATTCATGACTTGAATGCTTGATGATCATATCTAACCTATCTTGTGCTTAATCCTTGGTGAAAATTGAGGCATGTCTTGTAATTAACTATAGCGAAAGTGAAAAGTTAGTTGCTTGATTACATCTAATAGGATTATTTGCGAAAGTTGATATTCCTAGGTTGAAGGATAGGTAGAACGTTGTTTGATTTGCGAAAGTTGATTGAATGGCTTGAATTGTTTGCGAAAGTTAACTTTTCTATGATCTAGATTGCATGATAGTTGTGGATTCTTGTTGAAAGCTTGTATGGTTGTTGCTGTGGTAGCCCTAACCCTAGGATTTTCCCTTTTATATTGATTGAAATTCCACTACTAGGAAAAGGGGTTTTAACGACCAACAATTTTGTCGTTATAAGGTATGAATATCGTCGTTATAAACTTTTAACGACAACATAAAAGTCGTCGTTTGTTCGTTGCAATAGCTTCCGACGTTATTGGTTATAACGACCATGTTCGTCGTTAACTACTAACGACGACATCCAAGCTCGTCGTCCATCATTAACGTCAACATTATTGTTCGTCGTTAACCAATAACGACGAGCGGTCATATGGTCGTTAAAACAATAACGAGGGGCAACAATGGTGTCGTTAATGTTTGCCGATGAGTTGCCCTACGGTCATTACTTAATAACGACGAAGATGCAAGTCGTCGTTAATGGTTGATAACGGTAAACTCGTTTATCGTTAGAAACTATCAAGTTTATTGATAATATTGTTGTTAATGTATATTTAGATTACTACTAGCACATTTAATGATACAGTGCTCTTATACATTTATAATATGCCATGAACTAAAAGGTTAAAAATGAAATAAATATAAGATAAAAATTTATATAATCATAAAATGAATCCCTATTGTATTCAAACTTAATTTAATAATATAAATCATTGAACCTACCTATCTAGCTAGCTGTCAATAATAACACAAATAAAAATCCACATGATTCAATGAACATATGTTCTTATAGATTCTAAAGTAGACGTGGCATTAATGTACGTGAATAGTATATTCCAATCTAGCCTGACCCTTCTATATAATTGATCGATCTTCAAGTACCTACAAAAATAAATAAATAAATAAATAAAATAAAAGTAAGAAATATCATATATATATATATATAACAAGACCTTCAAAAGCATTTTCAGATATAAATTAACAATTTCCTAACATACCTTGTGAATTCAACTCGTTTGGTGAATTGGAAGGCAAGGAAATATTGAATTGTTGTGCTAACATATCTTGAAACATCTTCATTCTAGCTTCCATTGAACTCATCCGATCCTTAAGATCTTTGGAGACCTAACCAGGTTACAGTAACATGTGCCTAATAATCAAGGTTGTAGCTGCAAGAGGGTACGTAAAAACTCAACTTGAACTTAACTTAATAAATAAATAAATAGGCGTTTGTATGAACTGAACTCAAATCCCGCCCATATATTAATTTATATAAATGATGAGTTCCTTTGTAATTAAAGTCACGAGACCCACATATTGTAGGTGTATTTCCTCCCAACACACACCAAACTCACTGTCTAGTACATACATTACTAGCTAGCTACAATATAATAATTCAGAAATTTGGGTAGTATTTGGGAAATTGGGAGGAGATGGATATATGGCAGGCACAACTAAACATGACAATTTAATTTAACAGAGAAGACAAGCTACCAGCAGGGAAATGATCAAACACAACTAAACATGACAATTTAATTAATTTAACACTCAGCATATATGGTTTTTAGTGGCTTCCCTATTTATTATGCAAATAACATCAAAACTAAAATCTTATCACACTAAGCAAGAAGATACAACAAATGCATGCTAGGTCAGGGTTGTTGGTTGCGCTACAAAATTTATTAAACTTACAAAATGATTATGAGTACAAGATTGTTATGGTGGTCATGAATCATGAAAGAACTCACATCATATTGTATCAATTAAAATTGAACATACAGAGAATGAACTTGTTAGAACACCTAAAACTAAGATAAGAGTATACAGGCATTGAGAAAACTCGTGAATATGAAGTTTCACAGTAGCTAAAATGTCAGAGCCAATCTTCCTAACTTAAAAAAACAGGCATTGAATCTATACCTTCTCCAGACCACCACGAGAAGTGACTTCCACAAAGAGTTGATGCAGATCTAATTCTCTTATGCCCAAGGTAGGAAATCTGAAAATCAACACAGAAGCTCAAATTAATTTGAAACTTGTATAGGTAGGACAAAATCTGAAAATCAATACACACACAACAACATAAGCAAAACCTTCATCATACAAAAAAGAATTTAAAAACATTAAAGCAGAGCATATAGCATCACAAAATTAACCTTTGCTGTCTTCAGAGTTCATGAATAATTCAGTTCTGAGAGAAATCTTGCCCCGGGAAGGAATTCTAGAGAGAGGTGCTCTGCCTTCTCTCTAGAATTCTCAGACCCCCGACCCCTTGCTCCCTGCTCTCTTCTGTTATGGCGATTTGGACCCAAACACTAGATCCATGAAGTAGAGCTCCCAAGGAAAACGCCCCCATGAAGCAGCCCCCCCTATGGCCCGTTGTCGCCAGTGGGTTTCCGACCCGACCATCTGCCTGGTCTGGGTGCCGAATTGACCGGTGCCAAGCGCCAAATCCTCGTCGAGATGACAACCACCGCCGAGAAGGTCCTCGTCCGGCCTCGCCGGATCTTGAAGCAATTCTTGCGCCGCAAGTTTGGGATGCTTGCGCCGCAAGTTTGGGATGCTTGCGCCGCAAGTTTGATGCTTGAGCCGCAAGTTTGTTCGTTTTTCTTACTCCGCAAGTTTCAAGTTCCTGGCTATCGCTTGAGTTTTGGATTGGAGTTCGAGATCATGTTTCGGAGGTTGTCCAGGTGGTGTGTTTCCTTTTCAGGCGTCTTGTCACACCTCCTCAAGTCGGCTTCTTGCTGTCTTGCTCTCCGGCGGCTCTACACGCCTGTGTTAGATCCTCATCTAACCCGCGGAATTGCCTTTCTCTTATTCTCTCCTAAACTCCTCAGCTGTTTTGTTAGGTTCTTGTTGCTTGTTGTTTGCTTTTCTTTTCTCGTTTTGTTTGTTTCGTTTTATTTTGTCTATCTAGTCGGTTCTTCCGGCTACCGAGCTTGTTCTCGGTCTCTCGATCTACCGGGTCTGTCCGGTACTTCGAATTCTCACCTTGTCAAAAAAAAAAAAAAAAAGCATCACAAAATTGAGCCATTAAGAGAAAAGGGAAAAAATGGCAGCCCGGTTCGAAGAGTATCTAGTTCGCCGAAAAGGCCGTCACCGGGAAAAGTGATCTCGGTCGTCCGTTGTCGGTTTGGGGCGTACGATACCTTTTCGGATAGGGAACGCGCTCACAAATCCAAGTCAGGGACATAAGACCTGTTTTGGGCTTTTAATAACATTTCAGGGCTTTAAACTAGATTTTAGTTATTTTTGGGCTTTAATCTTATACATCAGCTGCTAGTTCAACTCTACACCAGTTTTCTTGCTTCAGTCACCATGTGATTCATTATGAAGGACAAGGCAGACCTGTGCAGGCCAATAGCAAGCCTCGACCCAAAGTTAAATCAGTTTGACTTACATTTTATCCTAGGATCTGTTTAACAAACTTTAAAAAGACAAATTCTAAGATTTCATTTTGCACTCTACTCGAATATAAACAAATGCCAAAGTTAAATCAAAAGTCTGAGTTGAGGTTTTGAGTGACTTGAAGCTCTTGTTTTGTATTCTTGTATGCATAGCAACAGCAGCAACTTTCAGTTCTTCAAAATTTTCAGATTTTCAGTTTGACTTTATATGTTTCTGGATTTGAGCTTGTGTCACAGCAGCAGCAGATGAGTATTCTTTTCAATCTGCTATCTGGAAATTGTAAGATTGATTTTGTCTCTTGAGCAATAAATACACCCTGGTTTTCCAATATATGTGATTTTGTTTGTTTCTTGTTTATCTACTCTACTAGAAGATACACACACTGCTGAGTTTATCAATAGTTAGAAGGGCAACATACTTAAAAAATCAGCCTGACAGAACCACTGCGATAAAAAAAAAACTCCAGAACCATTTAAGTTGGCTAAATTTTTTTGATATGTTAAAGAAACAAAACATTAGTTGTGCACAGATTACATTAGTGGCAACTTCTCAGTTGCTTCCAATGGACGAAAGTGTACAAGCGCTTCGACCAAAAATGGATGGGAAAGTTAAGAAACTTCAAGGTTTTTGTTGTATTATTAAACTAACTGGAAGCTCTATAAGATATGAAAGAGTTTCCTTTCATATAATGAAAAAAAGTAAGATGATCTTCATGATACATGGAGTTATGTGAGCGTACAGGTGACCCAAAGTTCTCAGATCCCAACCTATCAATAGCCACAGCCCCAAGAATGCAGAAAATGGAACCATCTTCTGGAGAATAATTAATTTATCTGCCTTTCAAGGTATGTTCTCGTTTCCAAGTTGACATATTATGTTTATATTAGCTGTGGTACCAAGCTTTCAGTTAAATCCAAATACCACAATCAACAGTAGAGTAGATTCTACCAGAACATTTATGCATCTATAAGAAACTCAATTTCATGTAGAGAGACTCATACCTGATAATTCTAAGGGTTTAGTTGAAGTTGAGAGTTCAAAGCAAACTTCCTCAAATATTTGCAGGCAGAGAGAATTTGAGATATTGAAAAGGCAAACACAAAGATCTCGAATCAAAATCCATACAAGATTCAAAATTATACAGATCGATAGAGATTTCAACCTGAATTAGGGCTCAACTGTAGTACACTGCAAAGGGCAAGCTTCCTCAAGCAATTGACGGCGGACTAGAGATTGGGAAACATACACTGCAAATCGGAATCAAAATCTTAATCAAAGCAATAGAAATAATACAAATCAACACAAGAGTTGGATTGAGATTTGTATTATATATAAGAGCTGTAAATGTTGTTAGCAATAGAAGGCAAACAGCAACCAAATAGAAGCACATATAGACCACAAAATTTTGCTTTGATTTTGCAGAATTAGGTTTAAACCAAATTCAATCGCAACTAAAAAACAAGAGAACAAATGAACTTGAGTCAATAGGGAACTAGAATAAGCCTAAGTAGACCCTCCACAGATAGCAATGCAAAGGGTTTTACAAAATAGAAGAAATCAACCTGCAATGTTGATGGTTTTAATCTGAAATTGGGGTTTCTCGTTGAGATAGATGCAGAGAAATTACTTGGAACCTGCAGAGAGATAAAGGAAAGGCGAAGATCAACCTTCTCGATGGGGCTTGTACTCATTAGTAACCTTGTCAATTTATCACAATAAGATTTCATGATTGGGAGTAGAATCCCTGGCGCTCATTGTAGACCCAGAAGAAATCGTAGACTAGCAAGTCAGAAAAGGTCAAAATCCATTGGAAAGAAGTGAAACCCAGTGTTAACTGAAATCAATCATCCACCAAAACCCCAGAAACGAATGCTAAAAACTAGATGAAAGGAAATAAAACCGAGCGACAATCAATCAACTCCGATCGACAAGTGGGTCGACGATGAATGTCCTGCAATTTGAAAAATCACTCTAGAAAACAAGTAACTTATAGGAATCACACGAAGAACAGTGGATGGATAGCGGCGCACAAATTCGGCTTTGATGTGATTAGGTTTTCGTCAGAGAGAAGTAACTGAATTGGAAAGCTTGATTTTGGCGAAATTTTCGAATTCAGCGAAATTTGCCCTCCAAAAGAATCCGCGTTTATCTTTAATCACAATAACGACGAGTGTAATTTTTCCTTTTTTTTAAAAATTATTTTACTCCAGAACAAGCACGACGGTACTAAACGCAATCCACTTTCTTTACATGTTAATTACGACCAACATTTATATTTCTCGTTATTGTATAGTATACATATACCTTTAGCGATAAACTTTTCACTTTGTCGTTAAAACTTGGTCGTTAAAAACCCTTTTTCTAGTAGTGTTCGTGTTTTTGCGTTGATCCCGACTCCCTAAGTCGTGCTCGAGCCTTGGATAGTGTTTTGTGTGCGTTTGTGTGTGTTTCGTCTCAGGATCGACCCCCCTTAGGGTCGATCTCGACCCTCCTCAGGTCGATCCTGACTCTGTTCGTTTGTGTTTTCCTTTGCTCTTTTCGTAGTTTATCGACTAAACTTAGCACTGTCCTCACTCCCGTGGACGATCCTGACTTCGCTATACGCAGCGGGGACTACAAATTTATTTGTTCAAGAAACCCTTCAACAAATTGGCGCCGTTGCCGGGGAGTGTGCAATAGTGCCGAGTCTAGTGGATATTTGGGTTTGGGAATAGCCCATACCCCTCTTGTGTTACTAATTCGTTTTCCCGTGTTTGTGATTGTAGGTGTATGCCCTCTAGTTCCCGAAGGAAAATCGACTATTTTCCCTTTGATCCTGAAATAGAGAGAACCCTTCATCGCAGGCTCCGAGAACGACGAGCAATGGCCGACGCCGAGGCTCTTGCTCAACAGATGGAACAACTCCGTGCTCAGATGGAGCGCATGCAAATGGAGCGTGCTGCTCAAGAGGCTGCTTTGCACCGAGAAAGAGAGGTTGCCGCCCGAGAGAGAGAGGCTGCTACCCGTCTCCAACAACAACTAGATGCTATTCCGAGGAACGCTAAGCAATACATGCATCCGGAGCTTAGAGTTCCCGAGTCCGCTATTGTGCTCCCGGCAATTGAGCGTGCCTTTGAGATCAAGTCTCACTTCATCACTCTCATCAAGAGGTCTCAATATGAAGGAAAGACATCCGAATGCCCTATGGAGCACATCAAAAATTTCACCGATCTTTGTGACACCATCGTCGCCGATGGCGTGTCACTTGAATATGTGCTCCTCAAGGCATTTAAGTGGTCTCTAACCGGGAAGGCACTTCATTGGCTCGAAAGTTTACCCGCTAGGTCCATCACTACATGGAAGGCTTTGCACGACTTGTTCATGACGAAGTTCTTTCCACCGGCCAAGACTACCGAACTAAGGAAGCGCATCACTTCTTATCATCAACTTCCTAACGAGACTTTTGTTGAGACTTGGGAGAGATTCAAAGAGCTTCTTCGGCAATGTCCTACTCATGGACAACCTCCTTATGTTCTTCAAGAGATATTCTTCCAAGGGATCAATGCCGCCACAAAGGACCGCATCAATCTTCACACCGATTGCGGTTTCATTGAGATGGATCCCGATGAGGCGTGGGCTCTATTGGACAAACTCACCAACTATGATGCTATGTATGGGACCCAACAACCCATCCGGATTCAAACAAAGAAGCTTTATGATCCGAATAGCGAGCCAATTGATCAAGATGTAAAGTTCCAATTCATGCAAGATAAGATCAACCGGCTCGAAAAGCAAGTGAGTTACTACAAGTCCGTTGCCCCAACTTATCAAGAATGTGGTTCTCAATCTCATACCACCGCTTCTTGTACAAATGTGGAGCAAGTTCGGGCTACTGAGGCATATGCGGAGGCCAACTATATGCGAGGACCCTACCGAGGCCAAAACAATGCTTATGCGGGGAGGAACAACAACAACTACTCTCAATGGAATAACAATGGCCAAGGCCAAGGTTATCCACCTCCTCCACAAGAGCAAAGGGCCCCTCCCTATAGACCTCCCGGTTATCAAGAAGAACCACCGGCTTGGGCTCACGGTTACTTTGAAAGAATCGAGAGCAAGTTTAGCGGACTCAACAACAAACTTGATGGCGTTCAAGACCAATTGGGAAACTTTGAAGCATGGAGGAAGAATGTTGATTCCCAACTTGGTCATCTAGCGGCTCAAATCCCACGACCTCAAGGACAACTCCCGGGCCGTCCCGAAGAGAATCCTAGAGGCCGAGCAAGCAATGGTGAAATCCGAGCCATGAACCTACGGAATGGCAAAGCATTGCCCGATCCACCGAAGCAAACGGCGAAAGATGTTGTCTCAGGCTCGACCCCACTTGGGGCGATCTCGACCCCCCTCAGGGTCGATCCTGAGGCTGCTGATGATGAGGACGAAGGGGCGATCGACCCCGCCGAGGTCGAGCTCGACCAATCTGCACCCGGAAAGTCTTCTAACCCTTCTCCTCATCTCATTCCCGATCCCACTCCTTCCTCTTCCCACTCCAAGATACTTCCTTTCCCTTCTAAGAAGCCCAAGGACTCGACGGAAGGAAAATTTAAACGCTTTGTTAAGTTGCTTCAAGGCTTGAATCTTTCTATTCCTTTCGCCGAGGCCTTGAATGAAATGCCTGCTTACACCAAATTCTTGAAGGATATTCTCTCTAGGAAGTGATCAATGTCGGAACTAACGGATGAGGTGAGGTCATTGGACCTTCCCGAGAAGCTCGGTGATCCCGGGAAGTTTGCTATTACTATCGGTATTGGAGCTTATCGTTTCAAAGCATTGTGTGATCTTGGTGCTAGTGCTAGCTTGCTTCCACTTTCAATTTGGTCCAAGACCAACATGGGGCCATTAGTACCGGTGAACATGAAGTTATACATGGCGGATGGTTCTTGTGTGAAGCCTACCGTTGTTGTCGACGACTTTCCTATCCAAGTCGGCAAGTTTGTCGTGCCTAATGATTTTATTGTCATGGATATGCCGGAAGATCCCGACGTACCAATTATCCTTGGGCGACCATTCCTAGCAACCGCCGGAGCTAAAGTTGATGTGAAGAAGGGTCTCCTTACCTTCGGAATTGGTGATGAGGTGGTAGAGTTTCGGCTACCTATTGGAGGCATCATGGAGTCTAGAGATGTGGTACCCATTAACAACTTTTATCCGGAAGAGGACCTTTGGAAAGGCGAGGTGTTAAGGCTCGATATCGCCCATACAAGATCGGTCACGACCAGTCCTGGGTCAAGACCGACCACACCTCATGTACAAGAGAGCCTTGACTCCGGACAAAGCAACTCGACACCGACCCGTCCTCCGATCGATACAGGTCAATATTCTCACTCTACTTGCATGCTTTGTGGTACACCTCTCTCTACACCTTCTTCCACCCTCTCTTCTCATTCTAAGTATGGGGTGGCGATGAGGACATCCGAGCCACCTTGGCACTCACATCCTCCAACTAGTTGAGGTACTTCTCGTCAAGCTAACGACGTTAAACAAGCGCTTACGGGAGGCAACCCGGTCTTTAGATTAGATTCTTTGTTTTTATTTTGTTTTTGATTTGATTTTTCTAACCTTCCTTAGATTAGATTAGGATATATTTTGCTTGGGATAGGATCTTTGTGATGTTTTTGCAGGACTCTAAATTGCAAAACACGAGCTCAAAAAGGACGGGAAAAGATGACTTCACATGAGGTACATGAGCCCTCAGGACCGACCCTATTAGGGTCGATCATGACCTCCCCCTTGCTTTGCCTCCCCCTCATGCACCTCTCAGGATCAACCCTAAGAGGGTCGTGCCAGCATACATGTCTTCTAAGCTCCTTCTCCAAATCAAGCTTCAATAAGTTCATTGTGAGTTTTCTTCTTCTTTTCTCTTTACTTTTTCATATCTTTTTCATGAATGGGGACATTGCATGATTTAAGTATGGGGTGGGGAAGAAGAAATCTCACATGTTGTATATAATTGAGTCTTTTGAGTGGTTTGTTTGTTTGTTTGATAATTTGCTTTGTTAAGAGAAAAATCTTGAAAAATCCAAAAAAATTGAAAAAATGTCGAAAAATGAAAAAAAATATTCGTGTGTTTTGTTTTAGGATAGAAAAATGCTCCATCTTAGATGTCCTATGATGAAAATTAATTTTCATTCTTGTCATGTAATTCCTTTGGCATAATTGGATTGTGTAGCCCAAGTTTATGAGAAATTGCTTTTGATTGTGAATGTGACTTGTGATGAAATTGAGCATATGTGTTTTGAGTGAAGGTAGTTGCAATCCAACAAAATTGTTACCTAGTGAGAATTTTGGCCTTATAGGGAGCACATCATTGATTCCCTCTTCTTTGTTTGTGTGATTTTGCTCTCTTTGTGCATATGTCTCTTGTCATTGATATGGTTATCTATTTCTTGAAGCCGATATGAGATTGTTCATGCATGTTGATTGTGATTAAGAACTTATATTTTTAGCCCATATTATCCCATGTCTACCTTGAATTATCCTTGATTGAAACCCTGTTCTAGCCTTGGCCTTTTGTTTGAAGCTCCACAAAAATTATCCCTAGCCCATATTAGCTTGACCCTATTCCGGGAATCGAACTTAGATGAGTTGGGAATAAGTTTTGTTGAGTGACATTTGTGTTGGGTTTGAAAGTGGTGACATTGTTAAAGGGTAGAAAACAACTTGTTGAAGTGTAATGTAAAAGGATTCTTGGCTTGGATAGCACATTGTTGAAAAGTTGATGAAAAGAAAAGAGAGAAGTAAAGAGGCTCGAGCAAATAGCCTCAGGATCGACCCCCCCGTAGGTCGATCTCGACCCAAATCCAGAAAACATGCTCTCGGGATCGATCCTAGTAGGGTCGATCACGACCCCCTTGTAGGCTCGAGCAGAAAGAAAAAAAGAAAAGAAAAGAAAGAAAAGAAAAGAGAAAATGTTTAAGTGTAAAGCCAAGAATTCCTAGTGTTTATAAGTTGTAGTATGGGAGTTTGGGTTAGAAATTGATGGGTATGAGTGTCATTGATGAAGTCTTTGGCTATGTGTTGAAAAGAGAAGAAGAGAGTTGTTTTGGTTTGAAGTGTTGTGTTTAGGAGTTTGATTCCCGGATTTAGCACCACATAGCCAAAGAACTCCCTACCTATTGTTACTACCGAACCCCATTACAACCCGGCCGAATGGAGTCTTCTATGAAGATTTCATTGAGCCTAAGTTCTTATGAAGATTGATGTGTTTTGACTTCTCTAGGTAGAGAGATGTGTAATATCCGCAAAGTTTATAAAATGGATCATGAAATTATCCTTAGTTTTATGACTCAATTTTGTCTTTGGAACGACAAGCGAAAGGGCAAAGGTCACCCGATTAACCGAATAGCGTTGGATAACGCTAAACGGACACTTTAACTTCAAAAATTCATAAAACCTTCATTAGAGCTCAGAATCGAGTAATTCCAAAGCCTAATGGTAGATAAAGAAGTCTAGTTTCATCCCTCAAAATTTGAGGCAATTCGGATAAGTATCTAAAACGTTATGCCAATTTTACCAAGTTGTTTTCCAGTTCCCAAAAGGCAGCGCCCGCCGCCAAAATGGCAGCGATCACCGCCTTGCTGCAGATGCAAGTGGCCCGACGGGACGTTTTCCTTGTGGGCGCCGGGGTTTTGATAGTGGTTGTGGTATTGCTTGGTGATCAATCTTAACACCTTTTGGCAATGTCAACTATGGATTGTCAACCCCTTTTGGCTTGTTAGGCTAGAAGTCCACTCTCTCTTTTGGATTGTTAGTGTTGGATCGTAAGTCTGTTAGTGAAGGCGTCCTTAACTGGGTTAAGGGCGTCCTTATATGCAGCGGAAATTAGACTTAACAGGAAATGCAGTGAGATTTTAGACACGAGTATTTATAGAGGAACCCCACTAAGACCAACTAGTCTTATGGGTAAACCTCTACCTCCGCCTGGAGGATTTTCAACAGCCGTCCCTTATCTTATTAAGAGAGAGTCCTTACAACTTAGGCGAGTCGTTACACTTCTCTGAGTTAAGCGTCCTTCCTTAGTCTCACTAGTAACACTCCTTTCCACCTAACAGGTAACCTAACTCTCTTAGCTTATAAGGAAGCTATCACTCACGTCTCTCTCGGTTCGTTGAGAGAGACAAACTACAACTCTAACTATTTTGTGGTTTGTTTTGGATTTGATGTGGTTGGACTTTCTTTCTCTTGCTTCAAGCTCACTTGATCTTCTTGATCTTCATTCTTGTTCTTGAATGCTTCGGGAGAGCTTGAGAGAAAGTCTTCAAAGTCCACACCGCTATGCATACCCCTTGGGGGGTATTTATAGCGGAAGTGGTTCTTGTCCTCTAGCGTCCTCTGAGACTGGGCAGGATCCTTGACCTTTGATCAACGGTGCGATGAGCCTCCTGAGGAGGTCAACTCTGTTGACGCTTGGGAAGCCTCCGCGTGGGTAGGGGACCATCGTTGGGAAAGCGATGTCTTTGGCATTGTCTACACGTGCCCAGACAAGGGAAGCTTCCTTCTGAGGACTACTGCCGAGTATGATGTAATCATGTTGGAGCGGCCTTGATTTGAATTTGAACTTCATCCGTATTTTGGCGCGCGTCCCTTCTTGATGAGGACGCCGTCCCATCTGCGTATGGACTTCGCCAATTACTTTCAGTGCTTGAAGATCTGATGAAGTGCGTCCCTACAGAGTTAGGGACGACCTTTCACTTGTTGCCCTTTTCGCTCATTTGCGTCCGTTGGACTTGCCTGAGATCAACACTTGGACAACTTATCAAATACCTTGAGTTTGTCATTGTCAAAACAAGGGACGATCATTATTGGTTTAGATATTAATGACTGGCGTCCTTAATATCGTCCCAACAATTTCCCCCTTTTTGATGATGACAAACTCTTTTAGATAATACGCACGGAAGTAAAGCTTTTAGGATGAGAAACTACACTTGATTTTCTTTTCAGCTTAGGTTGACATGCAACACATTCTTTTAAGTGCGCTCTCTTTTTCTACTAGCGTCCTTTGCACTTGGATAAAATTCCCCCTAAACACATGCTTTCTATGATAACTTAAAAACAATCGCATCTCTGCAAAACTATACTTCCCCCTTTTGGCATCATCGAAAAGGAGAACAAGTCGAAAAGCATGCAAGCACAAAGTCATAACTAAAGTAAAGAACGCTTAGACAAAATGAATCACAAATGTAATGAACGCCATTCAAGAAAGATAGAGTACGATCATTACAGACAATCAACAAGGGTTCCAAAACGGGGACAGCGTCCCATTGTCTTAACAAAAATAAAAGAAAAGATAAACTGTTTCAGGGTTAGAGAGGGGGGAGGTGATCATTTGCGAGGACGCTTGCCAAGGGCCTTGAGGTGTTGCTCCTGAAGATGGTTGTTCTGTGCAAGAAGATCGTTGTTGCGCTCAAGAAGTTCTGTGTGGGTATGGAGGGTGTCGTGAACCTGCTGAATTATATCAATCATCATGCACTGGTTCTCGATCATCATGCCCATCAGAGACTTTGTAGAATGCTTCTCGGCCTCATCAGGGACGCCCATACCATTGAGCTCGTCCTCTTCATTAGCAGCGTCCTCTACCGGTGTCCCAACTACTTGAAGATTTTCAGCTTCAGGATCTCCTTCCTCAGTCGCAGCAGCAGCAGCTTGAGCTTGCCTCTCAGCTCTAGCTTTCCTCTCAGCCTCTTTCCGGTCCTTTTCCATTTGGCGCTTGACGGACGGAAGGGGCTCATCACACCGGAGTTTTCCAACTGGGGGGAGTGTGATTTGCCTGACGTCCCAATGAATGCCAAAGGAACGTTCTTGTTTAGGAGCATAGAGACTTTGCTGCCTCAGAATTTGCTTGACCAAACCGGGGAAGGGAAGAGAGTGCCTGCCTCCTGTGCACTTGCCCATGTGTTCCAAGATGACCCGAGGCAAGTTTATCGGCTTGCGTTCTAAGAAGGCGTCCAGCAAGATACTGTCAGTGATCTGGACTATCGACTTCTTCTCTTGGCGTGGGACGACCATGCGCACAATGAAGTGATGCGCAAGGACGCCCGTCTTGGTGAGGCAATGAGCGACTCTGTCCTTAGGAGCTGGCTGTCTCCCATTGAATATTCTGCTGAGGATTTCTTCCTGGGAGAAGCGGGCAAAGTTCTTGCAAGGCAGATCATGCAGAGCATCTGGAGGAGAGGGACGCAGGCCTAGCATTTTGCGGACGGTGCCCTCAGCAACTGAGTACTCGTCCCCATCTATTTCAAACGTCCCCTGCGGCTTCCCGTTTACTTCTGTGATTTCAAACTTGGAGTAGAAACGGAGAACCTCATCAGGGTCAACATCGGCGGCCTCAGCGCCTAAGTGCGTCCATCCCTGGAACTCAAGTAGTTCCAAGAACTCTTGGCTCTGGTTCTCTTCCAGAAACTGGGCGGTGAAGAGGAGCGGCGATAGGATTTTCTTGAAGCGTTTCTGCTCGGAGCCATTGCTCACTATCACCTCATCACCTGCGTCTTCTTCATCTCCATCTCCCTCCTCGTCCTCAGGTTCCTCATCTTGGGGAGGGGCGTCCTCTTCATCTGAGGCTTCGTTCCGTTGCTCTTGGAACTCAACCATTTCAGTGTCCTCAGCAGTGGACGCCTGTGTTGTAGGAGGCGCGCCCACAGCTGGAGTCCTTGCCAAGGACTCGGTAGGGACGGTTGAAGGGGTCGTCCCCTGGACTTGAGCAGTTTCCTCGACAGCCTTAGCGGGCGGAGGAGGAGGAGGAGTTGAAGCTCTAGGAGGAGAGGGAGTAGGAGTTCTGATCTTAGCTTTGGTGGGAGGGGCAGATGAGGTGTTGGGCGGAACTACTGAGATAGGCGTCACTTGGAGTGGAGCAGAGGGAGGAGGCGGCAGCTTAGCAGGGGGAGGAGGCATCAGCTGAGCAGGGGTAGCGTCCTTGGCCTGGACCTGTACGTGTGGAACGTCCTTGGCCTGGACTTGAGCAGCGTCCTCTACCCTTGGAGGAGGTGGAGGGAGTTGAGGGATTCCCTGCAGACTTGCTTGGATCGCCTTTTCAACAGTGTCCTTCTCTGCTTGCTCTTGCTCTTGGCGCGCTTTCTCCTCTTTTTCCAGTTGAATTTCGGAGAGGCGAATGGCGGCCATTTATTCATCCGTGACGCCCTCAAGCTGAGCAGAGGTCTTGAGGCGTCGCTTTGGGGCAGGTGGGGGGGGGAGGAAGGGACCGGGGAGACTTGGGAGGAGGAGGAAGGGCCTTTTATTTGGAGCTTTGGAGGGGGAGGGGGAGAGGAAGGCCTTTTGCGTTTTTGGGATGGGACGGAGCCCGCAGGAGCTACGACATACTCCAATATATCAGGGAGCAATTTGGCGAGCTCGTCCACGGTCCCACCAAACGAGTCGGAAATGATGTCTGGCCCCATGAATGGCGGGTTGGTGTGGTTGGTTTCCTCAAGGCGGGGACGGACATAGGTCACCATGAAGTAGTGGAGGAGTCGTTGGATTTTTGGAGGGTGGTCGTTGACGGACGCCCGTAGACAGATGTTAGCGAGCGTCCTTGGCTCTTTTTCAAGCCAATCCTCAATGAGGGGGTCAAGAGGAGGACGGCGTTTGGGTTGGGCCGGAAGTCTAAAGACGGTGCCTTTGCTAGCAGCCCCTTGTTCTGGCTCTGGGACGAAAGGTTTCTCGAGAAACGAAAACCGTTTTTGAGAGGGTTGGGATTTAGATTGAGAGGGATGAGGTTTTTGTTGGGGTTTGGAGGAAGAGTGAGAATGGGGCCTTAAAGATGGAGGTTGGGATTTTTGTGGCTGAGGCGGGGTGTTGGAGTGGCGACGCTGGGTGGATTGAGACGAAGAATGGTGGCGAGGGGGTTCTTGGCGGCCGGAAGGTCTGCCCCTTGACTCCATTAAAGACTGGCCTTTCACCGGAGGAGATCTCGAGGAGCTAGGGTTTTTCGCCGCCGACGAGGGTGACGAATTTTTAGAAGCTCTGGTGTTGGCCATTTGAGAGAGGGTTTATATAGGGGAAGATTAGGGTTTAAGGAGAGATTTCGGGATGCGTTTGAAGATTTTGAAGATCTTGAGAGATTTCTATAAGTGAGCAAACAACAGAGGAGCAAAGAAGGTTTTTCGGAGTGCACAGGTGGGTATTTATAGGAAGAAGACGAAGTAGGACGGTTAAGGGTAACAAGGTTTTTACACTTGGCTTCCTCCACCCGCCTTCCCACATGTGGCTTTCTTCTTTGCTAAGAAACACAGCTGTTGAGCACTGTTAGCGCATATCCCGAGATCTTCGCTCGAAATCCCGCGACGGTTCACCTTCTCTTTTTCAAATTTCAAACTTTTCACAACTGCAAAGGACTCTGACCTGGGCGTCCTTTCCACACATAACACTTCACTACTTTGAACTGAACCACGGCGTCCCACACACTGATCTCAACCTCTGAACTTAGAACTCTGTACGGACAACTCTCAGCTCTTAACACACGTCCCTTTGATCACTTAGAACCATTTTTGAAAAATCAAGCAAGTACGTCCCGTAAAGATAAAACAAAGAACGCTCATAGGACGCGTTTGCGAGATTATCGGCCTAGGTAAGCTTAGAGTTCCCATCATTTCGGCTTATAATGAGGGTAGTTTGATCAGGGATACTCTTAAGATGAAAAGCGAATTGAGTACTATTCAAAAACATAAGCAACACATATATCTTAGACTAGCGTCCTTTAAAGATGACTTTAATGCATGACACACTTTAAAACGAGTTCTCAACGAAACATAGCCAATCATGGGGGGAATAATAGAACGGGACTTGATTATTTAAAAGTTATCATCCCTAAGAGCAACCTAAGGTGCTCGTAGGGACGTCTATCAAGTGCTTTTGTGAAAATATCGGCCACTTGGTCCTCAGTCCTAACATGATCCACTCTAATTAATCCGAGTTCAACATTGTCACGAAGGAAATGATGTCGTATATGAATATGCTTCGTCCTAGAATGATGAACAGGATTCTTGGCAATACTTATAGCACTGGTGTTATCACACAAGATAGGAACTGTGTTGAGGAACGTACCATAATCTTCAAGTTGGTACTTGATCCATAGGACTTGTGAGCAGCACGAAGCAGCAACAACGTACTTGGCTTCCGCGGTTGAGAGAGCCACGGAGTTTTGCTTTTTGGATCCCTAAGATACAAGGCACGATCCCAGGAATTGAGCCATTCCTGAGGTGCTCTTCCTATCCACCACATGGCCAGCGTAATCTGCGTCAGAGTACGCTACCAGGTTTAGGGACGTTCTTCTGGGATACCATAAGCATAGATCATCTCGTCCCTTGAGGTATCTGAAGATTCTCTTGACCTCTTGCATGTGGGACTCCTTCGGATTTGCCTGGAAGCGAGCACACAAGCATACAGCGAACATGATGTCGGGACGACTTGCCGTTAGGTATAGCAAGGACCCTATCATTCCTCTGTAAAGCTTTTGATCTACACTCTTGCCTTCTTCATCAGCATAAAGACGAGTGTTGGGGGAGATGGGAGTATCAATAGGTGTTGAAGAGTTCATTCCATACTTCTCGAGCATTTCACGAATGTACTTTTGTTGATGAATGCGCGTCCCATCTTTGAGCTGAGTGATTTGGAGTCCCAAGAAGAAGTTGAGTTCTCCTATGAGGGACATCTCAAACTCACTACTCATCAAGTTCTTGAATTCCTCTACAAGTTTCATGTTAGTGCTACCAAATACTATGTCATCGACATAGACTTGGACAATCAAAACATCTTTAAGGACTTTCTTTAAGAACAGGGTTTTATCAATGTTACCTCGTGTGTACCCGTTGGACAAGAGGAAGGACGCAAACCTATCGTACCACGCACGAGGGGCTTGCTTGAGTCCATATAGTGCCTTGTCCAAGAAATACACATGATCAGGGTGATCGACGTCCTCAAATCCTGGGGGTTGAGCGACGTACACTTCTTCTTTAAGTTTGCCATTGAGGAAGGCCGTTTTGACGTCCATTTGAAAAAGCTTGAATCCCTTGTGAGCAGCGTAGGCAATGAGGAGGCGAATGGCTTCAATTCTAGCAACAGGAGCGAAAGTCTCATCATAGTCGATCCCTTCCTCTTGTCTATAGCCTTGAGCCACAAGCCTTGATTTGTTTCTTGATACGCGTCCACTCTCATCAAGCTTGTTCCTATAGACCCACCTCGTCCCTATTATGTTTTTGTTTTTCAGACGAGGGACGAGGGTCCAAACTTTATTCCTTTCAAATTGATTTAGTTCTTCCTGCATGGCTTGAATCCAATCAGCATCTTGGAGAGCCTCCTTTATGTTCTTAGGTTCAACTAAGGACACGAAGGCGTTGAAGGCACAAAAATCTATGTTGGCGTTAAGGGATTGATTCACAGCTGATCTTGTTTGAACTCCTTTTGTCATATCTGAGATTACTTGATCTGTGGAATGAAGTCTTGAAAGGTTGGATCCCCTATGCGTAGCGTCTCTTGAAGGGGTACACCTAGGGTCCGTCCAATCAGACTCATCAGAGTCAAAGCTGTCATCTTCATTGGTTGGTTCAGTGTGTTCCCCCTCAGTTGGAGCGTCCACACTATGCCTTTCTCCTTGTTGACTCGACTCACCGGCTTCCACTTGGTTTAGCGACCAAGTTTGAGAGGGCTCTTGTTGTTCACTAGGGACTCCCACTGAAACCTCATCGCGAGATTCAGGGGCGTTCCTAGGAACGTAATATTTGTCGGAGGAGCCTCTTGGTTCTTCCTCATCATCTTCATCATCGTCCCTTAGACAGGAGCGATGGGCCTTTTTACTTGCTTCTTTCTTGTGAGAAGCATTTTCTTTGAACACAACATGGATACTTTCTTCAAGCTTAAGAGTCCGTTTGTTGAAGACTCCATAGGCTTTGCTTGTGAGGGAGTACCCAAGAAATATTCCTTCATCACTCCTAGCATCAAACTTGCCGATGTTGTCTTTTCCGTTGTTGTGAATGAAGCATTTACACCCAAAGACTTTGAGGTGTGAAATGTTTGGCTTTCTTCCATTTAAGAGTTCATAGGACGACTTTTTGAGCAAAGGACGAATCATAGCTCGATTGACAATGTAGGTTGCGGTGGCAACGGCTTCCGCCCAGAAGTGTTTGGGACGCCGCTAGCCAAGAGCATCGTCCTTGCCATGTCTTCCAGCGTCCTATTCTTTCTTTCAACTACACCGTTTTGCTGAGGAGTACGAGGAGAAGAGAAGTTGTGGGACACTCCTTGGTCACAGAAGTCAAGGAACTCTGAGTTTTTGAACTCCGTTCCATGGTCTGACCTTAGGCCTTTCAAGCTCGTCCCAAGTGCAACTTTTACTTGTTTGATGAAGATCTTGAACATTCCGAAAGCATCTGCTTTTGACACCAAGAAGAGAACCCAAGTGAATCTTGAAAAATCATCAACAATGACATACATATACCTTTTTCCACCATAGCTTTGGGTTTACATGGGTCCACACAGATCCATGTGAAGCAGTTCTAATGGCTTCTTTGTGCTCACTTCATTTTTGGACTTAAAGGACGATCTTGTCTACTTCCCTTTGATGCAAGCTTCGCATTGTTCAATTTGCTCAGGATTAATTCGGGGAAGACCTCTTACAAGATCCTTTTGATGAAGCTTGAAGATTGTGCTAGGTCCTGCGTGTCCTAGACGTCGATGCTAGAGATCGGCGTCCACAGCAGAGACGGATAAGCACAATTTGGAAGCAGGCTTGAACCTTTGATTGAAGATATAGACATTGTTTTCACGAGTCCCTTTGAGAATGACTTGATTTGTTTTCTTGTTGATGACCAGGCATTCTTTAGAGTCAAATGTGACTAGGTTTTCACCTTGATCACACATTTGGGAGACACTAAGGAGGTTGAAGCCTAGTCCTTCGACAAGACTAACTTTGGACGCACTGATGGATTGATTCAACTTTGCGGTGCCCGTCCCTTTGATCTTTCCTTTACCCTTGTTGCCAAACGAGACAGTTCCTCCCGTGGCATTTGTTTGGATAGAAGTGAGATGGATCTGGCTTCCAGTCATGTGATTTGACGCGCCACTATCGATGATCCACGGGCTTCCTCTCACTTCCACCTCTTGCTCAGTTTCAGAGACGTCCTCTGGGGCGTCTTCCATAGCCATATAGGCCACTTGATTTTCTGGCTCTTCATCACTTGAGTCAAGATCGTCCCATGCGCTATCAAATGCACCAACCAGCGCCTTTTCCTTCATTTCTTTTGATGATAGTCCTGTGGTACACTTCTTGGCCATATGTCCTTTTCTGTTGCATTTGTAGCACACTATCTCCTTCATTTCTGCCTCTGAAGGCTTGCGAGATTCCTTTTTGTAGGGCATCTTCATCCTTGGGACTTTGCCTCTTTTGTATCAAGCACGAAGAGATTTGTGCAACAATGCTAGCTCATCTTCCTCAGAGATTTGTTCTTCCGTCTTTCCCTTGCGTTCCATTGAAGCTTGAAGACGAAGATTTTCTTGGTGCTCTTGAGTTTTGGCTTCTAGCATTGAGTTTATCTCTCTTTGCCTCTGATAGTATTGCTCATACTCTGGCGTCCTAGCCGCGAGAGTTAAAGCCAGCTCATTCTGGGGACTCTTTCCCATTTCAGCCAGATCTTGGTTTCTTCTTGCTTCGTACCCTTTGAGTTTTCCATAGATTTCCTCCATGGACAGTCCCTTGTTGGCCTGGTTCTCTTTGAACGTCATCCTATCAAAGTTCCATGGTCCCGTGAGTCCATCTATCAAGACTTGAACCTTCATCCTCTGAGTAATTTCAGTTTCTTTGACGCCCAAGTTTTTCAACTTAGTTAGAAGGGCCTCAAAGCGAAAGGAGTAGTCGGTGATGGTCTCATTTGTGAACATCCTCAATTTGTAGAAGTCCCTGTTTGCTTCCAACTGGACGTCTTCTTTCATCTCAGGCGTCCCAACATGATACTTCTCCAGGGCTTCCCATTGAAGCTTAGCAGTTGGGAGATTGCTCACACGGGTGGCATCCCTTTCACAGAGGGACGTTTGTAGAAAACAGATGGCCTTTGCATTTGCTTCCATAAGCTTGAACTCTTCAGGACCCCAATCTGCCTCTTTGTCCTTCTTGGCGGCAGGAACTTCGAGGTCGCCGTTCTTTATCACCAGCCAGCATTGGTAGTTTTGACTACGCACGAAGCATTCGAACCTTGTCTTCCATCTGTTGAAGTTGCCGTCCGTCAGGCGAGGTGGTTTTGCACTTGAGATACCTATAGGTTCCATCTCCATGTTTCCTGCAACTCAAACTTAATCTAGAGCGCCTGCTCTGATACCAATTGTTGGATCGTAAGTCTGTTAGTGAAGGCGTCCTTAACTGGGTTAAGGGCGTCCTTATATGCAGCGGAAATTAGACTTAACAGGAAATGCAGTGAGATTTTAGACACGAGTATTTATAGAGGAACCCCACTAAGACCAACTAGTCTTATGGGTAAACCTCTACCTCCGCCTGGAGGATTTTCAACAGCCGTCCCTTATCTTATTAAGAGAGAGTCCTTACAACTTAGGCGAGTCGTTACACTTCTCTGAGCTAAGCGTCCTTCCTTAGTCTCACTAGTAACACTCCTTTCCACCTAACAGGTAACCTAACTCTCTTAGCTTATAAGGAAGCTATCACTCACGTCTCTCTCGGTCCGTTGAGAGAGACAAACTACAACTCTAACTATTTTGTGGTTTGTTTTGGATTTGATGTGGTTGGACTTTTCTTTAACTTGCTTCAAGCTCACTTGATCTTCTTGATCTTCGTTCTTGTTCTTGAATGCTTCGGGAGAGCTTGAGAGAAAGTCTTCAAAGTCCACCCCGCTATGCATACCCTTGAGGGGGTATTTATAGCGGAAGTGGTTCTTGTCCTCTAGCGTCCTCTGAGGCTTTGCAGGATCCTTGATCTTCCATCAACGGTGCGATGAGCCTCTTGAGGAATTCAACTCTGTTGACGCTTGGGAAGCCTCCGCGTGGATAGGGGACCATTGCTGGGAAAGCGACATCTTTGGAGTTGTCTACACGTGCCCAGACAAGGGAAGCTTCCTTCTGAGGACTACTGCCGAGTATGATGTAATCATGTTGGAGCGGCCTTGATTTGAATTTAAACTTCGTCCGTATTTTGGCGCGCGTCCCTTCTTGATGAGGACGCCGTCCCATCTGCGTATGGACTTCGCCAATTACTTTCAGTGCTTGAAGATCTGATGAAGTGAGTCCCTACAGAGTTAGGGACGGCCTTTCACTTGTTGCCCTTTTCTCTCATTTGCGTCCGTTGGACTTGCCTGAGATCAACACTTGGACAACTTATCAAATACCTTGAGTTTGTCATTGTCAAAACAAGGGACGATCATTATTGGTTTAGATATTAATGACTGGCGTCCTTAATATCGTCCCAACAGTTAGGGAGATGGAACACTATAAATAGGGGTTGAAGATGATGGATTAAGGCATCCAAATCTCTTCTCTCTCCCTTTGAAACCTCTTCCATTACAAAGTTAAAGTGTTCTTCTTGCTACTGTTGGCAAAAGTTCGTTGAAAGGTGGTCGGAGCTGATCGGAGGAAGCTTGCAAAATCACGCCGTCAACACTCATACGGGCAGCGACCGCCGCCAAGGGTGCAGCGCCCGCCGCCAGCATCCTAGCTTGTGTTTTGTCCCGGGCCGTTGCCTAGCCGTTGCTCGGGCCGTGCCTTGCCTTTGCCTTGCCTCTTGCCTTGCCTTAGGCCTCATCTAGAGCCTTGCTAGCCTCGACTCCACGCCTCGATTAGCGTTTTTAAAAACGTCTTAAGGCAAGTGGATGGTTCTTCGTTTCCTTACTCGATAATCGTGAAATTGCTTTCCGTTATCAAAATAAATCGTTGGGAACAAACTTGTGTGTTAATAACTTGACTAGGATTATTATGCTTAGAAATAATGACCATTGTTATTATTTATTATTATCGAAGGCTAGACTTGGACTTAGGTCTCCGATGATGTGTGGCCTTTGATTGTTTCAAGTCTCTTTTCGAGACTTTGCTCTGGATTAGCTTAAGATAGGGATTGTCGGTTTAGTGATCCGCTGTCTCTTTATAACGTATTAGGAGGTATATTTAGCTATCGGCTCCTGATACTGGGTCATGACTCTGCCTTTCTCCGAATAGAGAGGCTAACACTCTTGCAAAGTGTTGAGGACTATGTTCCTTACTTTGGCTCGTCCCTCATTAGGGGTTGCCTATCTCTAAAAGTCACTAAGTGAAGTGCTTTGATTTACAACTAATGAAAGATTAGTGCTTCGTGCATAGTAATCAATGAACGCGGGGTGATTAGTACAACTTGGAAAATCACTCCGGGTCCACATTATTGACAATCGCCTATCCAATCTGAATGCATAACTCGAGTTGTTAAAATGCCTATAAAATGGCAAGATGGGTTCAGGTGTATAAGCGTCCTTGTGGCCACCTCCCTGTCGGCATCGTCGAGTTATGATGAGGTTGATACGATTCGATATATGTTGGATGCTTTTCAAAATCTAAAATGTTTAAGTTCCCAACGAATCAATAAACACATTTCCTTTCTTAGGCGTTATCTTCTAATAACGTCCTATTCCCGAGGAAGTTCTATCTTCTCTCATTACCCTTCGTACACCGTGCCAAACACTTAAACCTCTCGATCAGATTGATGTTTTGCTATCGTCATGATGAACTTCGACTAACGTGCATCTACGATTCATCATATGGCTAAGGTTTGCCGTCATGTCCTACCTTTCTCGGAACCGAAACATTACTCTCCCACTTGTTTAGTCTCGCGTTAGACTAACATCCCTTCTTTCTTTCCCAACTTTGTTGGCTGGTATTCCTTGCTTTTGTGGGGATATCAGATAGGAAAGGGAAGGCTATCCAGGAGTAACCGAAGACTACGATGGAAGGAAGGAAGGAAGGAAGAAAAGAAGGAAGCAAGAAGTCTTCAAATATTTTATCTACTTTATGGTTTCCACTCGCTTTCGTCTCTATCCGAGACTTGTATATTTCGCTGCAAACTCCTTACTCTTGTATTACTAAACAACTTAAGGCGTATGAGCCTTTGTAACCGAATCCAGCTTTTGTTATAAAATATGGTTTGGTTTTGTTATTCTCGTGTTATGATACTCAAGCCTTAAACGGCTTCGGACCGTGAAATCCGAGGTCGTTGGCGGTAATACCCTTATGCTTGTGAAATCGGGGTGTTACAAGATGGGTGATATAAGTCTCAATGATAAAGTAGATGTTGCATAAAGATTGAGATGAGAGTTGATTTGAAAGCCTAAACACATGAGAGTTGAGAGAAACATATTTATATCCCTTATGAGGTTGGATTGTGATTGCCTAGCTTGAGACTTATACATATGTGATGACGTTAAAGTTACTTGTCTACTTTCTCACTTGTGTTTAAAATGTTTTGACAAGGGCTATGCTTAAAGATTGTGTTATTGGTTTTGATTTGCATGATTATTGCTTGAGGACAAGCAAGTCTAAGTATGGGGTGTTTTGATGTCCGTGTTTTAGGTAGATTTTTAGGGTTTAGATAGGTTAGTTTAAGTTTTTTTCGTGGTTGAGTCTTGTGTTTTTGAGTCTTTTTTGCATGAGTTTTCGTATATCCTTGAGATTCGGAAACTACGCATATTTGTGTCGTTTTGTAGATGTTTTGAAGCTTGAAGACGAGTTTGGAGCAAGGCTAAGAGTTGATGGACAAGCTAGGAGAAAGATCTCGAGAGGACAAGCTAAGGAGAGGAGCTAAGAGGAGCTAAATCAAGAGGAAAAGTGAAGGAAAAAGTCCCAGGATCGAGCCATGGGAGGGTTGAGCTCGAGCCAAATCAACAACTTGGAGATCAAGGAAAATAGCTCTCAGGATCGACCCTAAGGGGGGGTCGAGATCGACCCTACTTGGGTCGAGCCCAGCGACCGACCTTCACCTATCCGGAATTATTGTTGAATTTCGTAATTTGTATTTTAGGAAGGTTGTTTCTTTGTGTTTCCTAGTTAGATTAGGACTCCTTTTCTTCTATAAAAGGAGGTTGAACCTTTAGTTTTAATGATCATCAACATTAAGAGAGCTAGGAAGAAGACTTAGAGAGCAAGTTTGAGAATTTGTAAGATTGATCTTTTGTTTAATTTGAATTCTAGTTTGGTTTTGATCATGTCTTCCTCTTCTTCTTCCTCTTCTCTCTTTGCTATGTGTGAGTAGTCTTCTTAAGTTCTAGGGTTGGGTAAAAACCCAACACAATCATGCATGTTTAAAACTTGAATTCATGACTTGAATGCTTGATGATCATATTGACTCGGGCAAAGTCGTTGTTCCCTTATCAAAAATAAATCCCAAACAAACAAACTAAAGTATAGTTAGCAAGCAAGGGGTCGAACCCAAAGGAATCAGTTTCTATTCAGATTTTAGTGGTTTTCATGCAAGAAATCAAAAGGGGGTTTTGAAAGTTGGTTTCAATCAGAGTTATCAAGCAGAGTTTATCCAATCAATTCCACTTTATTAATCCGTTGATCATGAATTCATCCACCTCTTTATATGCCTAGGTCAATTCCAATCCCAATCATTAGAAATCGCAAGTCCACGGTCCAAGCAATTCTATAACCCTAGGCAAGGACGCTTAACCTAGAATCAACATAGAGCACAGGGATAATAGGAAATGAAATCATGCAATCAAGCTACGAGTCTCATGCATAACTTAACCATTGAATACTCTTCCCTAAACTAGTCCACGGTCCTAGAATAGAGTTGTTTTGAGAATAGGAAAGATGCATAGACAACAACCAATCCTAATTCAAACAATAGATCTAAGTCAATCAAACAAGTTGATCAGGCTCATAAAATCAAACATAGATCAGGGGATGAAGCACAAGAGTATCAATAAAGACCTAGGGATAAAGAGGTTACCAGAATTTCACAACTTCATAATAACGCTTCCTTGATTGAATAAACTCCAGAGGAGAGTTAGTTCTCCATTACAAAGAAAACTCTAATCTTTATTGAAAGACAATTGATTGACAAGTATTGAATATATCCTAAAACCCTAGAAAGGTTCCCCTTATATAGCCCCAAGGATCAACCTTTTTGGACTAAATAAGATAGGAAACCGAAAGATAAGAAAGGAAACAAGATAGAAACGCCAAGATTTCGTCCGCTCCAAGGTCGGCTACCACCGCGACCGCGGCACCAGAACCGCGCCCGCGGCGGCCTTCAAATGGTAAAATCCGGGTCAGCTTCTACCGCGACCGCGCCATAGACAGCGCGACCGCGGCCTTCATGGTCTTGGTTGGCTCGCTCCTTCACGCCACCGCGCCCGCGTCCTAGACAACGCGACCGCGATATCCATGCAGTGGCGAATCTTCGTCTTTAAGATCTTTAACTCTTGATTCTTCATACTCTGTGTCTTCAGTCTTCATATTACAATTATGCTCAAAACTAACCTAAACACTCTCAATATAGCTCTAAAATACAAGAGTTAACCTATACAAAATAGAGCGAATCAAATTCCCCCATACTTAGATCTTGCTCATCCTCGAGTAAGATCAAAACAAATATAACAAGGTAGCACATCTAAGATCTCAGGAAATACAAGGGAAGATAAAAACACTCAACTCACAACCCGAACCTAAAAATATAGAGAAATCATGAGCATAAAACAATGAAGCTCAAACACACACCTCACAACAAGATATAGCACTCAAGCTCTAAAGACATGAAAGAGAGCAACCTAGGATCTACCCAAATATAACATATAAGCCCCAAAGTCCCCAAGCAAGAATGATCCTAAAACACTCGAATTTTACCGCTCAATTCTGCTTAGGCGCCCTTTCGGGTTTTCACCTAACCGCTCTTTTCAGTTTTCAATAGGTGTGCTCACAAATACTCACATCACTCATGAACCTCATATTACCCCAGCCTAATGCTGGTCCGGGTTACCTGCTTATTACCTGAGCCGCCCTTTCGGGTTTTCGACTCATCCCAGGATTTAATATGCCTCTTTTCAATTTTTATGGCTTTTTCTTTCTTTCTTTATTATGCAAAAAGGTATGGTGCAAGTGCTCCATGAAAAGAAGAAAATCGAAAATCTGAAGCAAATCTCTAACTACACTAACTAGGATAAGCGAATGCGAGTACTCCTTCCCCCATACTTAAATCCTTCATTGTCCTCAATGAAGCAAAGAGAAAGGATAGAAGCGAGGAAGAAGGTAATCAGAAGACTCACAATCGATGAAGAGAGGTGGAATGGAAGAACTCTTCATAAGTGGTAAAATAGACAGCGTCGTACTTCCAATCTGGTGGCTTACCGCGGGCGCGGCACTAGGGGCGCGGGCGCGGAATCAATGCAGAGAGCGAAGTCGACCTCGGATGTGCACCGCGGGCGCGGCTGATGAAACACGGGCGCGGCACATGTGCAGGCGTAATATCTTGACTTCGTCTCGAAAAGCGTGATGTGTAAACAACCATCGTATCTTGGCTTGTCTCTAGAAAGATGGATCAATACTTGGACTCGAGCCGTGGAGAAGAGAACTCTCGGGGGAACAAAGCTCCCCCATACTTAGGCTTTTACACATAGCCAAAGAATGGAAAGTACAAAGGCGAATGAAAAGAAGAGATAGAAGATGGAAAGATAGAAGATGGATAGAATGGATATAGATGTATAGAAAATATAGAGGTAGAATGGGACCAAGAAGTCCTCTCTTTTTTTTCAGAATAAAGAAAAACGAGCTAAAACCGAGACGCAGTATGGTTGCCGCGAGCACGGGCTAGTACCTGTTCGTCGGGGCGCGCTGACGATCCACCGCGGGCGCGGCCAAGGAGGCGCGGGCGCGATATCACGCCAGGCGTGTCCTTTCGGACCTAGTACTTGCATGTTAGCTCAAAACTCAAGCAAATTCTAAGCTAGGAATGGAAAAACAATCTATCTAATCTTTGGGTTGCCTCCCAAGCAGCGCTTTTGTTTAACGTCGTTGGCTCGACGTGGATACGATCAATACGGGTCCTCATCAACATCAATGTGGACCGTGTTGCCACCATGAGATATGGAAAGAGATCCATTGGCAACGTCAATGACCGTGTTGGCGGTTTTCATAAATGGACGACCAAGTAAGAGAACCGGGTCGTACCGCCCTTCACCTATCTCCATCACATAAAAATCTGCAGGAAAGATCAAACCTCGCACCTGCACTAGAACATCCTCAACTAACCCTTTCGGGCGCACATTAGAATGGTCAGCCAATTCAATAACAATATCTGATTCCTTCAAAGGACCAAGGCCTAACCTATCATACATGCAAGCTGGGAGAACATTAATGGAGGCACCTAAATCTAGCATAGCACGCTCAATTTTAGTTTCTCCAATAGTGACAGGAACGGTGAATCTTCCTGGGTCTGAGCATTTTTTAGGCAATTGCTTTTGGAGTAGGGAATTGCAAGTCTCAATTTTGCTATCCTGCGTTTTTTCAACTAGCGCTACCAATCTTAGGACTAGATCTATTCTTTCGTTTTATAGTGCATAGCTCTTTCATAAACTTAGCAAAACGAGGGACACTTTGAATGAGATTAAGGAGAGGAACATTTACCCGACAATTGGCGAAGGTCTCGAAGAGTTCCTTGTCATGTGCCGGCTTCCTTGTGTCCTTGAGAGCATCGGGGAATGGAGGAGAAGGCTTGAAAGAATCCAATGGTGGAAGAGGTTGAGCCACATAGCCATCGTCTTCTTCTGCTGCTGGAGCTCGGTTCCGTCTAGGAGAGCTTGGGCGAGGGGGCGAGTAATTCTTGAAAGCATAATCGAGTAAAGCCTCGAAATTTCTCTCGTCCTCCTTACCTCGGGCGCGTTCCGGACTCCGCGGGCGCGGATCGCTACGCCTCTCGTGGTCAATGTGCTCTGTTGGATTTTCGCGGGCGCGGGGAGAAGAGCGCGGGCGCGGAATTCCCACAGAGGCTTCGTCTTCATGTGCTGTCGCCCCGGCGCGGTCGCGGCCAGGGGAACGCGGGCGCGGTTCGTCACCAGTGGGTGATTCGCGACTCGCCAGTGTTCTACCGCTCCTCAAATTCATGGCGCTCACATTCTCCTTGTGATTGAGCGGTTGAGAGGGAAGTTTCCCGGAATCCTTAGACTCGAGCCGATTGATCATGGTGGCAAGTTGGCTTAGTTGAGTCTCAAGATTCTTTACAGCAGCTCTCGTCTCTTGGTTCTCCTTCAAGAGGGCGGTAATAGCATCATTCTGAGATGGAGCAGGCGCTCTCGGGGCATAGTTGTTGGACCGGAATTGTTGTTGCTGGCCCTGAGGAGCATATTGCTGCTGCTGTTGTGGTGGATCTTGCTGCTGCTGGTTGTTCCACCTTAGATGAGGATGGTTCGCCCACCCCGGATTGTAGGTGTTAGAGTAAGGATCATTCCGGGGCCGGGGCGCACCATAATTGCCAATAACGTTGACCGACTCCTCGGTCTCTTGAATAGTAGGGCACTGATCTGTGTGGTGGCTCGCATCATAGCAAAGACCGCAAGCGTTGACTTGCTGGGACATCCTCTTTGT
This sequence comes from Polygonum aviculare, assembly GCA_934048045.1. Classification (NCBI taxonomy): domain Eukaryota; kingdom Viridiplantae; phylum Streptophyta; class Magnoliopsida; order Caryophyllales; family Polygonaceae; genus Polygonum; species Polygonum aviculare. The sequence goes on from OW204026.1 coordinate 20,594,756, forward strand.
GAGGAACTGTTTCATAAGATCCTTGAGCTCCCGTACTTCAGCATTCAGGGACTCATTCACCACATTAACAGACCTCACAGTGGTTCTCGATTTTTGATTGCGGGCTTGTTCCGCCAAGATCTCAACTTTCTGAAAAGCTGCAGCGGGGGTCAAGTTCTCGTAACTACCCCCACAAGATGCATTCACGAGCCTCTTGTCATTGTCGCAGAGTCCCTCAATGATGTAGAAAATAAGATCCTTGGCTTGGTAGCCACGGTATGGGCAACTCGCGATGAGCCTCTTGTAGCGCTCATAATAGTCATAGAGGTTCTCGTCTTCCCCTTGCTCCAAACTGCTGAGTTGTTTCTTAATAGATGTTTGTTTGGAAGCGGGGAAGTATTTTTCAAGAAACGCCTTCTTCATGGCCGCCCAAATAGTGATAGAACCCGGCACCAAATAAAGAAGCCAATCCTTGGCGGTGTCTTCAAGAGAGAAGGGAAAAGCCCGGAGCTTGATTTGATCCTCCGTCACATCAGTGGGCTTCATACTCACGCACACCGCGTGGAATTCAGTGAGATGCTTGTTTGGATCCTCACCACTCAACCCGTGAAATTTGGGTAAGTGGTGGATGAGGCCAGACTTGAGCTCGAACTTTACACCCTCCCCGAGTTCGGGGAACTGAACAGCGAGCTGCTGTTGTTGGAGATCAGGCGCCGTGAGTTGGCGAATAGTTTGTTCCGCCATGGCGTCTTCTGGTTTAGAATCAGAGAGAGAGAGAGAGATTCAAGAAGGTTGTAAGATGTAGAGGGTCTGGGGGCACATCTTATCCTCCGAAGAGTCCTGTCAATTTCTGGATCAAAACGAACAGGAGAAGTATTAGTAGACCGGGTACGGACCATGTGTTAGGCCCGCACCCAAAGGATGGTTCTGCGCACGAACCGCGGGCGCGCCGAGGTGGCCGCGGGCGCGGTTTGAGCGCAGAACGCAAAAACGCACACAATCAGAACAAGAAAAAGGATTCCCCAGCAACGGCGCCAAAATTTGACTCGGGCAAAGTCGTTGTTCCCTTATCAAAAATAAATCCCAAACAAACAAACTAAAGTATAGTTAGCAAGCAAGGGGTCGAACCCAAAGGAATCAGTTTCTATTCAGATTTTAGTGGTTTTCATGCAAGAAATCAAAAGGGGGTTTTGAAAGTTGGTTTCAATCAGAGTTATCAAGCAGAGTTTATCCAATCAATTCCACTTTATTAATCCGTTGATCATGAATTCATCCACCTCTTTATATGCCTAGGTCAATTCCAATCCCAATCATTAGAAATCGCAAGTCCACGGTCCAAGCAATTCTATAACCCTAGGCAAGGACGCTTAACCTAGAATCAGCATAGAGCACAGGGATAATAGGAAATGAAATCATGCAATCAAGCTACGAGTCTCATGCATAACTTAACCATTGAATACTCTTCCCTAAACTAGTCCACGGTCCTAGAATAGAGTTGTTTCGAGAATAGGAAAGATGCATAGACAACAACCAATCCTAATTCAAACAATAGATCTAAGTCAATCAAACAAGTTGATCAGGCTCATAAAATCAAACATAGATCATGGGATGAAGCACAAGAGTATCAATAAAGACCTAGGGATAAAGAGGTTACCAGAATTTCACAACTTCATAATAACGCTTCCTTGATTGAATAAACTCCAGAGGAGAGTTAGTTCTCCATTACAAAGAAAACTCTAATCTTATTGAAAGACAATTGATTGACAAGTATTGAATATATCCTAAAACCCTAGAAAGGTTCCCCTTATATAGCCCCAAGGATCAACCTTTTCGGACTAAATAAGATAGGAAACCGAAAGATAAGAAAGGAAACAAGATAGAAACGCCAAGATTTCGTCCGCTCCAAGGTCGGCTACCACCGCGACCGCGGCACCAGAACCGCGCCTGCGGCGGCCTTCAAATGGTAAAATCCGGGTCAGCTTCTAGCGCGACCGCGTCATAGACAGCGCGACCGCGGCCTTCATGGTCTTGGTTGGCTCGCTCCTTCACGCCACCGCGCCCGCGTCCTAGACAACGCGACCGCGATATCCATGCAGTGGCGAATCTTCGTCTTTAAGCTCTTTAACTCTTGATTCTTCATACTCTGTGTCTTCGGTCTTCATATTACAATTATGCTCAAAACTAACCTAAACACTCTCAATATAGCTCTAAAATACAAGAGTTAACCTATACAAAATAGAGCGAATCACATATCTAACTTATCTTGTGCTTAATCCTTGGTGAAAATTGAGGCATGTCTTGTAATTAACTATAGCGAAAGTGAAAAGTTAGTTGCTTGATTACATCTAATAGGATTATTTGCGAAAGTTGATATTCCTAGGTTGAAGGATAGGTAGAAAGTTGTCTGATTTGCGAAAGTTGATTGAATGGCTTGAATTGTTTGCGAAAGTTAACTTTTCTATGATCTAGATTGCATGATAGTTGTGGATTCTTGTTGAAAGCATGTATGGTTGTTGTTGTGGTAGCCCTAGCCCTATGATTTGCCCTTTTATATTGATTGAAATTCGTGTTTTTGCTTTGATCCCGACTCCCTAAGTCGTGCTCGAGCCTTGGATAGTGTTTTGTGTGCGTTTGTGTGTGTTTCGTCTCAGGATCGATCCCCCTTAGGGTCGATCTCGACCCTCCTCAGGTCGATCCTGACTCTGTTCGTTTGTGTTTTCCTTTGCTCTTTTCGTAGTTTATCGACTAAACTTAGCACTGTCCTCACTCCCGTGGACGATCCTGACTTCGCTATACGCAGCGGGGTCTTGACTACAAATTTATTTGTTCAAGAAACCCTTCAACAAGAACTCAGTAAATTTCCAGAACACATGAATTAGCCCCAAAAATCGGTCCAAAAACAACCAATTCCACAAATCTCAAATCTGATTTTTCCCCCTTCCTCTGAAAAATCCGGCACCAACGCACCATCTTTGTCCATCGTCCACCTGCGTCGTCGCCAGGGGGCGCCGCCCGGATTCCGCTCATCGTCGGAGCCGCCCGTAGCCGCGTCGACGTGCTGGTGTTGGCTTTGCGTGGTGGAGGCAAGGAAGAAGACAGGGGCAACCACGTATAAAACAAAGGAGGCAAAGAGGTGGGCCTTTGATTTTAGTTTTAGGTATGAGCTAACATTAATTAAAAGTCCATTAGCTTAATTGAAAGAAGCTTGTTATAAAATAGGCCCATTGATATTCTTATGCTAATGGATAATATTAGACTTAAAATCATTACTCACTAGTATGATATTAATATGCCTTAAATAAATTTGTAGTCTCATAAAATAGCAAGCATCATTTTGAAAATAAAATAGATATTGACAATATAAATAAAATAGATATTGACAATATAAATAAATTTGTAGTTCCAGATTCCATTCAGCCCATCAATGACCACTTGAACTCTGCTCCTCATAGAGATTTCAGCTTCTTGGATACCTAAGTTCTGCAACTTGGTGACAAGAGCTTCAAAACGGTAGGAGTAGTCCTTGACCGTTTCATTTGGATGCATTGTGAAGGCATAAAACTCTCTCTTTGCTTCTAGCTGGACGCCCCCCTTCATCTCAGCAGTTCCTACGTGGTACTTCTCAAGAGCTTCCCACTGTTGCTTTGCTGTGGGTACGTTGCTAACTCTAGTGGCGTCCCTTTCACAGAGGGACGCTTGAAGAAAGCATATTGCCTTAGCATTGGTTTCCATCAGCTTGAATTCATCGGGACCCCATTTTGCCTCTTTGTTGACTTTGTCATCAGGAATTTTGAGGTCACCAGTCTGGATCACTAACCATTACTGATAGTTCTGACTCCTACAGAAGTTCTCAAACCTTATCTTCCATCGGTTGAAATAGCTGTCGGTCAGGCGCGGAGGCTTCATAAAGGAGATTCCAATAGGTTCCATGTCCATTTTCACCTGCAACTCAACAAAATCTAGAGCGCCTGCTCTGATACCAATTGTTGGATCGTTAGTATTGAATTGGGACGTCCTTTACTTAGGTAAAGGCGTCCTTAGGTGTGGTGTTCTTATGAGGTGTAAGGGCGTCCTTTAGTTGTGCAGCGGAAATGTAAACTAAACAGGTGAACTTAAACAAATAATGAAGACAGTGATTTATAGAGGATCCACTCAAGACCACGTAGTCCTTGAGTGTAAACCTCTACCTCCTTGGAGGATTTTTGAATAGATTTTTCCTTTCTTTTTAAACGTCCTTACGTTGTACTGGCGAGTTCTTTACACTTCTCTGGCACTTAGTGTGAGTCCTAATTCCACTAGTAAAGTACTCCTTTAAGCCTACAACCCAAGCCAGTTTAATCTTCTAAAGGACTCTATCCCTACGTCCTGCAGTACTTCGCAGGACTACTCTCTTTTCTTTTTCTTTTCTGAGTTACAAACAGTTTTGGTTTGGGTTACAAGTTTTCTCTCGATCAAACACTAAGTCCTAGAGGAGTTCTAAGCTTGTTCTTCGTGTTCTTGATCGAGGTTGCTTTCTCTCTGTATTCTCTAAATATTCTCTGAAAGCGTTGAGGTCACAATAAATGCCTTGGGCTATTTATAGGACTTGGGAAGGGCGTCATTCCTCTGGGACAATCATGTCCTTCGTGGATGTGGCTACAGGATCTTCCTCCACGTAGTATGGCGGTGATGGAAGGAAGCTTCCTGTATCCAGCTGTGATGGACTCCGCTACAGGATCAGCCTCCACGTGTTGATGAACTCTGCTACAGGATCTGCTTCCACGTGGTGATGGACTCTGCTACAGGATCGGTCTCCACGTGTTCCGGATGATCAAATATTGTCGAGTGATGTCATCCTGTCGGCTGCTGAGTAAGGACGCTTCTGAGAGTTGAAGCTCGCGTTCCTACTTGCTTGGGACTGCGTCCTTGCTCGAGTAGTCACTTGGTCGGTCCTTACTTCCTGGTAGCTAGCGTCCCTAAGCCTCAAGGACGTCCATACACTTGTTGTCATTTTTGTCACTGGCGTTCCTGAACACTTGGATAAATTTATTAAAATCAAAGTGAGTTTGTCATATCAAAACTAAGGGACGGTTGTGTGGTACACTAACAAGTACACAAGCGTCCTTGATAGCGTCCCAACACATGAACACTTGGACAAATTTATTAGAATCAAAGTGAGTTTGTCATATCAAAACTAAGGGACGGTTGTGTGGTGCACTAACAAGTACGCAAGCGTCCTTGATAGCCTCCTAACAGCTACAATATGTTTGATTAAAAGTAAAAATAAGTGTAGAGGATAAAATTTCCCATGATCTTCAGGATGTTGTAGCCTTATTCTTTGGGATTCACACATCTAAGTAGAAATTTTGTGAATTGCTTAATCCATGTGTATTTTCTTGTGATTAACTATAAGAGTGCTTGTGTACTTTGGTTTGTGATGATTCTGAAGAAGTTTTATTGTCAGCACAAGAATCCCTTGAATCATTATTTTCTTCAAGCAAGATGCAAACAATAGAACATGATGTTGCTGAGATTTTAAGCAGGTCTGTACATCAATTTCTTCCTTTTACATTCCTTTTTATTAGTGGGAGAATAACTTCGCTCTCCTTCTTGAAGATACTAATAAAAAAAATTCCTTTTCAAGAACAGGCTTATTGACAAAAGCTACCAAAAGTAGTGCTTGGAAGTGAAGAATCATTAGCTTTAGCTTATGCCCAGCAAATGCTCGGAGTCTTGTATTACTCTGGTCCCCAACTTGTCATCAACCACCTTCTCTGCTCCCCTGTATGTAATTTCACAAGCCCCCTTTCTGATTTATAATACTATTCAATGTGAAGATCATAACTACTCATTTCAGAGGGTGTCATAATCTTGTGTTTTTTTATGTAGCTATAGTATTCATGATAGTGAATGGTTTTACTTTCATAAATTGCATATCAAGGCTGCCAAATTATTGGATGTCTTCAATGTTTGTCTGAGTCAAGAATCTGCATTTGCTGGTACTCTGGACAAACTTAAACTTTCTAGACCTTTTAGAAATAGGTACCTACATGCAATAGTAGAGCTGAAGTAATGCACTGCAGTGTTTTTAGAAAAAGTGGAATTGGGAAGTTGGCAGGCGTGAAGAAGGTTTAATTTGAAGTTGTGAAGAGAGAAGGGGTTGACACATGCAAGGAGTGGGGATGTGGGACAAGGGAGCCACGTGCGGGGGATGGGGAAACGCGTGTATACAACCTCGCAATAATAAAGTGCGGGGTTTTTTATATTTTTCTTCTTTCATCTCGGTTAGATATACTTAATCATCATTTGCTAAGGAGTATACTCTCATTTTTACTGGTGCCCCTCCGTATACTTGGTTAATTTACTAAAGGAGTTGTACTTGGCTACTCCGTGTGTCAAAAGGTCGGATCATAAATTTGGTTAGTTTAAAGTCATAATTGTACGTAGCATATCGATCAGAAAAAGGCCTCTTGTGTGTACATCACTTCTTTACCGTGTATATGTTTATTTTGTACAGTCATTGCATTGTTTTGATGCTTGTGAGTTGTGATATTTGGTATAATTTTGGGTAAGAAAATGAGATAAGGTATGAGGTTAAATAAATATAGGGTTGGAATCTCATACTTGAAATTGGATGTTTGGTAAAGAGTTGGGAATAAAACTATTATAATTAAAAGGAATGTAGAAGAGAAGAGTGAATGAGTTTAATTTTGAAAATGAAATCTCAAACCATAGGTAGAACATGAGTATGAGAATCACTATGTAATTTATCACCTTTTGCGTTTTCAACTTACTTCTAATTCTACTACTACACAATAATCTGCATTCAATCAATAATATGATGATTTACACATACTAATTTGAGTTCAGCCATAGAGCAAACAAAACAAAACAGTTAATTAGAGTAGCAATTCTGTATAATTAGAAAGCATAGGAAAATACAAGTACATCTATTGTTAGCCGATAGCGATTGTCCGTCCATCGGACGGACGTCGCCCACTAGTGATTTTAAATAATACCAAATATCAATATTGAAACAATAATAATACCAATTTTAAATATCCTAAAATGTTATACAAACTATTTAAGCATTAACCAAAAACAATACTAGACTATTTTCCGTCCCAATTTCCGGCAGCCCGGCTGACATGACAACTGGAAAAATGACATGGCACCTATTGGGACGCTATCAAGGACGCCTGCGTACTTGGTAGTGTGCCCATACAAACCGTCCCTTAGTTTTGATATGACAAACTCACTTTGATTCTAATAAATTTGTCCAAGTGTTCAGGAACGCCAGTGACAAAAGGACAACAAGTGTGTGAAGCGTTTCCTAGGCTTAGGGACGCTAGCTAACAGGAAGTAAGGACCAGCAAGAGACTACTTGAGCAAGGACGGAGTCCCAAGCAAGTAGGAACGCAAAGCCAAGCGTCCTTATTGTAATAACCCAGGGGGTGTTACACTTACTCACTAGCCGATAAGATGACATCACTCGACAATATTTGATCATCCAAGGACACGTGGAGACTGATCCTGTAGCAGAGTCCAACACTACGTGGCGGACGATCCTGTATCAGTACATGCCATTTGTCCTAGAGTAAAAGTGAAGCTAGAGGAGGAGAAGCTCAAAGCATGGGATGTAGGAATCTCACCTTCATCCTCGGCGGTTTTCCAAGCAAAGCAGTTTTTGGATGTTTTAAAGGTGGATATTGAAGCTCGTAGTTGCACTTGTAGGAAATGGGATATCACTGGCATACCATGACACCATGTTGCAGCTGTAATTTCTTATATGAAACTGAGTCCATAACATTTTGTCCACCATTGTTACAAGAAGTGGAATTATGTGAGGGCTTATGTAGAAATTATAAATCCATGTGTTAGTGAAAGGTATTGGCCAAAAATGAACTTTCCTTTGGACCCTCCTCCTCTCAAGAAACAACCCGGAAGACCGAGAAAGAATCGTAGAAAACACCCGCATATAGATCCCAAGAGGCCGGGAAAACTTACTAGACATGGTGCAACAATGAGGTGTAGTAAATGTCGTTCAACTGGACATGATGTTAGGAAGTGTCCACAAAGAAATGACTCACCTTCTTTTGTTGAAAAAAGACCACGAGAAAGGCCTAGAAAATATCCCATGGCTGAGATAATTCTTGGATCGTCTGGTATGGATAGTTGATGCTGGACACTTTACTGTTGAATACTCAAAGCTATTGTATGGTTTTGGCACTATATATCAGCAACACATTATTATTTTGGTACTATATATAATCATGAACGGATTGCTTTGTCCATATATATCAACAGCACACCATATATTACTTTGACTACTATTTTGGTAATATATATATTCATGAATGAATTGCTTTGGCATTGTCTATATATGCAGCACACTAGGTTACTTTGACTACAAACTAATGCTTTTCTTTGGCACTATATATCAACAGCACACCAGACCACGTATTGAAAGGAAATTAGCAATGTTTGATTCCCACAAGTCACCGGGACAAAAAAGCTAATTAACAAAGTTTCATACTTTCATTCCCACGAGTCACCACCACAAAACAAAAGTTGCAGCAACCATTTGCATTTCACAAAATACAGTACAAACTAGTACACTAGTTAACTTACATTTGCTGTCATAATTAACATAAAAAATTCTACAATTTCATTATCTAATTAAGATAACGAGTAAGATAACTACCGACAAAAACAATGATTGTTTTCATGATTAAATTTTCTCGTTCGATCATCACTACTTGAATGCGGACGTTCCAGGTTGTAGGTCGTAACTGTTCCATACGCTTCAACAACTCTCATGCTTTAAGTACTTGCATTGTCTCTACAATCACTGCCAAATTGGGTTTTAACTCATTAGAAAAATCGTAGTTAAAACTCATTAAATTTTTAAGAAACATTACGTTACAAGTTGTAGCTCATTAGAAAAAAATCAATACGAGAGGGGAAAAACCAATTCACTGTCATTGAAAAACTAGTCAGCATTTTCATTGAAAAATCAATAGGAGAGGGGAAAAACAAGGTCGCAAATCAAGCATTATCAGATTCAAATTGTTTTCAATTAACACAATTACACAATTAACACAATTTCTTCCATTGAAAAAATCATCAAACGTTTTCATGTTGTCATTCAAAGTGACGGATTTCACAAATCCAACTAACACAAGTACTCAAAACCCCTATAATTGAGGAATTCCTAATTCAAAAACCCTAGACCCGAAATTGACAAATCCCTAACTTTGAATCCCTAAACCCGAAATTGAAGAATCTATTTAGCGAATTTATAGCTTCACCTTCCAAAATGGACACAAGTAGAACCTCTTCCCAGAATTTTTGGTGAAACTACAGGGAGGCCATGGAGGCATTTTGGTGAGTTCATCCAATTTCAAATATGCTTTCTCAAGTATATCGAGAGGTAGGTTGTAATGGGTCGATTGTGTTTATCCTTTCCACTTGTAGCCTTTGTTTGAGTAATTTTGGTGAGATTATCCAAGGAAAACAAACACTTATTCAATATATAATTCAGTTTGGTTTTCATTTGAGTCGTTCATGCCGTTTTCAACAATATCCAAGCTATTTAAAACTCGTGTCCATCGTCTAATGTTTCATGACCAGATTTGAGAAGGGTGTCGATCCGAAATACGTCAATGTTAAAATATTCCCATCTGGATTAAAAGGAGGTTTGGTTCTAAAGTCGTAATCATCTCTGATTTCCAGACTGCAATCCCCTAAAAATGTCACAATTGTGATTGGTAGCAAACACCTCACAAAAAGAAGGAAAAAATTGCTCTTAAACCACATCAATATAAATACTATAAAACCGACCATTTTTTAAAATTGCTCTTAAACCACATCAATATATATACTATAAAACCGACCCTTTTTGAACCAACACGTTTATTCTGACTCCACCGCACATTCGATTAAAAATGGTTTTTATTTATGTTATTTCACTTAGTCTGATTAAATTCCTTATTATCTATTTATGAAAATATATAATCAAATATTTGAAATTTGGTAAGATATTCTATCTGCTTAAATTCCTTTTAGAGATATAAATCAGTTTTAAAAACTATTTGTGACAAATAGTTTTTTCGCATTTTAAACAATGATTGTATTGACCCTCAAAGAATTGAAAATAGTCCTAACTATATTGAAACAAATGAACTATAGATCATTCGTTAAAACAAAAACAATGATTGTATTGACCCTCAAAGAATTGAAAATAGTCTTAACTATATTGAAACAAATGAACTATAGATCATTCGTTAAAACAAAAACAATTGTGGATATATCTGCATAGAATAAATGATTTTGAACACAATTAAAATCGTGATTAATATACATAGTACGAAAAATACTTGGTACTCATTCGCTACGATTACTATGTTTTCATATGCAAAATACAATATTTTAGGTAGGTTTATATGACAAACCAAATAGTAATATTAGAAGACATCAATAAATCATAAAATATACTATGATCAAAAGTTATATGACAAAAGACAAGTTAAATAGAATTAAATATACTACAAGTAACAATGGTGTATATTTTCCGACCAAAAAAAAAACAATGGTGTATTTTATTAGTATGTGAAATTAAACATGCATAAATTCAATATTATAATATATTTTAATATTTGAAACATGGTGCTAGTAATTATAATAACCCGTAGCATCTGTCAGCTTGTCTGAAGGAAGAAAATATCCATTTTTCAACAGAATAGACGCAATATTACAGAGTTTAGCTTTGCCTTGTCAGAAGTTCTATGTCAGATCCAACTTCTGCTAATTTTTTTTCCATCGAACCCTTTGCTGTTTTAGCAATGTTCTCCACTTCAAAGTCAAGTGCTATTTTCTTCACAGCACCCTCTAGCATCTGCTCAGAAACAAAAATCAATCTATTACCAGAAGCAGACAAGCAGTGCATCTTAACAGTGAAAAGGTAAATAATGAAAAGCTAATAAGCTTCTGAAATCAGTAAAATCTAGTAGCAGAACAAGTACCAGAGATCCGATGGCAACCAAGGCTCTATACTTTGGCTCTACATCCAAATTCTCGGCTTCAGCAATCTGCAGGTCAACATAATATCAAAGCTGTAACATTGTATGAAAGATTATACTAGAACCAAAATTTGCACAAGGGCACGGTCTGAAAGATTATCCAAAAGTTGTAATATTGGGATGATCATGATAAGAATAGGTGACAATAACTAATTTGCCTACAAGGTACAAGACCACAAGATGGGAATACCTCAAGGGCTGCTGAAAGAACTTGTGATTGCCCTTCTTCATCCTTCTTGGCAATCAAGAGTACAGCATAACTGCAAGAAGAAGATGTATCAAAGAAAGAACATTGGCTTAAAATACCAAAATAGTGAGTTGAATTAGTCTATTACTGAACCAATTTAACCCAAAGTATCTAGCTGAAATAACGAGTTGAATACGCAAAAACAAAAAGAAAGCACACAGTTCATAGGTTTTGGTTTCGTTTTCCCGGGAAAACAATCAGACTAATAAAAATGTTACTTCCCTATAATCCTATAATCCTATACTCCTATTTAGAAAAACCGTCCTTTGTTACCAGTCCTCGCCCTCGTTGCCACATCTTAATTTCCTCTCTTCCCTCTCTGTTTCCATCCCAAATCTTCCAGGTATCACATCATTGGAAGAGTAGGGAGGCTGCTAATTAACACTGGTATAACATCAAATATCTTGTTATGGTGAAGACTTCAAAGTGGAAGAAAGGAGAACTAGACTGCCGTCAGACTGGCATCAAAGAAAGCATGGTGGTATTGGAAGCAGCAAAAGAGCATTGAATATGAATATTGACAAGTTCAAGTTTGTATCTTGTCGTAAAATCTCTTTTAAACCATGTACCAACTCAGGAAACAAAAAACAAATAAAAATTCAAATACATCCACTTTGAGAAGCTTCAAAACTAACTTCCCAAAAACAAATTCACAAAATATATGTATATTTTTTCCCCCAGACTCTCGTATCTACAGTTTTCTGGAGGGTTCCCCCAGACTCTCATATCTACAGTTTTCTGGAGGACCAGAAGAATATTGCCTTACCACATTTAAGAAATCTCTCTCTAACCGAAAAAAAAAACATATTAAACCTTTGATGTTGTCGGGTGAAAACTTACTTGAGTATAACTGTAGAATAAGCCAATTGAACATTCTTATTTGACGATGTATAGGAATTAGAAAATGCATCAAGAACCTGCACATCAAACAAAAAATCAATTTTAAAAACAAATTCTGCACCAGTGAATCTGGTCTTCTGTCATTTATTGTTGAATTTACTTAAGGGTCTTTCTAGTATGTGCCCATTAAGAAACTAAAGTTGGAAAAAATTTCAAACTAACCCCTAATTGGGAAATATTAACCCTAACAGATAATTATAAAACCTAAAACCAATTAAGAATCTTGCTAAACTTGGAATTCTTAATCTGTACCCATGGGGACACATTGGAAAAACTTAAATTAATGCAGGGATTTCAGGACGTGAAAAAGCTGGTGGCTTTTATCTCAACGTTGTAGTTTCTACATTCATTCATGGAAATTACATCCCACCCTTAGAGTCACTTGGCTTCTGAGCTTTAGGCATAGTGAGAACAAAATAGTTTGTTGTTTTAATCCATAAGCACTAAGATATGAATCTGAATTTGATTTTTCATTATAACTTTTTTAAAGGGATTACCTCACTACGATAATTTTGTAGCCATTGGTGAAAGCATGAATCTTTGAAGAGATTGGCAACCAAACGGAGACTTGTCAAGAGGTTTGCAGCGTTCACAGGATTTAAAGTTGCTTTCTTGATTGTAGCCAATAGAACATCTGCTCAGATCAACACAGTAGACACTAGGCCATTTATCATACCTCAATATAGTAAGCATTTTAATTGCACAAAAAGGAGAGAATATATTCTACCAACTCATGCTTTATGTAAATACAGTGTTTGAAACATACTAGAGCAAGGAAATATGTTAAGTTGCATCTAAAAAAATTAAGCATTCATTTAAAAATTATAATATCAGCCAGATATGTAATGTTTGAGAAGTAACCACAGAATCAAACGGTAAATAATGCAAATTACCATTTCCAGAATCGATGTGCCTAAGTAACCTGGTAGCACCATCAGGGTGTAAGATGATCATCCTCACTAGGTCAATAACTGCAAAGTCCAAGATTAGAGAAATCTGATAAAAAAGGCTCACTTTTTCCCCAGAAATATCATATAAGGTTTACACAGGAATAATTTTGTACAGAGCATGCTAATGGGTTGATAGAAGTTGTATCATCTAGTCACAAAGACCACAAAATAGACAAGGAACCCCATCTGAATCCAACAGTGAAAAATATATGAATTTCACTAACTTACATGCAACGTACTTTCATCCAATTTAAACTGAAACTAGCTAATGTCAACATCATTTGCAAACTTACCTGGAAAGATCATAGACAATGGCCATGAGTTCAGCAATTTCAACAACAATTCAATGTCAACATCAGCAAAACTGCTGGTATGGTAGTATGACGTATCCTTCAAAATCTTCATCACTGCGCCTAATCTTGAAATTTCAACCTCACCTAGGGTAGGTTTTTTCTCCTTCAAAACAATCAAGCGAAAATGAAGATACCAATTTAGGAGAGTAAAAGAGAAAAGAAAATAGTTTTACAACTATTGAAAAAAATAAGCAGTTTCATAAATTCTTCACGAAGAACCATAGCTTTCAAGGGCCTAGTGTGATTAAAGTGGCTCTGCAGTTATGAAATATACTAGTCATTAAAGACAAAAAAAATAACAGTTTTATAAATTCTTGACAAACATGATAATATTCACTGGTCTAGGGTGAATCGTGTCCAGAAAATAAAAATTCAAATTGCTCAAACAACAGTCTTGAATAGCTTGTATGCCAAGTACAAGTAAAACATACGAATGAACTAATCCTATAGAAATACAATCCATTTACTAACATTATGTCAATGGAATCGTGACATGTCAATTGATAAACACCGATTTGATATTAAATTAGAGGAACATAGAATTAAACATTCACTAAGAAATATCACACAGCATACCTGTTCAGAGCCCACAGCAGTATTAAATTCAGAGATTTTTTTCATAATTCCATCAAACTGGGCTGAATCAAAGACAAGCATTCCCTTCTGCAAAAGATAAAATTCAGATTTTGAAATATGGGCTATCCTTAAAGGAAGAAACTAATGCAGTTATGTCAGATGGAAAGAAAAAGCATGCCACCGCTAAATAAGTAGATCAGGAATAATTTTATACTTTATGGTTATTAGATGTTTTCTGGAAAATATAGCTATGCCAAAAAATATTTCAAAGAAAACCATCTTTGAAAATAATATATTTCTAACACATCTATTTCCTCCTTAAAAAGAGGTATATGCTTAATTTTAGTGGTTCTACTTGAAGAAATATACATTTGTGCTACTCTGCAATCTTGGCTAAGATAAGTTAAGTGATTCTTTGGAGTTGAAAATTTATGAGCTTTTATGGACTATACAAGAGATATGTTCCTGAACAGCAACAACCACTTTGATTTGCTAATCTCAAAAGATCATAAAAGTTCCAAGATAATACACAAGATTTGAGTAGCTTGTTCAGCTGAGTTTGAGTTCGATACCAGTGCTAAGAAAAAATTGCACATTTATTTTACCAATCTTGAGTATGCATTTTATTGCAATATAAGGCAAGAGATATACATACCTTCGGGATATGCTTGAAAGTAGGTTTAGAAGAATGAACTGTAGTCATACCATAATAGAATGTTACACTTATGCACGTAACTTGATGAGAAACAATGTTACAATATGATCAACTGAAGGAAGACAAACTTAGGAAAGCTATATACCTTGAGCGTTTGAAGATTGTCCAGGTACATATGCACTGGCTGAAATCCAAAGAACGACAGTTTATAGATAATTGTTTTTTAAAACGTTACAAGGTAAGAGGGAAACAGAGCAACGTATCATATTTACTTACAGCCTGTAAAAGGATCACGATATGAATTATCAAAAGTGAAATTTTGCTTTCCAGTATTCTGCAGAATAAAGTCTACAATTTGTTGCCGATATGACATAGGAAGATCTTCCTTGAGAAGCCACTTGTCAGCAGTTGTATAAGGATCATCTAGCAAAAGATATGATATGATTAGCAGAATACTGAAGAGACGCAAAATGTAATTATGAAAAATGTTTGGCACGTCAAAAAAATAAAGGAGAAGTATCAGCCATCATTGTTTCGTCATTTTAGTGGAGGACTAACACATTTTATGATAACCTTAATGGGAGGTCAACTTATAAACTATCGCTTCCCAAGGGAAATCCTCAGGTCAAGTCTATGTTATACCACCCACACACTGTTCCTGCCAACTAATCTCCAGGCCACTGTTATACCACTATGGAGTAAGATCTTACATGAATCTAAATGTTATAACATCCATAAAAACAAGGCAAAGGAAAGATGTACATTCGGCTTCTCAATCAAAACTGATGCAGCCAGAAATGAAATCAAACTTCCCTCAATCCTATAATTGCCTTCAATGAATTAATAAGGAAACCAACAGTGTGCTTAATGACAAACAAGACCAACAAGCAAAGCAGGGCAAGGTCACAAGGAACCCAAAGCAGAACAAGCAAGATCCGAAGCCAATAAAGTGATCAGATCTAAGAGGTTCGTAACGCTAAACACTGTAAAGCAACATGAAAGGACCTTTGAAGAGCATTACCTGATGCATTGCAGGGAAGTTTCCGCAAAGGTTGGCCATCTCCAAGATCAACATCAAACACTGATTCACACAATCAATTGAAAAGATAAAGGCTAGACCAAAAAGGGAAATTATGGAAAATGTTTACCCAAGTGGCAGAATGATAAGAGAAGTAAAGCTAACAATTGTTCACCATAATCATATTGCGTTCCATTAAGTATAGGGCGCCTCAAATTGTCATCTGGTCCATCCACAACTTCACCAATCTGTACAACAATAATAGTTGCACTGTCTATCCATTAAAAGTATCAACCGAAGAAAATAGAATGCAAATGAAACCTATCAATTACATTATCAAATTATCATACAGATATTAGATATTGTGAATTCAGGATTGGGTCATGTATACAAAGCAGATTCTAAAAATTCAGTGATGGGTCTGTTTGGCACATAGCACTTAAGTCATATAAGACATCCATATTAGTGTAGAATTCAGGACTGAGTCAGGGATACAAAGAGCAAAGAAGATTCTAACAATTCAGTGAAGGGTCTGTTTGGGACATAGCACTTATGTCATCCAAGACATCCGTATTCGTGAGCAATCTTAAGAGAGGATGTTTTGTATTGTACTATTAACATGGAAAAGTCAGGATAAATACAAAAGAGAGAGGAAGTCCAGGGGTTACTATATCCCTAGAGCCGGCTAATTATATTCAAAGGTAGGCTAGGGATGATAGTCTGCTCACCACAAGTTACAAAATAAATACATCTACCAGGTAAAGTAAATATAACTGTCGGAATATTAAATGATTACCA
Organism: Polygonum aviculare; assembly: GCA_934048045.1. Lineage (NCBI taxonomy): Eukaryota > Viridiplantae > Streptophyta > Magnoliopsida > Caryophyllales > Polygonaceae > Polygonum > Polygonum aviculare. Next base: position 20,611,292 of record OW204026.1, read on the forward strand.
AATTATCATCTAACAGGTATCCCTTACATTATTAGGCAAACAAATTTTGGTATTAGTCTTCATACCAGACATATTGTCAGACCCTAGTTGCACAAGCAACCACATTCTGGCACATGACTATATTTAGGATCAACGAGATGTGTGAAAAAACAGGAGAAGACTATACAGGCTCTACTGATAATTTTCACGCATCATGTAAATATGAGGTTTATCAAAAAAAAAAAGGCAAGAAAAAGCATTATCGCCTTTAAAATTGAAAAAAATACGATGAATTAGCAAATGCGAAATTGCTAATGATAGCACAAGTTACAAAGCCAGATATATTGATGCTTGAGGAACAATCAAACGTTCCAGAAACTGAGCTGGCTTTTTAATGTAGAGAATAAAGAAATTTTCCAAGCTTAAATATAGTCATGTGCCAGAATGTACCAAAAATAGTCATTTTCCAAGCTTAAAGAAATTTCACTCCCAAAAATAAAGAAATTTTCCAAGCTTAAATAAGGGGAGAGAATAAATGGCAATGCCATGAATAGTTCTCTTCTTTAATGTAGAGAATCATTCACTAGGAAGATTATCAAAAAGAGAAAAGCACGTCCATGGAGCAAATATAAACATTTCATCCACGGCACACATCCATGAATCATTCCCCTGACAATATGATCTAATAATATCTGACAATTTCAGACCACCAAGGGTATCTCCAATGGAAATAATAAGGGTTTCTTAAACAACGTTTTTTGTTAAAAATGTCAGAACTGGGGTGAGATTCAAGGCAATAAGTAGAGAGAAGTATACCATGTAGAAGATACTCAACCTGCAGTCAAGCTCCCATAGAGTAACTCTAGGTGGGGTTACTTATTGTACCATACTAGCAATCAATAAACTATGTCATAAAAGTTAATTAAATAAAAGGGGCTTAAATAGATGGTTAGATTTTTACTGGATGGACAAGTTTCCTTACAAGAAGCTTTTCATATTTTATTATTTTTAAGATTTAAAAATATTTTGACTTATGAGTATTGTATCATATAAAAAATCACCAATGCAATAAGTCAATCATATGCAGGAACTTAATTACCTTATCCCATTTCTGTTCTCTTGAATTCCAAGAGTACGCCACACCATTGTCCCCTTCTCTAACAACCTTTGTTTGACCATCACTTGTTCCTGATGCCGCAATGACAAGAGAAAGTGTTACATTGGAATATTGAATGTAGCATTGGAAAAATATCGATACAAGACCATCTTCAAACAAGATGAATCTGGAATGTTTTCCCACTTCATAAAAATGAGAAAACAGTATGAATACAATACTTCACACACATGTTACTCTGCTTTTTGTGTTTGCCTTACTGTAGCTGTCTCAGACATATTTGACTTCAACTGCTTACTATATTATGCTCCAAGTATGATACCAAACTAAAGAAAGCCATATAATAATCGTATGGAAAGTGACGTATTTGCTGTTTCTTAACAAATTCCAATGGTCACATAATAAAAGACAAAATGAGTAACACTCAATCATGCTGATAGAACCTCATGGAGAATCTCTCTTGAAGCCTTTTTACAGACTGATTTTTATTCAAAATAACTGGATGGTTTCTACATTACAGCTTCTGAGTCTTATATAAGAGACTCTAAAACAGAATAGGAAATAGCTAGATAAGTATTCCTAATTATTAGGGATTTATTTTCTAATCTACAAATCTGCAGAATAAGAAAACAATAGGATATAAAGGGGTGATTGATACTAATTGCTGATTTCTAGGACTAATTGATCTTCTGAAACTTAGGCTTCCTAAAATAAGTTTTCCTCTGCTGGAATCATATCACATGCCACATTGCGAACCATTCAAGAACAAAATAAAAAGTCAAACCTGGAACTTTTAAGGCCTCCAGTCCAGGTAATTCTTCCAATTTCAATCCACCTACCCGTTTCCTGATATAACAACAGTAAAGAGGATATTAGGTGTAATAATTAGAGAAAATCTTATGTTTATATGACAAGATAGCAATACCTGCTGATCTTATAATCAGACATTTGTGACAAGAATGATTGCAGTTCTTCAGGATCTGCAACTCTATCTTGCTGTGCTGTCCAAATCCGTAATACACCATCTGAGCATGCAGTAACAACATCTCCATTTTCTAAGAACTTGGCATCCCACACACAGCCTGGATGCTCTAGGCTCTGAGCACAGACTCCATCTGTGTCATTATCCATATTTCAGCAGAGAGACTATTTAAGTCCAAGATGGACCATAAGACTTGATAGGAGACGATTTTCATTCATATCAAGTTTAAGCTGAATAACCAACTTTCATTTTCACAAAAGAAATAAGGGCTTGAGATATTCGTCGCAATAAATGGTAGGTAAAACCTAGATTAGTAGAGAACCCTACACCCAAGAAAATGAAAAGATAGATGAATAGTATTAAATTTATTAGCACGATACCTATTATGAAAAATCACGTTTTAAGCAGTGAATACTTATTGCTAAGAACAAGAAAGAATCAAAATGTATTGACAACAAACTTACAAAAACTATAAGTGCGAAAAGCTAACAGAAGGATCAAAGCATTTAACACCAACTACCAAGATTGCACTGACAAACTATACACACAGCCATCAGATGCATATAAACCCTAAATTTGGTCTCCCAACATAGTAATGCATAGACATAACTCCCAAATTACTATACAATAGTCCAAGAAGCTGATCAACAATAGTATATGACCACAAGATTCCTATCATGGGTGTCTGTACATGCATAGAGCATGGATAAAGAACATACCTTTCCATATCTTAGCTGTGCAATCTTCACTAGCACTAACAACAAGACCTGAATGGTGTGAATCAACAGAATATACAATTGAAGTATGTCCCACCATCTCCATTAGAACTTCACCAGTCAATGCCCAGAGCCTTATTGAACTACAAAAGTAACAGAGAAAGATCAATATACATGGAACAGAAAAGGCACAGGTGGAAACATTACTCTGAATAATAGAGGCTGGAAGGTGCAATGCCATGGGTAATTTGAAAAATGGAAGGATGTAACTCAACAACCAGAGAAACCAAGCTTCTATACGATTAAATTTATTAATAAACGCTGACCACAATTTCTAGAATCAAAATGCCACGAATTTCTGCAGCCTCGAAGAAAGAGCCACCTTCACAGAGATCATCCATAACAAAGTGATATTAACAAGTATCAACTCAGATCTAAAACCTCTAGAACATAAAATATTAGGACATCTAGTAGCTATATACAAATTCTAGCTTAAGCCACTGCTGATACGCTTAGCACATTAGCTACCCAGTTGTGAGAAAACAAAAAGATAACAAGAATAAAATTTATAAAGTCAATAAACTATCCCCAAGAGTTGAGCTCTGTAGACAGTAACAACTAACAAGCATTAAATTTATGTGGTCAGAAAACTGAACATAGACAAGGATGGAACCAAGGGTTTTAAGGGAGAAAAAGAAACAGAGGCAGCACCCATCATGTGATGCAGAAAGAATCCCTACACCAGACATCTCAGCTAAACCACGCACAGTATCTGCACAACAACAAAAGCAGTGAGCACATACAAAGTAGTATGAGCAATAGAAAGATTGCATAGGCATACAAAGTTCAAGGCTGCAATGAGACTGACTGACAACATAGCAGAATAACAATGTCAAGAAATCAAGAATTGAGTTAATGATCATGCAGAACAATGTTTAAAAAATAAGGGAAATTCCATAAGGTAGCCTGAAGTTTTTTACATGTTCATTCGGTGCCCCAAAGTTATTTTGAAATCCAAATGGCGACCTACTTTGGGGAATTGTCTACACCGTGGACTATTGTGTATTATGTTATAATGCAATGTCATAAATAAGCTGATAGGTGATCCAAGTTCAAAATTACAAAGCGAGTATAAGTTAAAGAAAAATTACAGCTAAAAAATAAAGCTCAAAGGAGTGCAAATCAATGATCTTAGGAGTGTACTATTGTACAAAGAAACTGTAATAACAAAAGAGATTATAAATTGTGTGCGCAAGTCTCAAAGTAGAGAGGGTTACTACATGTGGAATTTCACAAAAATAAACGAATAACATCACCTGTGTGCCCAACAAATGTATGTGTACATGTCTTTCCTTTCCAAAGTTTTAAAGTTGAATCACTTGATCCTGGATCATCAGAAGGAGAAAAAAAAAGCCAGTGTCATGCAATTTTGTGATCATGTCATGTGCATGCATTGAATGCAACTTTTGTATGTCAAGTATATGTCATTACAAACATTCATTCCATATAGAGATACAACGAATGAACATTTGCTGAAGCGTAGCATGCATTGTTAGCCTCAACATGATCATACATTAGCCCAAGCAGATTAAAAAAACAACTGAATTCTGTTCCTGGCATTAATCATACACGTATATATTGAGTTACTATTTAAGAGTTACTGCATACTACAAGCACCTCAATGTCATCAAATTCTTATTGTTCCTTAACATTAGTTACTTTCAAAGAATGTGATTACTTTATCAATCAACCCCTCAGTCCCTCGTAGAATATTCTAGTGTTACGTTTGCGTACCACCTTCTACTTACATCTCGTCATTATAGATAATAGGAGTAGTATGAATTTAAACTAAGAAGTATGATGATCCATGCGTGCACTGACCATTGAGCATCAAGTTATCTGACTGTACTGAGTGCTGCTAAAGATATACACTTCCCTACTTCTTGTATTGGGTACTTATTTTAGATACAGAGTTTGACATTGTGACGAATGATAAGGGGGTGCCAGAAAAGTTCAAGGTAAAGATAAGATTTTATGGTACCATCACAAATAATGTTACAGAAAAACCTTTACCTGTTACAAGCTCGCCTGAGGTAAGGTTAATAACAGCTTGTATAGGAGCAGTATGAGCCTCTATTGACTCAATAGATTTTCCATCTCTCCATCTTCGTATAGTGCTGACAATATAATGACAATTTCATAATAAGGCAGGTTCATGAGATATTATTCATAATGGGAGTAAGGGGAAAAGGCACAAATATAAATAACACGAGAAAATTCACACAGAAATTAAATGTACTAGATAACAAATGGAAACTATCCATACAAACACTTCTCTTTCATTACAAATGCAAAGCCAAACCTAACAAACATTATACTTCTCAAGTAGAGACAGGGGACATCTGAACAAATCATAAGCACTTTAGTAATGCGTTTCGGTCAGTACTTTCCTACAAGGGACACTATATTTATAACCTGTTTCACACAAAAGCTCTAAGCCATACAATTGCAAAATTATGCAGATTACCAGAGTATGGCACATTCAAAAAACAACAGAAACACAATAGTACAGGACTAACCAAACATAATACTCAACAACATCTGAAGTAAAACTTCTACTATGTGATGATAATTAAGTAAAACTGAATTAAGCACAATATTCTCAAGCCAAGTGAACCTAAGTTGTGCTCACCAATCAATGGATGATGAGATAATATCGTCCCCATCCATAGCAACTCCAGTCACCTGCATACTGTGCCCTCTCAAAGTGTGGACTTTGTCCCCAGTCTTCAAGTCCCAAACCAAGACCAATGTGTCCATCCCTCCAGAGACAATCCTACCTTCTGGGAACTCCTGTGATGGAGAAATCCAAGTTAAGGGGCCCACAAAGCTGGTGTGCCCTAGCATAATTTTGGACTCGGGATCCTTGTACTTGTTCGAAGGATCAACTGACCAGAACCTAACGGTTCGGTCCCTGGACGATGTGGCGATGCCTGCATTGTCACAAATGCATATGCGTCGAACCTAGACAGATGGATCGTTCCCCACAGTTCGAATCAAACGGTTAGGGTTTCAGAAAAAGTCAGTGCTGTTAAAGCTAATCTTGATGAACTTAAGCCCAATGGGGAGCGAGTGAAAGAGGCGGAGTAACTTACGTCATCTTCATGTCCACGAAGCTCGGCGCTAAGATTGTATGTCTGGAAATCGACCTCCATCATCTCGAGCTCGATAAGAGAATCTGAGAGATTGCAAGGTTGAAGAAATCTCGCTCTCCCTCACTGGTTGCGACGTTAGGGGGATTTTAAGAAGACTTGAGAAAGGGGTATACGCCGAGAGTGGATTATGGATGCCTTATTATATAGTGGTAGATTTTTTTTTTGAGCAATATAGTGGTAGATTTAGAATAACATTTTACTTAGGCCAATGTTTTATACACACCTAATTTTTATCCAGTGTACACGAAAACTCATGCTTCATGAGGAGTTGTATTTCACAAAGCTTCACCCTTTACGTTGCGCCACACTTTATAAAGTGTGGTTCTTCTCAAATGTAAATTTTATTTTGACAGACATGTTCCTCTCGTCGATACCTTCGATTTGATCTACTATAAGCTCAAATCTTACACTTGAGTAAAAAGTTATCTATACTGTCTATAGTATAAAGCGGAGACAAAGTCTTCACAAAAAATTGTGCCACGTGTCATATCTTTAATAAAATAATCAACCGGGCCCTTTCGTATATAAAAAAATAATAATCACAATAGAAAGATAAATATATATTATTTGATAAAAATAATCAGTTGGGCCCTCCCCTATATAAATCAGGTAGTTAGAATCTCATATAACCTTATCCCGTAACAATTGCCGAAAATTATGAATTATCTCTTACCAAGAATTAGTTGTAATCTTCATATAAATATTATTATTTAATAAAATGTGATATTTATCGTAAATAAATTTTTTGAACAAATCCAACTTATTTATATTATGAGTAAGTTGATTTACTATTGGTAAAAAAACACTAATCATAATACGAAGATACATATATATGATCCTATATTTTTAACGTGATCATTGACGTTACATATCTAATTAAATTGGGATTATAATCGCATTACCCGTACATGGTACGGGGTTTAAACTAGTTAATATTTGAAAGATTAGCGTTAAACAAATTAGAGATAAATTCCATCATGTCAACATATATATATATTTTTTAAGTATGTACAAACCTGCAATTCAGTCCCGCTTTGAATCGGTCGGTTTTGAACAAGCCAAATCACTGGTTTGGCGGTTCATCCTTTGACCCAACCTTAATCCAAACCTTCAATTTTGTAAGTTAGAGATGAGTTTGGTTCACTCTTAAACGCAAATTGGACCGGTTCAAACCTTAAACCTAACCCGGACTGGAATCGAAACCAATGGTTCGACTCGTTAAAGGTTTGGATTAAAGTTGGACCAAAGGGTGAACAGCCAAACCAGTCGGTTCAAACCGGTACTGAAATCGATGATTATGCATCCATTTGTATATATTTTTAAAAAAATATACCTGAGGGATGGAATCACCAATTAGCATATTTCGATTCTAATTTAGAGAAAGTTTGAAGAATTAGCTAAACTATAATACTTCGATTCTGGTTTGTGCTATTCCGAAACCGTTAAATCGACTATTTTGATGCTAAGAAGCAGTTTCAACAGTTTGCCAATAATTGCATCTCGGTTTACATGAACAATGCAATCTACTTTTAGCATAGTCTAATCACTGTAGGATTACATAGCAGCTGTGTGTGTACGGTTGAGAATTGAGAAATATCCAAACCTTTGTATACAATAAGTAGTTGTTAGAGCATGAAGCAGGTTGATTTGCTAGACTTGCATTCAATTTCTAATGACAATTCCGTAAGAATGAGTAACAAAAGATCTTGGTTCTTGGGTGTACTTCCTTTAATACAACTAGAATTTTTGTGTAACGGAAGATCTGTAAGACATCTTAGTGTCACTCTTTAATGCTTGCTTTCATCATTCTTATCACAACTTTTCTGGAGCCTTTGTGGGTTCTTCATCATCTTGTTCTATGATGAGATACACATTAGCACATTAGCACAATATATGGAGGACCTGAGCATTTGAATTACCAAACAATAATTTTCATTGCTTTTTCAAGAGAAATTACTTCATAAAATAATCAATCATTTTTATTCAAACACTTGGTTTTAGTTCAAGAAAACCAATGGATGATAGTTGGTTTTTTAAAACTTAGGCCTCTTCAGTTAATTTCTATTTTTCAATTTGAATTTACCGGTATATTAAAAGCCTTCTTGTTTATTGATCGAAACATTAAAGGTCAATCGAATAACCAGTAAACCCGGATCAAGTTATGAAAGGTTCTTTTATAAGGTCAGATTGTCTAACAAGTTACTCTTGTTATTTTTTAAATCTTACATTTATTAGTAAGATGTTGTAAAATTATTAAATAATAAAATAAATATGGAAATTTAACAAAATTATTCTAAGATTAAAATGATATTACTGTATTAGTTTATAAAAATGCAGCTATAAGTTTCAAGACTAACAAATCGCATTTATATTCGTATTAGTGTATTACCCATCTCAATACAGGATTTTCCACGAGATTCAAAACCTTGACCTAGGGATGTCAATGGGGCGGGTTCAGGTCGGGGGATACCCTCCCCGTCTCCATACCCATCTAAAAATTTATTCCTCATACCCATCCCCATACACATCGGGTAATAAAATTTATACCCATGTTTGTACCCGTCGGGTACCCATCCCCATTGGGTATTCCCCATATCCATTTAATTTTCCCCATTTAAAATCTCCATGCGTTTCCCCGAATAATTTGTACATGATTTTAAATCAAAAATCATATAAATTGTACACCAATTCACGATCTAACTAATATAACCTGTAACAAAACTTCCAACAACATATAAAAAAAATAATTTTTCAAATTAACTAGTTATATATTACAATTAACTAATAAAAATAGACAAAATAACATTAATTGCAAATCAAATAAGACAAAATAATCAATAAAAATAGTCGATCCCCACGCGGTACCCCGGCGGGGATTCTCCACGCGGTCCCCCGACGGGGATTCCCCACGGGGCTCCTCGGTGGAGTCGGGTCGGATTGGGGAATGGGGCGGGGACATCTATCCCCATACCCATACCCATACCCATACCCATGCGGGTATCTAATTTGCCCCCCATTTCATCTCCATCCCCACTAGAATCTCCCCGTCCCCATCCCCATGACGGGGATTCCCCGTGGGATTCCCCACGGGGAATCCCCGCCCCATTGACATCCCTACCTTGACCTCCTTATACTACCCCAACGCTTTGACCTTGAGCTCCTTATACTACCCCAACGTTTTAACCACCGAGAGCCAGATACCCAAAAGCTTCTTGTTTTTTGTGAGCTTGTTTGTTCTTTTTCACCTATTGGAGCAAAGGCTCGTTTTGTTGAGACAGAAACAAGAACGAGAAGTTCTGCCCCTTAACAAAACACGATCCATCCATAAATTAACCCCTTGGTCAATCCAAGATAGAAGCATAGAAAGAGCAGGATCAAGAACGAGTACGGTCAATTCCTGACCTTACCATCAAACACCCCGGGAACGTACCTTGACCAGCAAAATGGTCGTGGAGGGACATGGAGTGAATGGCATTTGCTTTTCTATATATAAAGGCACTTATGAGGAGCAATATGCAAAATGAAGAAAAATTCGAATTTTTATAGTTGATAGTCTCCCCCACAGCACATCAATAGACTCCCTAATTTAGATAGCATTTAACCTATATAAGGTGAGGTCAAAGTCCTGTGGAAAAGCTCTGCCAAAAACCAGTCATGTCATGGAATTCACAAAACCTTTAGTCCTAATAGACCAGAAATCTATAAGTTACCATCTAAAATATCAAAACAAGCCGTCCCTGTCTAGCTGGTTATGCAGTATTGTAGAACTCAATCATCACACCGCATCTGAAGAGATGATAATGCCCATGGTAAACAAGGACCCACTTGCTTGCTTATCTCCGATCTCAGGTTCACTTGCTGTAAAGGTGAACGAGGGTGAAGACGAAGAATCCAGCCATCTGCATCAGGTTTAATTTAAAGATTATCAGGCAGATTCAAGAACTGAAAAGCGCATATTCAAAATTGTTTCATACTGGCTACTAATTTACTCTTATTATTGAGAATGAGCCTCCTGGAAAGCTTCAGCATATTCAAAATTGTTTCATACTGGCTACTAATTTACTCATATTATTGAGAATGATTAAAAAATGACGTGCCTCTTCATCATCCTATAAGGTTCATGAATTAGTAGAATAGTATGTTCTATACCCATGGACATTTATAGTTTCCATCAAGATTTTTGTGTGTGAAGGGCGTCAGTTGTAATATAGGATACAATCTGCATGTGCACTTATCAGCCCACTTGATAACAGAGTAATGATTCAGTGCTATTATTGCAGGAAAAATACACGTAAGTATCAAGTGCATTGATTCCTCTTGCTCTTGTCATTAGCTTGAAGAATGCTTCTAACCATTAATGTTGGATATTCCAAGTTCAGTAGTAATAAAATTATGGATATTGGCTCAACTCATTACCCTAGTTCAGGTCACCTTGTTCTTTAGTTAGCAAGGCAAACAATACACAAATAAATATGAGCATCTTTTCAACTTGTTTTTACTTTCGATATTACGCTCACCGTATATTGCTTGTTTCACTTGTGGGTGTAAAGTTATTTTGTTTGCCTTGAAAAATGTAAAAAGTAGAGAGAATGCCCATATTTCAAGGGCCTTAAAGTTTTATTTGGGGAGAGAAAGTGCTTTTTACAAACAAGTGAAACAAGGCCATAATCCTGTATAGAAATATAACTAAGAGAAAAATTACCATAGAAAAGCAGGATCCATAGTATGGGTATGCAGTGGTTATAAATCTTTCATACTCATTGTGCCTGAAGGGCCGCACTGGAATCTGCATTGCCAGAAGTAAATGAGTAACAGCAACCAAAACTAGAGCTATTGGCATCAAGGCAATGAAATTTCTCATAAGATAGACATCATACTACACAACCTTGTTATTGGAAAAAAAATTTAAAAATTTAATTAATTAACTTAAGTGCTTTAGAAATGCTATTGGAATCTTGTGGACTAGCAACAACAAAGATGTGCCGTGTGCAACCAAAATAAATACCTGTTTTGACAGAGACAAGCTTGTGTACCCAAGCCTCTGATACTCAACCTTGAACTGGAAAACACCATACACATCTGGTACTTTAAATGAAGTATAGTAGCGGCCCTGCATAGAATTATTATTTAGAAAGCTTGCAAGGAAATGGCTAAATCAAAGCTTAATTTAATGATATAATCACCTTCTTATCGGTCGATAAAGTTTTCAAAACATAAGGACTCATCATGTAAAACTGCACTTGGACATCATCAGACACATATGGTTCCCAGCTTTTTCCAGACCATTCATAAATCTCAACGGAATATTCCTGGATACAGACATGAAATAGCACTTATGGTCTCTTTGAGTTGGCAAATCAATCATATATAGCAAGAACTATCACATATAGAAAGAGGTTACCAGGTCATCAGTGATCCTATAGATTGAAGGCTCATTTGTCTCTTCAACCTTGTGGTGTCTTACATTGACAGCCTAACATCAAATGTCAGAGTTTATATTCAAAACTCAAAAAATACAACAAGCATTAAAGATTTAACAGTAAGAAACTGGAGAACACTGTCACTTATCTCCATGCTTCAGAACACACACACATAATATCTAACATAAGATAGATTTAGATTTGAGGGTGGCAATGTTGAGAGGGCCACAAACACAGGATATATGAATATGATCTTGTTTTCAAGGAACTAAATTTAAATGAGAATGACAGAGCGAATGCAATAATTAAGATGGTTGCTCATTTAATAAAAGCCGAGCATATTTAGGGTATCTAGCTTAGATTCTTAACCTCTTCAAACGTCATATGGGTAAAATCATTTCTTTCAGAATGACCTACTAGGTATTTGTCCTGTTATTGCTGAATCATTCCCCTTGATAGCAATTTAATCAGGCATCAGCACAAGAAACGAGAAACGAAGAGCCATACAAAAAATATCAGCACGAGAAACAAAAAGCCAAAACACACCTTCAGATGGCCTCTTTCATGGAAAATCCATTTGTTAAGCTCAGTGACGAACTGCTCATTCCCAGATTTCTCGTATCTGTGAGCGTAAATAATTTTTCTCAAACTTAGAAATAACAATCGCAACTAATTCCATATCCAAGCATTATTAAAACAACAACCCAATGTCTATAAAAATCCATCCATGCTAGGTGAATGGATCGATAGAAACTTTGAGGATATCTTGTTTGGGAAACTGAGCACTGGTATTTTGCTCCTCAAATAAAGATCTACCAGACAGAGATATCTTTAGCAAAGTTTAGCTAGGAACATAGAACCCCTGCTTCCTAAGTTACAATTCCTTGGTCTTGATACCCAATTGAATGAAATCACACATCTTATAAGGCAGAAGTCCAGTTACCTAGTTGAGCTGCCTGCTTTCTGCACTTCAGATCGGAAAAACCTGAAACAGAATTTTTTTTACAGTTAGGACATTTAAATGAATAGTTAATCTTTTGGCAAATGGAACATTTCATACCGATCACTGAAAATGCTCAATGAACCGGTGATTAAAACCCGCGCATTGTTTCTCGCCTGTAACAAGAATGCATAGTCAGAGTTGGTCTTTAAGAACTAAAGAAATGCTAGCATGTATAGCCACCACTAATCTGTCCTTGGAGAATAATTACTCTCGAAGTAAGTGTAAATTCATTAGTTTATTTTTATCCCCCCAGAAAATCAGCAACATGAGAATAAGCCAATAAGGAAAATTGTCCAGAAGGAGAAAAGAAAGAAGTACCACTGCTGAAAATATACCTGCAAAACTGAAACTAATGAGATGGAAGAGCCAGTGAACACTGGTGCATTTGACAGCTTAGATTTTGGGTTGGCAGAATAGGCTGCAGGTGATGATGCAAGAACTTTCAGCACCTAAAGACAAATGAAGGAAAGGATGAGAAATATAAATCCAAGAGAGCAGTTAAGTAATGAAAGATTTTACATAATACAACAGGACAATGTAGTAACACTTACAAGGCTATTTGTAGGATTTACAGAATGAGCAATCCCACGATACAGCACAGGAGCCTATAACATGTTAAGATTACAGAGCGAATGAGTAACACACTGGAAACCTCATTCAAAGGGAAAAAAGTATATCGGGGAAAGAGGAGTGGAGAAGCATGCCTAATCTGTCAGCATCTAACAGAGCTAAATACCTAAGCTCACATCATTTGCTTTGTAATGGAGTTTATATTCTTTTATTTAGTGCGCTTTAATGAAGAAAATTTTCCTTTAATTTAAGGCAAACAATAGCATGAAGTGCTAATGGATGTTTTTCACCTTTGTGCTTCACTGACTCAACTGAGTAAGGATCACATATAAAGTTTATGGTCACATGCAGAGATGCTTAGATATGATCAGTAGCATAGAATCATATATCGAAATTAAAAACACTGAAAAGCAATATATATTTCCTACAAGAATTAATGTACATTGTTCCCTCATTTTAGGCGTCTCTTACTTACCCTCCCATGGTATGCAATTGTGATACATGGACATCATCCAAGTTAAAAACTAATTGGAACTAGAACAACACGAAGTGTACAAAAAATGAACATTATTTCTATGGAATTACCTCGATTTTCTTGCCTCCCAAAATAACATCGGACTGAATAAAATCATCTGCCGCTAAAAGTGTATGACCACCTTCAGTAGATGATACTGCATAGCTAGTATGGTCTATTACCATAGCTGCAGGGTCCTGTGCCAACAAACAATAAAAGCATGCAATCTGTCATTATATTGTAATAAATCATTCATTTCAACCTTTACTACGTTCATCAATAGGCAATAAAGTCGGTATCATGAATAGAATTCTAAAGGGAGAAAAAGGATATACAGCTACATCCAATGAAATAGGAATAACTTATTAGCTAGAACAATTGACAAACTGATATCGGATCTTCATATTTGAAATGAGGGTGACACACAAATAACAAGGGAAAAAAAAAGGCTACTTGATACATACAACATCACATTATAATAGTACCCATCTCATTAGAGGAGCTTGAACGATATAACAATAGGGTAGTTCTTAAAAGATGGAAGTAAAGCTCACTTCATCAAACTCAACACCCATTTCAGTTGCAATCTCCCGGATCAAATCCGAGGAGTTCACATCAGCCGCTATGATCAAATCACGGCCCGAATCGACAAGCTCAAGCACGGCCGCTTGATTAACTGACCCACCAAATCCTGCCAAATCAGCAAAATTAAGAAAACCAGATCCTGTTCTCGATAGATGAAAAGGAAAACCAACGATTCCAAAATTGGGGACGGAAATGAGAGAGCTTACGTTCGGTAGTGGGAGCGAAAACGACGAGGCCATCGTACAAGAACTGGCCGTAGCGCTGCAATGCGATCTTGGGATCATCGGCGAGCTTGAAATCGAGATCGTAGCCCCTCGATTGGAGGGACTTGAAGTAGAGAGAATGCGAGGACTTGAGGGCGAAATCATCGAGCAACACCAGGATCTTGCGATTGCTTGGGTCCTCGGGGGAGAAGGAGAGAGAGTGGACAGAGAAAAGGAGTAATAAGGAGAGAATTGCGAAGAGTTTCGCCATGGCTGGTTGGGACTTCTCTCCTGCTCAAGGGTTTAACCAGAGATCTATATGCCGAGCTTCGTCCTGTCCTCTGCGTGTGTTGACTGACTCCGCCTAGTTCATTTTTTTTATGTGGGCCGGGTTGAGAGAACTTTTGTTTGGGCCTAACTCATCTGTGACCAACAAACAATTCGTAGGTGATCAGATCCAATTATATGGGTGAACAACCGTAAAAAAGAGGATGATGGATGGGTCGGGTGACGGGTGAAATGGTTGACGGGTCGAGTATGGGTGAAATGTTATACCCGTTTCACCCGACCTATAACCCACCACCCGTTTCACCCGTTTGCCACCCGTACAAATTACATTAGAATATCACTTTTTCTTCATTGATGGTGCTTGACATGTAGCGAAACGTAAAAATCTTTTTGTTAATTTATGTTTGTATTAATTTTTAGCATTAGTACCTCAAAAAGTTATGTAGTTAACGTTGGATATTATTATTTTTAGGTCGAAACATTTTTTTTTATCCAAAGGAGGGTTTAAAACCCGTTTTATTTACAAAACGATTACATATTAGCACTCATTCAAGAGTCTATCTCCATGAATGAAGCGAGGCCCTTAGGAGGGCTATTAAATATTACAAATTCACCTAAATTATCATCACTAATCTTTGCAATCCAATCAACGGCTTGATTCGCACTCCTTGCAATGTGCTTGATTGTCACAATCCAATCATCACTTCGAGCCATCTTCCTGCATCCAGACATCAGATCCCACAGGTTGGTAGGGAGAGTATTTTCAACATTAACCGCTAGCACCACTTGCAAAGCATCGAGCTCAACTTCAAGCTTGGTGATTCCTAGCTGCTTAGCAAAACGCAGGCCCTGCTAGAGGCCCACCAACTCAGCCTTGAGAGCTGAATCACCAAGAATCTTCATGGCATACCCCTGCACAAAATCACCATTATGGTCCCTTAAAAGACCACCAGCTGAAATGAAGTGGTTGCCTTCGGTGAAACCACCGTCAGAGTTCAATTTCAACCAACCATCCTTTGGGCGAGTCCAATAAGCCAGCTGTTGCATTCCACCCACCAAGGTCCAAGACTTGAGCAAACTCAAATACTCCTTAGCCCGTCGGATCACGAACAAATGCTGTCTACAATAGAACTGGCTATCACGTTGAAAACTTTCTCGTTTCTCCACTTTCAAATCCACCACACCCCATACACAAATGTGGTAAGCCAAGATCCATCGCTGCCCAGGTTCATCTCCAGCCAGCTCTTAAGATCAGCAGCGTAAAAAGCTCCCTTGGTTCTATCAATCAGCAGATCATCCCAAATCTCCCGAGCCCTATCGCAATCTCTGAGAAGATGGATAGTAGTTTCACTTTCCTTGTTGCAGCCAACACACAGATCGTCCACACAGAGGCCTTGTCTTCTCCTAACAACATTGCACATAATTGAATTATGTGCCACTAGCCAGAGGAAAGTTCTAACCCTCTCAGCCGCAGGGGTCTTTCAAATGCACTTCCAAAGGCGATCACATTGAAGATTACCATCATCACGAATAAGCTCCATCACCGATTGCACAGAGAATTGCCCAAAGGTCGAATTAGCCCAGTAGAAATTATCAGCAACACCCTCTTCCACAATTCTTATCTTGGCAATTTCCATAAGAGCCTCAAGAGGAAGCAGATGCGAAAATTGATCCCAATTCCACGAACCCACAGAACAATACTAAGCAATGGTTTTGCCAAGCTCCTCATCACAAACCAAATTGGTAGCCACTTCAATAAGAGGCTTGTCAATAGCCCACACATGATCCCAAAAGAGAGTCTTGCGGCCATCACCAATCCTAGACTTCACACCTTGCAGCAGAGGCGCTTTTGCCTTAGTAATACCTTTCCAAAGATTTGATGAGCCCCGCTTGGATTGGAACATGTCCCTGTCCTGCCTTCCATTACAGTATTTGCCTCGGACCACCCTATACCACAATGATTCCTCATCCGTCATTAGGCGCCACCCCATCTTAGCCATGAAAGCCGAGTTGACTTGCCTCATACTCCGCATTCCAAGGCCACCTGCATCTTTAGGATTTTTGAGAGTGTTCCAATTAACAAGATGAATCTTTTTCTTATCATCAGTAGAGCCCCATATAAAAGCTTTGGTTTTCTTCTCTAAGTCATCACAAATATACATAGGCAGACTTATAGTTTGCATAGAGAAATAAGGAATACTAGCTAAAACAGATTTGGCAAGTGTGATTCTACCTGCCAAGGAAAGGGTCATGGCCTTCCATCCTGCTAGCTTAGTTTTCACCCTCTCCATGTTTAGACATACACACACCAAGATGCATGCCTAAATCCTCAGTGATAGGGATCCCACTACAAGCACTGATCTGGGCTACAACCTCCTCACTTGTGCAATTGGAAACACACAACTTTGACTTCTGATAATTGATTTTGGCACCAAAGGCTGTGCAGAATTTCTCTAGGCAGTACTTCATAATGTTCATTTGATCCTCCATTGCTTCCGCAAACAAGATAAGATCGTCAGCGAAAAAGAGATGAGATATTTCGGGCCCTCCAACCGAGAGCTGAACAGGCTTCCAAGCTCCTGCCAAAACAACCTCCTCAATAATATGGCCTAATCTTTCCATATATAAGACGAACAGGAAGGGAGAAATTGGGTCGCCCTGTCGAACACCTCGACTGGGGCAAAAGGAATCACCAACACCTCCATTCCAAAGCACTTTCATAGAGCAAGTAGTAACACTAGCCATGATAACCTGGATCAGAGAGCTAGGGAGACGAACTTCCTGTAAAGTATCCCGAAGAAAAGACCAACGAACTCTATTGTACGCCTTCTCGAGATCAATTTTGACTGCCATGAACGCTTTGCCTCGGGAGTCTCTCATGGAGTGCATAACTTCTTTCGTGATCACTATATTATCAGTGATTTGGCTCCTTGGAACAAAGCTAGATTGAGAAGGAGCCACCATCCTGCACATCAGCGGTTTCAAACGAGCCACAATAATTTTTGTAACAATTTTCATGGCAACATTACATAAGCTACCGCCTTAGGTGATTCACCGTCTCCGGGTTGTCGACCTTAGGGATCAGCACAATGAGAGTCTCATTCAGGGTAGCAGGGACCTCCTTCCCCTCAAGAATAGCGAACACTGATTCCTCAACTTCACTACTAATATGCTCCCAATTCTTTTGGTAAAAAATAGCATGAAACCCGTCAGGCCCGGGAGCCTTAAGCGGGCCCATACTGTCGACAACTTCCTTCACCTCCTGCTTCCTATACGGTCTGCATAGTGCACTGAAGTCGTCCTCGGACATTACCGGAAACTTGCCTCTAGGAACATCAAACGGTCCATCATCCGAGTTGTCCTCCGAATACAGCTTAGCAAGGTGATCCGACACCATACCAAGAAGCTCAGTTTGATCCCAGACCCACTCTTCCTTCTCATTAAGCAAACCATCAATCCGGTTGTGCCTACGTCCGACAACAGTACTAGCATGAAAATATCGAGTATTCCTATCCCCCTCCAACAGAGCATCTGAGCGAGCTTTTTGGCACCAGAAAATATTGATCTGATCAAGAACCACTGCCAATTGCTTTCGAAGCCTACTATCTAGATCAAGAAGGCCCCGAGAAGGAGAGTCACACATAGCTCTTTGAATGCCTTCGATCCGCTTGTAAAGTCTGTCTCTCTTTCGAAAGAGATTCCCAAACATGCTTTTATTCCAAACATTCAGCTGACAGGCCAAATTCGAGAGAGACGAGCACAAGGGAATCCCCTTCTCCCAGTGATTAACAAGAAACTCTTGGAATTCAGTATAAGTGAGCCAAGCCGCCTGAAACCGAAACGGTCTAGGGAGGTTGGACCTCTCATAAAATCCTTCTACAGACAATAAAAGAGGAGTATGATCAGATTGAATAGCGGGGAGATGTTTAATAGCACCATTTTCAAACATCTCCCTCCACTCAATATTACAAAGGCCTCTATCTAAATGGCCACTAGCCCGAGTGACAGGATCATTACCTCTAGACCAGGTGAATTTTGAGCCGGAAAAACCGAAATCAAGCAGCTCCATTCTCCCCTCAATCTAGTGCTTGAACTTTCTAGTTCTCCTTCTCAATTCTTCAGAGTCGCCGGTTCTTTCC
Source organism: Polygonum aviculare (assembly GCA_934048045.1). Taxonomy (NCBI): domain Eukaryota; kingdom Viridiplantae; phylum Streptophyta; class Magnoliopsida; order Caryophyllales; family Polygonaceae; genus Polygonum; species Polygonum aviculare. The sequence continues at coordinate 20,630,020 of OW204026.1, forward strand.
TTAATGAGCTTGGTTTCATTAAAAGCCCCCATAAGAAGCTAGGGAAGATTGATTGCCTCTTTGATCTCCACCAGCCGGTCCCACAGCTCCTTTCGGTTAGCAGGGACAAGATCAACATAGATCGCCGAGAAAGCCCATTCCGCTTCACCAGTACGATTGACGGTCACGGACACAGCCTGTCTATGAACGTCAATGGCATCAATCTTGACCCTCTCTTTCCTCCATAGCACCCATATGCCACCTTTAAACCCCGAAGCTTCCGCTCTGAGCCTCCCATCAAATCCAATGTTATCACAAACTTTGTCAGCCTGCTCGTCTCCAGCTGACTCGGTTAAAGTCTCCATGCCAAATTCAAAGATAAATAGCCCAAATTACAAACTAGTATAGCATGCAAGTAAGGGGTCGAACCCAAGAGAACTTAAGGCTTCTAGTATCAATACAATTATCAACCAAAGAAAGGGGGAAATCAAAGAGATATCCAAACAAAACTAACCTAGAAAACAAATAAACAAATATGGGAAACAAGTTCATTCAAAAGATCCACTCCAATATAATCACTCGATCATAGATTCATTCATTGATTTCATTCACACCTATGGTTAATTCCTATCCTGATTATTAACAATCGTAAGTCCACGGTCCAAGCAATTCTATAACCCTAGGCAAGGACGCTTAACCTAGAATTAGCATAGAGAACAAGGATGTGCAGGATATAATATCAAACAATCAAGCTACGAGTCAATTGCAAGATAAAACAATCAATTCTCTTCTTAATCCTAGTTGCATAGACAACAAGTCTAGGTTAAGTTGTTTTCACAGATTAGTTTTGTCCACGATCCAAACCTAATCAAACAGTAGAACATAAATCAATTCAATAGGTTTATGACTCCTAGAGAAACAATAAACACTCATAAGATGAAGCACAAGAGAATCAATATTAACCAAAGGATAGAAATCAATTACCAAAATCTCACGAGTTCATACATCAGAGCTTCTCCCTTGAACAAACCCAAGAAGACTAGCTCTCCATAACTAAACTAAAAGAGAAGAATTGGAAAATAATAATGGATAATGGATACCTAAAACCTAGGGAAGACTCCTCCTTATATAGCCCAAGGAACAAGCTCTACGAGATAGATAAGGAAGGAGGCAAAAGATAGAAAAGGAAACAAGATAAAAAGGAAAAGATTTCGTCCGTCTCGGAATCCGGCACCACCGCGACCGTGGCGATCTATCCTTGGGATGGCTAAGTCGGCTACTACCGCGACCGCGTCCATGGAGGCGCGACCACGGCCTTCACGGGTCTTCATCATCGTCGCCTTACACCACCGCGACCGCATAATCCATGCAGTGGCGAACTTGTCTTCAAGTAAGCTCTAAGAACTCTTGATTTTTCACATTCGTGTCTTTGGTCTTCATATTACAATAACACTCAAATCTAACCTAAACACTCACAATAATACTCCTAAAATACAAGAGTTAACCCATTCAAAATAGGCCGAATCACATTCCCCCATACTTAGATCTTGTTCGTCCTCGAGTAAGCTCAAAACAAATATAACAAGACAGCACATCTAAGCTCAAACACACACCTCACAACAAGATATAACACTCAAACTCTAAAAACATGAAAGAGCAACCTAGGATCTACCCAAATCTAACATGTAAGCCCCAAAGTCCCCAATCAAGAATGATCCTAAAACACTCGAATTTTTTCTCTCAATTCTGCTTAGGCGCCCTTTCGGGTTTTCCCCTAACCGCTCATTTCATTTTTCAATAAAGGTGTGCTCACAAAAACTCACAACTCTCATAAACGTCATATTACCCCAGCCTAATGTTGGTCCGGGTTACCTACTTATTACCTGAGCCGCCCTTTCGGGTTTTCGACTCATCCCAGGATTTAATATGTCTTTTTTCGATTTTTATGGCTTTTTCTATCTTTTTCTTTTTCTTTCTTTCTTTATTATGCAAAAAGTATGGTGCAAGTGCTCCATGAAAAGAAGAATATCAAAAATCTGAAGCAAATCACTAACTCTACTAACTACGATAAGCGAATGTGAGTACTCCCTCCCCCATACTTAAATCCTTCATTGTCCTCAATGAAGCAAAGAGAAAAGGATAAAAGCAAGGAAGAAGGAAATCAGAAGATTCACAAACGATGAAGAGAGGTGGAATGGAAGAACTCGTCAAAGGTGGTAGAAGAATGGACGAAAAGAACTTCGAAATCCCGTTCTGGAGGCATACCGCGGGCGTGTTGTGGATGGCGCGGTCGTGGAATCACGGCAGAGAGCAAAAGTCAAGGTCGGGTGGACCACCGCGGTCGTGGCTAATGTGGCGCGGTCGCGGTACTTGTGCAGGAACGAGGTCTTGACTTCGTCTCGAACAATGTAATGTGTAAACAACCGTCGTATCTTGACTTGTCTCTTGAAAGATGTACAAATACTTGAACTCGAGCCGTGGAGAAGAGAACTTTCGGGGGAACAAAGCTCCCCCATACTTAGGCTTTTACACATAGCCAAAAGAATGGAATTACAAAGGTGGATGAAAAGAAGAAATAAAAGGGTGGAAAAGATATAAGATGGAGTAGAATGGATAGATAGATGGAAGATATAGAGATAGAATAGGACCAAAAAGTCCTCTTTTTTTTCTTTTTTTTTTGCCAAACCCTGCCTCACCGCGGGCGCGGTATCCGAGGCACGGGCGCGGTAATATTTTTTTTTTCGAGACCAACTGCATGTAAAATGCGGGCGCGGTACGAGTACTGCGACCGCGGTGCTAGTACCTGTTCGTCAGGATGGGTTCTGGTGCTCCACCGCGGTCGCAGTATGGCTGTCGCGAGCGCGGTTTTACACCAGCATGTCCTTTCGGACCTAGTACCTGCACGTTAGTCCGAAAACGAATAAAAACCTAAGCTAGGAATGGAAAAAAATCTATCTAATCCTTGGGTTGCCTCCCAAGCAGCGCCTTTGTTTAACGTCGATGGCTCGACGTCTTCATGATCGGACATCGTCAACGCCCTGAGCATCAAATTAAAGTCCTGCACAACTATCTTACAACAGGACAAATAACATGTTGACAAATTATCAAGAAATAAGAAATAATTCAAACTCCTTTTTAACCTATCAAACATGTTTGAGCAATTAGGGTGAGATTTTCTAGAGTTAAACCAATTAGGTGATTTATGTGATTTTTCAAAGTATTATGCAAAGCATGCAAATCCCCTAGTTGAATTATCACTATCATGAGATAAAATATAAGACTCATCATCTACCCTAGCATGCTCAAAGATAGAATCCTTAATGAAAGATTGACATGTAAGAACAAAATCAAGATTAAAAGAGAGGGAAGAAGTGGAATAAAGGATATAAGGATCATCTAGACTGATTTCCGGAATCTAGGAGTCAACACCTTGAATGTGGAATTTGAGACACCATTGCCACAACCCTCGAGGCTGGAAGGCGGTGGGTCAACTCCCTTAGGGGTCGCGGGCGTGGTTTGTGGGCCGCGGGCACGGTTCCTCCCTAGAATGACCGTCATCCCTTTTTTTCTCGATTGGTGTGCGTAATAACGCTCTCTACGGATTTCAAGCTCCCCAATCGTGAGGTTTGGGTCGAAAACTGAGTCCGGGTCTAAGTCTAAGCCGCTCTCCCAATCCTTGGCATCTAGCTCCCATTGTTTGAATTTTTCCTCATACTCTTTAGCTTTTGTGCACAGCAATTCCTAGCATTCCAAATCAGACATGTGTCTAATTTTCCGACTATTCCAAGTGTAAAACTCTATAAAAGTCTCATCACACATTCTTTCAACAATGCTATTGAATGCAACATCAGGCTCAATGTCTAACTCTAAAGAGTAGGGTTTACACAACTCGCCTGCACATCTAGCAAAGTACTCATGCAATGGTTCATCCTGCAACTGACAAAACTCAAGGGAAGACATTAGAATATACAAGTGTGGACCGTAAGATAGGTCCACACAAAGTCAATAAAAATATTAATACTAGAAAGAAACCAAAGTTCCCCGGCAACGGCGCCAAAATTAGATTCGGCTAAGGTCGTCGTGCCAAGATCAAAGATAAATAACCCAAATTACAAACTAGTATAGCATGCAAGTAAGGGGTCGAACCCAAGAGGACTTAAGGCTTCTAGTATCAATACAATTATCAACCAAAGAAAGGGGGAAATCAAAGAGATATCTAAACTAAACTAACCTAGAAAACAAATAAACAAACAAATCAACAAATATGGAAAACAAGTTCATTCAAAAGATCCACTCCAATATAATCACTCGATCATAGATTCATTCATTGATTTCATTCACACCTATGGTTAATTCCTATCCTGATCATTAACAATCGCAAGTCCACGGTCCAAGCAATTCTATAACCCTAGGCAAGGACGCTTAACCTAGAATTAACATAAAGAACAAGGATATGCAGAATATAATATCAAACAATCAAGCTACGAGTCAATTGCAAGATAAAACAATCAATTCTCTTCTTAATCCTAGTTGCATAGACAACAGGTCTAGGTTAAGTTGTTTTCACAGATTAGTTTTGTCCACGGTCCAAACCTAATCAAACAGTAGAACATAAATCAATTCAATAGGTTCATGACTCATAGAGAAACAATAAACACTCATAAGATGAAGCACAAGAGAATCAATATTAACCAAAGGATAGAAATTAATTACCAAAATCTCACGAGTTCATACATCAGAGCTTCTCCCTTGAACAAATCCAAGGAGACTAGATCTCCATAACTAAACTAAAAGAGAAGAATTGGAAAATAATAATGGATAATGGATACCTAAAACCTAGGGCAGACTCCTCCTTATATAGCCCAAGGAACAAGCTCTACGAGATAGATAAGGAAGGAGGCAAAAGATAGAAAAGGAAACAAGATAGAAAGGAAAAGATTTCATCCGTCTCGGAATCCGGCACCACCGCGACCGCGTCGTCACCACTGCGACCGCGTTGTCACCACCGCGACCGCGGCGATCTATCCTTGGGATGGCTAAGTCGGCTACTACCGCGACCGCGTCCATGGAGGCACGACCGCGGCCTTCACGGGTCTTCATCATCGTCGCCTTACACCACCGCGACCGCGTCATAGACAACGCGACCGCGCAATCCATGCAGTGGCGAACTTGTCCTCAATTAAGCTCTAAGAACTCTTGATTCTTCACATTCGTGTCTTCGGTCTTCATATTATAATAACACTCAAATCTAACCTAAACACTCACAATATTACTCCTAAAATACAAGAGTCAACCCATATAAAATAGGCCGAATCACCAGCAGAATAAGAACCGACGGATCGTGGCGGCAAATAATATCCTTGAGAGCATAAAGGAAGTCTCTGCTGCGAGCTCCTTACACGTTCCAAGTAACAATTTTTATGTTTAGCACTATCATAAGAAACAAATTGAAAAGGTTAGGGTCTTCAAGAAACCACCTAGTCAAGTTGTTCGACATTGGAGTCGACCATCCTAGGATCACTATCTTGTAAGCTGTTGATCGAAGCATCGTCCTCGAGAGACTCTTCTTGATTAACATCCTCCATTCGGGCATCCACAAATGAACTTCGCCGATTCTCGGATTTGTGGGAGAGTTCACGAGCCTCCATTGACCCGTCATCTTGATTCGGAGGATCGTTCGAATGCTTGAATTGGTTTGAATGTATTGGAGCACTGCTTGCACTATTAAGTTGTAGAGATGGGTTTTTATCCTTGGGAGGGGAATTCACTTGCCATGCAGGTCTGAGAAAAATTTCCGGTCCCGAATTACTTCTAATAATCCCTGAATTTTTGCCTTTCCTAGCCACCTCTCCTCTCTTCTCAACGGTATCTTCTTTTCCCATATCCTTGCCAGAACTCCCTTTGATTTGTCCCACCTGATTCGCCTCTGTCTTCCTATTTTGCACCCTTGTCGATCCCTCTTGATTTGCTCCACTTAATGCTCCTCTGTTTAATTCCTTGATTCTTATCCCTAAATTTCTGTCTTTCTTAATAACCCTCCAACTTGGTTCAAAATCCTTCCCTTTTATTTGGCTTGGGGTTGACTTGGAAGCGTTGATTCCGCCTTTAGCTTCAATCACGGCCGAGCTTGATTTGCCTTTTGATTGCTGATCTTTCGAAATATTATGATTAGCATGATCCTTGGCCGTTTCCTGCACAACTAAGGCAACTTCAGTAACGGGCGTATCTTCAACCAAAATTTGGAATCTCGACGGATGAACTGGACCCGTTCCGGTTCAGAGAATTTCCTAGACCATTAGGTTTCACTCCATTCCCTATAGATGACTTTTCACCATTGCCGGCGCTCACATCGGGCTTACTTTGGGGTTTCTCCGACTGCTTTTCCGATGCCGAGTTCCTCTTCTACTGGACACCATCCTTCATTGATTTCCTTCGATTATTTCGTTTGGCAATCATCCATTCACCAAACTCCTTCTTGATCTCATTACTCTTAGCCGTGGAGTATCTCCCCTGGTTGCCATGACCTTGATGTCCTCCAGACTGGTGTTCAGAGCTTGACTGGGAACATTGTTCCTTAGTATGCCCAATTTTGCCACATTCAAAGCATATCATCCTTAATCCCTCATATTGAATATGCCAGAAACGGTCATTCATCCAGAATTTTGATGTCAATGGTTTTGTGATATCCAATTCAATACATAGTCTGGTGTATTTTCGTCTAACCGCTGCATTGGTGGTTCTCTCAATTTTCAACACCTTCCCCAATTGGACTCCGATAGCTGTCAAAACTTCTTGATCAAAACATTCCATAGCTAGCTCCGGGACCTGATGTCTCTCATTTTGGAGGTCTTTTAGTAGTTAATTTCCCTTGTGAATATGTGTTTTTCATTCTCTTCTTTGTTAGTTTTGTTTCCTTTTTAGCTTAGTTCCCGGTTTTCTTCAAGAGTCGGAAACTATGCGAGTTTGTTTGTTTTTGTAGGTAATATGGCAAGAATGAGGACAATTTCGAGGAGCTAATGAAGGAGCCAAGTCAAGGAGTACAAGAGCCAAGCTAAGAATGAAGTGGAACCAAAGGAAACCAAGGAAGAAGACGAGGATCGAGGCCCTGGACCGAGATACATCAAGTCGGGCCCGAGATCGAGCACTCAGTTAACCGGACCGACGTTCCCAACGTCGGGCCCGAGGTAGTCCCGTGTCGGTCCAAGTCGGAATAGGATTGGATTGTTCCCCAAGGCATATTTTTAGCAACTTTCCACATTTGCCCTTTTCTAAATTGGGATTCCTTGGTCCCCAATCCAAGGAGAAGGTTAAGAGAGGTGATTAGTGATCAATTAGAGGTGTGAAGTGTGAGGGGGACGAGTGGCACACACAACACCAACCCAAATTCACTCTCAAAGGCTCAAGGAAGACTTGGAGAGCAAGGAGAAGAGAAGAGAAGGAAGAGAAGGAGAGATCGGTGGAGAAGAGAGGAGGAATTGTGAGTTTTGTACTTTGTTTTGCTTTGATCTAGTAGAATTGAGACTTGGATTTGGTAGACATTTTGGATTTGAATGCAATTGAAGTTTGATTGGATGTTGATGATTGAGATTTGCTTGATTTTCCTTTTGATTATGCTTTTCTCTTACCATATGGAGTAGATTCCATAGTCTTGGGCTATGGGGAATCCCCTAGCTAGATTTGGGTAGAAAAACCCAATTCCATAGCCTTGAGTGCTTGATTTGTGAATCCTCTCTACATTGAGCTTCAATTCTCTTGTGAAAGCAAGGGATCTAGAGCTTGTGTTTGGTAAGAGTAAGCGAAAGTGGTCTCGATCCCATCACAAGTCTCTAGCATCGAAGGTGACGCGAAAGCTCCCTTGGGTCGAGGTGTAGATTGGAGGGATTTGAGGCGAACAACCTCGATCTCACTAGAATCAAACACTTATTGGTTGAATTGAGGAAGAATATCCAAGTCTAGTTGGGGGAGGAACCCAACAAAAACCCAAGACCGATCTACTAATTGTTCAAGACCGAAATACCCAGTACATCGGGCCCGACTTGCACCACGTCGGTCCCAACCATCTTGACCTCGATCCTACCTCGGACCGAAGTGACCTGTGTCGGTCCGAGGAGATCTCTTTTGTTTTCCTTCGTTTTGTCTTTATTTTCTCCTCTTTTTAGTCTTTTCGGGTACTCTCGACGCACGAACTCCCGTGTGTTCGACACCCTACCTCTTTACTACAATTTGAGGTTCGGTTTTATAAATTTAAATTGTGAGACCCTCCGATCCCGGACCGATCAGAATTTTGGCGCCGTTGCCGGGGAGTTCTACTTGTTCGAGGTACCCTCTTTGTTGAGTCTTTGATTTTTGGTAGTGATTTTGGTGAGGGATTAGCCCAAACCCCTTGTTTGTTTTGATTCGGTTTTGTTTGTGTCTTTGGTTATAGGTGCATGCGAGCTAGTTCCGTCCGAGGAACCTTTGAGCTCGACTTTGTGTGTGACCCGGAGAGTATTCTAAGGCAAGCCCGCAAGAAGAAGAGGATGGCGGACCAAGCCCGAGATGAGGAGTTTGAGAGGATGAGAGCCGACATGGCTCGAATGCAAATTGAGATGGCAAATCGCGATGCCGAGGCCCGTAGAGAGAGGGAGCAAAGGATAAGGTTGGAGGCCCAAATCAACACTCAACCCCGGAATGCTAGACAATACATGCATCCGGAGTTGAAGGTCCTGGAGCCGGCCATCGTCTTGCCGGAGGTGTCAAGGAATTTTAAGATAAAAACTCAATTTATCTCACTCATCAAGAGAGAGCAATTCCAAGGGAGGCCGAATGAGTGTCCGATCGAGCATGTGAAGCAATTCAAGGACCTTTATGAGACCATTTCCACGGATGATGAGACACTTGAGTATGTGCTACTCAAAGCCTTCAAGTGGTCTTTGGGAGGCAAGGCTTTGCATTGGTTAGAGAGTCAAGCACCTCGATCTATCACGTCATGGAGGGCCCTAAATGAAGCATTCTTGATGAAATTCTTCCCGCCCACCAAGACGACGGAGCTTAGAAGGAAGATTGCTAGTTTCCAACAAGGAGCTCATGAGCCACTTTTCGAGGCATGTGATAGATTCAAAGAGATGTTGAGGGCGTGTCCAACACATGGGCAACAACCCTATGTCCTTCAAGACATCTTCTTCCAAGGGATCAACACCGCCACAAAGGATAAATTGAACCTCCATACCGATTGTGGGTTCATAGATTTGCCGCCGGAGCAAGCATGGGAGTTGTTGGATAAACTCTCGGATTATTAGGCGATGTATGGTGCTAGCAATGTGAGCAAGGAAGCAAGAGTCCATGGAGAAGGTCCGAAGAGGCTCTACGATCTCAAAAGTGAAGAGGTGGACAAAGATGTGAAGATCCAATTCTTGGAGGATGAATTGAACAAAATGAGGAGGAAGATGAGTTATGCCCAACAAACTACAAGAGCATGTGAAGAGTGTGGTTCTTTGAAGCATGGAGCCCAAGAGTGCCCAAATGAACGCCAAGTCCGGTCGGCGGAACAAATTGAGGAGGCTCATTATGTCCAAAGAAATTTCGGAGGAAGATCTAATTTCAACAATGGAGGAAGGTGGAACCAAGGGCAAGCAAGTGTCTACAACAACAACTTCAACCAAAACGAGCCAAGGGCCCAACCACCACCATACCGACCTCCGGGGTTCTATGAGCAAGCACTTCAATGGGCTCAAAACTTGAAGGATCGATTCACCAACGTGGAGAGAAGAGTTGATGAGATGGGTGCTTAATTCAAAGAGTTTGGTGTTTGGAGAAGGCAAGTGGACAACCAATTTGTTCACATGGCGAATCAACTTCCAAGAGAAGAAGGGAGACTCCCGGGCCGACCCGAGGAGAATCCCCGTGCCCCACAACAACAAAATGAAGTTCGAGCCATAGGATTAAGGAGTGGACGGAGTTTGCCCGAGCCACAAGTTCCAAGATCAAGAGAAGAGAGTCGGACCGAGGTTCCCAGCACCTCGGGTCCGACGTACCCAGATGTCGATCCGGAGAATGGAGGAAGTCCCCTGGAGTGGACCGAGGTTGAACCCAACTCGGGCCCGACTTGCCCTGAAGCCGGCCCGATGTGCCCAGACACTCTCTGCCCTGGGACCGATGTCCCTAAAGTCGGTCCCGAGGTACTCCCAACGTCGGTCCAGGGTGGAGTTGTTGAGAAAGATCGATCCAAGGAGGTTGATCCAAGCAAGAAGCAAAGTGGCACAACTCTTCCATATCCTATGAAGAAGCCCAAGGAGATTGTTGAGGGCAAGTTCAAGCGGTTCTTGAAGCTTTTGCAAGGCCTGAACATTACCATTCCTTTCACCGATGCTCTAAGTGAGATGCCATCTTATGCTAAGTTCTTGAAGGAAATCTTGAGCAAGAAGAGATCAATTGTTGAGATGCAAGATGAGGTGAAGATCTTGGAGCTACCTCAAAAACTTGGTGATCCCGGAAGATTTACCATCACCGTAGGGATTGGATCCCAAAACTTCAAGGCTCTTTGTGATTTGGGAGCAAGTATTTCGGTTATGCCCATGAGCATATGGAGAAGGGCTAACCTCGGAGATATGGAGCCGGTTGATATGAGTCTTACCATGGCCGATGGTTCATCCACAAAGGCCACCGGAATTCTTGATGACATCCCGGTTAGAGTGAGAAGATATTTTGTGCCCGATGATTTCGTGATCTTAGACATGAAAGAGGATCCGATGGTGCCCATTATTCTCGGAAGGCCATTTCTAGCTACGGCAGGTGCCAAGTTTGATGTGAGGAATGGGAAAGTCACTTTCGAGATTGGCGAGGAGAAAGTGGAGTTCCATTTCAACAAGGCCCTTAATGAACCGGACGCGTTGGCGATTTGGAAACTAGAGGAAAATGCCAAGTGCAAGAGGGAGAAGTTGGAATCCACAAGAGAGGAAGCACCATTGAGAGACCATGACATGGTCGATGTTCAAATACATGATGAGACAAGAGATGGAGATAGCCCACCAAATCATGAAGAGTATCCTAATCTATATCCTTTTGATGTCGGAGATTCTTACATTTGTCTAAGTGATTTGAAAGAGGATTTAGAGGATGACTACCTTTGCTTGAGTGATTTGCAAAATGATTTGAGTTATGATGTCATAGAGTCCTCTAGAAATTCTTTAGACTTTTGTGGTGTAGGTGATAAAGTGCAAGATGAGTTGATGCAAGAGATGCCAAGCTACACTTTAGAGGAGACGGACAAAGGAGAATTTCGATGCCACACTTTCATCAAACACAGATGGTGGCACTTTGGCTATGAGGATTGTGGAGAAGCACATGGCAAGGAGGATCAATTCACCGTTTTTCACCCTCCTTGAAGGGTAGAGGTTAGACGTCAAGCTAATGACGTTAAAGAAGCGCTCCTCGGGAGGCAACCCGGGTTTAGTAGATTCATTTTCGTAGTTTCTAGCTTGTTTCTTTTTGCCTTAGCTTAGATTAGTCCTAATCTCTTCTCTAGTTTGTATTTTGTGGAAATGTGTGTTGTGTGAGCTTCATTAGCATGTGTGGTATTTGTGGAAAAGATGCAAGAACTTGTGGATAAATGGAACCAAGTCGTGGGATTTTTAGGAACAAAAAATCGGGTAGGACCGAGGTACCCAGTACCTCGGGCCCGAGGTGCCCGACGTCGGTCCAGTTATGCCGACCCATTTTGGACCTTGACTTTATGGAAATTCCTACTATACCCTCTTGACCCACCTTTGTCTTCTTCCCCATTTAAGAGCCTTTTCCCTTACCTAACATCATCACCCCCATAACTACTTTCCCAAAATACCCAATTTTCTCTCAAAACCCAAATCGATCCCATCTCCCCCACCATACTCGATCCTAAAGAAACCTCACCACAAGATCTCGATCCATACCCTAGCATACCCAAGCATTGAACTAAAAGCCAAAAAGCCCACCCAAATCCCATAGATCTACATCCTTCTTCTAGACCTAGAAGAGGAAATTTGAGTTCTAAGAGTTGCTTGCTAGAAGTTCTTGTTTTCTTCATATTTGGTATGTAAATCTCAATCTCTACTTGATTCTTTATGAATTTCATGCTTTCATTGCTAGATTTGAGATATGCCATGATTGAGTGAGCTTGAACCTTGAGCATCCATGGTGATTTGCTTGCATTGTGAAATTTGTGCTTAATTGTTGCTAAATCCCACTTAGAACTTCGATTGATATTGATTGATGGAGGATTTTGGATTTTAGAGGCATGATAGTTTGTTGCATGGATGAATCTAGGATGAGAAATCGGAATGGACTCGGTCCGAGGTACCCAGTACCTCGGGACCGATGTTGAAAGTCGGTCCAACGACTCGGACTGAGGTCCCCAACCTCGGACCCGATATCCCCTGTTAGTCGGTCCGACGTTTTTCGAGCTTCATTTGTGTGAATTTAGGATTTCATGAGCTTGAATGTTGGTTATAGCATGCCATTCATGATATGATTTGAGGCTTGACCATTGATATGTGAATCTTAGTTCATACATGATTGAATTTTTGTGGATTGAGTATGTCAAGTGCAAGTATGGGGTTATCTCTTTGCATGATGCGTTGTTTGTGACGGAAGCTTGTGATTTTGTTGTGATTGTATAGATTTTATCTTGGAGTTCTTTGGTCTTGATTGTGTGTAGGTACCCTGTCTACTCGAGCATCTTCTTCAAGGATGGAGAAAGCCACCAAGAAGTCCAAGAAGTCGTCCAAGAGAGTCCAAAGGATGGATGATGTGCGTATTGAGGATGAGGATGATGCTAGAGAGTATGAGCGTCTCATGAGTCTATCTCACCACACCCGGTGGTTAGATTGGGAGTTTATTCAAAAGATGAGCATGGAGGAGGCTCTTACTCGGTGCTATTCTCACATTGGGCTCAATGTCTTGCTAAGGTGCAACAACACTCATTATCCCGCCTTGACATCCGAGTTCATGGCGACTTGCAAGTGCACATATGAAGGAGTCGAGAGTGAAGGCATGATCTCTTTCCAAATGGGCAACGAGTTGCAAGAGCTCTCTCTCCGGAATTTGGCTACTTACCTTGGATTTCCTTTTCCAAGAGATGAGACCTATGTTGATAACGAGAAGGTTGACTACCTTTGGAAGTTTGTAGCCGGAAGAAGTGAGATGAGGAAAGGCGCATCGACAAATGAGATAGCAAACCCACTCTTCCGAGTTATGATCCGAGCCTTGGGTTGTTCTATCTTTGCTAGGCATGAATTGAGCAAGCCTATGAAGGAGGAGGCCATGATACTCTATGAGATGTTGTTTGAGAATGAGAAGCCAATGAACCTCACGTGGGAATGGGTGAAGATGGTGAGGGACTTCCAAAGTTCCTCATGGATTTACTTTGGAGGTATGATTGCCTGATTGGCTCATCGTCTCGAGGTGGACTTGTCTACCTACACACCGGCCCCAAATGGCGTGGAGTTCATGGACCTCAAATACTTCAAGAAAGCTAATATCATCAAGGAGAAAGTTGTTCCCGGTTTCATGGATCGACTTATGCCTCACTCCAACTTTGGCAAGGTGCAAGTTCCTTTGGGGCCTCGACTCTTCGACCTCACTTGTTACTACAATTGGTACCAAGTGTGGGCGGGGAATGTCAATCCTTATGGAGATCCGGAGGGGACACTCGAGGTGAGGAGACGCGCACAACACATCCGTTTCACAACACCTCAAGCTTCCCCGGACACCGAAGAAGAAGAGCCCAACCGTTATGAGTTTGTAAGGAGGGACGACATGGAAGTGGACTTGCCTAGAAGTGAAGAAGAAGAAGAAGATGGTGGTTACCACAATTTGCTCACCGACCATGCCCCAACACTCTTGGACCGAGGACCATCCCACGTCGGGCCCGACATCCATCAACGTCGGTCCGATGCATTCTTGCCCGATCCGGTCCCAAGCCACTTCGAGAGGGGTGAGGGAAGTGGAGCACATCAAGCACCACCAAGCTACGGAGGATATGAGGGGTATGCCCAATGGTACGGGCCCGGAATGGTGTTCCCCGAGCCTAACCAATCGGTGGACATGAACTTCTTGGCAAACCAATTGTCGCATCTCCAACTTCAACAATCTACAATGCTTCAAGAGGCGCACCAACTCAACCAACAACAACAAAACCTCAACTTCCAACAACAACAACTCTTCCACCACCAAGAAGACTTCCAAGTGCAATTTGATGAGGTGAACCGCAATATCGCCTACACTAGACGAGAGGTGGAGGACTTGAGGGCGGCCGAGGATCAAAGGTGGACCATCCAAGCAAGTTTCAATGAGTGGATGTCCGGGAATTTCTCATCCCGTGAAGATCAATGGACACCTCCCGCGCCACCAATCCAACCGCCAAGCCAAGACCCCTTCAATGATCGAGTGTACGAGCGTGAGCGACACGCCCGACTTCAAAGGAGACGCCGCGGTCCACCTTCGAACTAAGCCTCAACATGCCATGCAAGAATAAGGAAATTGTGAGCTTTCTCTACTCTTCTCTTTACTTTTGAGTTTTGATTTCTTTTGATGAGGACATCAAAATTTTAAGTATGGGATGGGTTAGTAGCTCATTAGTTCCATGTGTAGGTTGCTTGTGTTTGTGTTTTTCTTGTTTAAGGGATGTTTCTTTTGGATAGTGGCATGATGAATGATGATTGAATTTTATGGCATGAATGGAAGAATTTGTTCTTGAGAATTTTTTTTGCAAAAATCCATAAAAATTCGAAAATTATGTTGAAAATGTCAAAAAGATTTTGTTTTTGGACTAGGAATTCCCATCTTAGATGTTCATATGAGAGCTAATGATGATGTGAGCATGTAAATTCCTTTGCATATTTTTGGATAGTTTAGCCTCTAAATGGATGTTGTTTTTGATGTGATATGATATCTTGCATGTTTTTATTGAGCATATGAGTTCTTGGATGAAATTTGATGCAACTAAGCTTGAGTGAACCTTGTAAGATGATTTTTGGCCATATTAGGGATGTTTGTTCATTATTGCATATCCCTCATTTTCTTGTGTGATTAGCTCATGCATGCTTAGTAAAACTTGTTATTGAGGTGTTTATCTATTTTCCAAGACCAATATGAGATTTGTTCTATGCTTTGTCACATTGATTTGAACTTTATTTCATTTAGTCACAAAATGTTCCATATCCTACCTTGAAGATAAACCGTTGCTTGTAGCCCCGTTTTAGCCTTAGACCTTTGTTTGAAACTCCTCAAAAATATGATTCCTAGCCTATATGACTTGACCCTTATGGGATTGGACTTTAGTGAGAGTTTTGGAAAAATATTTGGAGAGTTGAGATTCTCTTTGGTGAAGGGTAAAGAAGGGAGTTATAAATCAAGTGGGTAGTGCATCTTTGTTGTGAAGAAAGAAAGAAAATGTTGGAAAAAAGTAGTGGATTGAAAGCAAAGTGCTTAAGTGAAGAAAAGGGTTCCGACCGAGGATAAGTGCACATCGGGCCCGAGTTAGTGTGCAAGTCGATCCTAGTGGAAAAAGTGTGAAAGATCCAACAAAAAGTCTAAGTGTAAAGATGAAGTGGAATGTTAAGTGAAATGTGGGTTGAAAGTTGAAAGAAAAGAGAAAAATCAAAGTCTTTTGGATGAGTGAAAGTTGAAAGTGGAATAATTTGGTGAAAGTTGGTGAGAGACTAGAAAAGTTCAATCCCCATTATAAGCACCACAAGACCAAAGTAATTCCTACCTTGAGAAATACCAAAAGCCCCATTACAACCCGGCCGAATGGAACCTCTTTGAGGAACTCCATTGAGCCAAGTTCATATTCTTTGTGTGCATTGTAATAGGCATATCTAGGTGGAGGAATTGGTGATATTAGCTTCAATGGTAAAGTCTTTACTTGCATGATTTTGAGTATGAGTGTTCATTGCTATACCCTAAACACATGATGAGTGATACACATTTCCATGTCCCTAAAGTGAGGCTTTGTTGCATTAGACTTTATTCCTTGAACACTTGATCATGTGTGATGACATAATCTTGCTAGCATATCTATCACTTGTGCTTACTTGATTGATTTTTCATAAGAGGCTTTACTTGAAGATTGTGCTTCGGTCTTGCTTACATTGTTATTGCTTGAGGACAAGCAAGTTTAAGTATGGGGTATTCTGATGTCTCTCATTTTGGAGGTCTTTTAGTAGTTAATTTCCCTTGTGAATATGTGTTTTTCATTCTCTTCTTTGTTAGTTTTGTTTCCTTTTTAGCTTAGTTCCCGGTTTTCTTCAAGAGTCGGAAACTATGCGAGTTTGTTTGTTTGTTTTTGTAGGTAATATGACAAGAATGAGGACAATTTCGAGGAGCTAATGAAGGAGCCAAGTCAAGGAGTACAAGAGCCAAGCTAAGAATGAAGTGGAACCAAAGGAAACCAAGGAAGAAGACGAGGATCGAGGCCCTGGACCGAGATACATCAAGTCGGGCCCGATATCGAGCACTTAGTTAACCGGACCGACGTTCCCAACGTCGGGCCCGAGGTAGTCCCGTGTCGGTCCAAGTCGGCATAGGATTGGATTGTTCCCCAAGGCATATTTTTAGCAACTTTCCACATTTGCCCTTTTCTAAATTGGGATTCCTTGGTCCCCAATCCAAGGAGAAGGTTAAGAGAGGTGATTAGTGATCAATTAGAGGTGTGAAGTGTGAGGGGGACGAGTGGCACACACAACACCAACCCAAATTCACTCTCAAAGGCTCACGGAAGACTTTGAGAGCAAGGAGAAGAGAAGAGAAGGAAGACAAGGAGAGATCGGTGGAGAAGAGAGGAGGAATTGTGAGTTTTGTACTTTGTTTTGCTTTGATCTAGTAGAATTGAGACTTGGATTTGGTAGACATTTTGGATTTGAATGCAATTGAAGTTTGATTGGATGTTGATGATTGAGATTTGCTTGATTTTCCTTTTGATTATGCTTTTCTCTTACCATATGGAGTAGATTCCATAGTCTTGGGCTATGGGGAATCCCCTAGCTAGATTTGGGTAGAAAACCCCAATTCCATAGCCTTGAGTGCTTGATTTGTGAATCCTCTCTACATTGAGCTTCAATTCTCTTGTGAAAGCAAGGGATCTAGAGTTTGTGTTTGGTAAGAGTAAGCGAAAGTGGTCTCGATCCCATCACAAGTCTCTAGCATCGAAGGTGACGCGAAAGCTCCCTTGGGTCGAGGTGTAGATTGGAGGGATTTGAGGCGAACAACCTCGATCTCACTAGAATCAAACACTTATTGGTTGAATTGAGGAAGAATATCCAAGTCTAGTTGGGGGAGGAACCCAACAAAAACCCAAGACCGATCTACTAATTGTTCAAGACCGAAATACCCAGTACATCGGGCCCGACTTGCACCACGTCGGTCCCGACCATCTTGACCTCGATCCTACCTCGGACCGAAGTGACCTGTGTCGGTCCGAGGAGATCTCTTTTGTTTTCCTTCGTTTTGTCTTTATTTTCTCCTCTTTTTAGTCTTTTCGGGTACTCTCGACGCACGAACTCCCGTGTGTTCGACACCCTACCTCTTTACTACAATTTGAGGTTCGGTTTTATAAATTTAAATTGTGAGACCCTCCGATCCCGGACCGATCAGGACCCTGATCCAAGAGGCCACAATTCTTAGCTTCTCTTCAGATGCGATGAAGTCCGGCCTCCATCGTTGGATGGTCAAATAACTCACCCCTATCATCCAAGGACCATCATTCAAGACATGATTTAAATCATCCCGGTTCTGAAATTTAACTACATAGAAGTCGTTTCCAGTATCGATCATAGAGAGTTCTCCCTTGGGTCTCCATTTATGAATCAGGCTATTCCTCAACTATATGTAGCCAACACTTTTATCAAGAAATTTTATTATGATTGCATCCCTCCAAGGCCTGCGTATCCTCCGTTTTAACTCTGCTGAGAGGATAATTACAGGATATTTTGGATCAATTCCAATTGGCGCAACATCGTCCTGGACATCTTCCTCTGGAAAATCATCCTCCCAAAAGGGATTGGTATATTCCACAATCATCCCATCGGACCTGTTTCCGGTTACAGAGTCTTTGTAGGAGAAGTTGTTCTTCACCCCTTCCCTAGTCCTATTAGCTTCAGCTAGAGAAGGGAATTTCCCTTCAATGTTGTGCTTATTGGGTTGGTCCTCATTAGATTGTTTCGATTTCTTACTAGATCGGACAAGCTCCTTGTCCGGTGAACTTTGTTGGGAATTGAGGTTAGTATCGCCGGTAGGCATTGAGAGAGTTCCGAAGGCTCTTTTTAGGTCGAAACATTACGATATTACATTAAGTAGCCATAATAATTGCATTAATTATTTTTTAATTAATTTTGAAATTTTGAAATTTTTATTTTTAATTTAAAAATCCGCGGGTGATGGGTCACCCGACTCACCCACAGGTGACGGGTGGTTTGGCAATGGGTGAAAGGTTTCGCAGGTGATAGGTGGGTCGGGTGATCTATTTTTATTCGCGGGTCGGGTAGTGGTAGTGCTCCACCCACCCATAACCTGACCCATGACCAACCCTATCCGCATGCACCTCCGAATTTCGTTTAACATCAAAACTTTTCTGTGTCAATTTTTTTTTATCAGCAAGCAGGCAAATCTTTAGGCCTATATATTCAAGAATAAACCATTAGTTATCCCCTATGAGATATACATCAACTGCAATTCGGTGCAAAATGTCAGGAAATTCAAAATAACCAATATTAGAATTAAAAGATAGTTGGGACATTAGCTTCTCGGCTGATAAATTGGACCCGAACATCCCAATTGGGCCTATCCATTAATCACCAACAACTTCCGATTAGGAATGTCCGAATGAGTTTGTAGTGCACGAGAGGTGAGTAGGTTCACCGCCGCTAATGAGTCAGTCTCGACAATAAGGCTCCCTATACCCAAATGTGCAACAAGAGCCAACCTATGGTAAATTGCCCAAGTCTCCGCAATGAGGGCCGAGCACGAACCGCATTTGAAACTAATGGTATTCAACATTACCTCTATATCCGAACAAATAATACCACCACTGTTAGTGACCCCGAGATTACCTTTAGAAGCTTCATCGATAATGAGCATATAAAAACTCTTCAAAGGACATGACCACCGCTAGTTATCGTGCACCGGGCTGCTCCCATGATCATCAACAACATTCCTCTACATTTCCTTTTCGGCTCTAAATAGTCTAACTTGAGAGACTACCAAGGCCAACAAACCACTTATGTTATTTTTGCCTCGAAAAACCAAGTCATACGACACTTCCATGCAAGCCAAATCATATAGGCAAAATAAGTGCTCCACTCATATGCCTTGGATAAGTTGTTGTGCAACCACTCTTTAATATCACAAGTGTGGAAAAAATCAACGCTTAGATTATTGCCTAAAATCTCTGCCCAAACCTTCTTGATTTCTTCACAACCTCGAAGAACATGCAAGGAACTCTCCTCACGGCCACAACGATTCGGTATGATGCCCCTTTACCCCTACAAATGATCACATTGATTGATATTGACTTACTTGAATCTATTTGATGTGTATTCCAACATATTTGATAAGAAACATTTTCATTCCTAAGGACAGTAAGATAAGATTGATGACAATATACATGGAGGAGGTTAGCTATAAAGTGGGGTATAAATTCAAATAGGGAATAGGCTTGCATATTAGTTTGGGATTTGGATGGACAGAAGTTATGAAGCAACTAAAACTGCAAGTACACGATGAGCTTAAGTTCAAATTCATCGCAAATCGTCCACAAGTGTATGGAGTTGAGTTCAACAGGTTCATCTAATGATCTACTATAACCATTACTATCTTCGTGAATATACAACAACAACAATAGTAACAACAACAACAACAACATATACCCAAGCAATCCCGTAAAAGCAAGATCTAGGGGGTCAGGACGAGGGCATTTCAGACCTAGATGAAATGCGCCCAATAGGACCCAAAAGACACAGACCGGACCACTCAACAAACTTCACCGAAAAACTTAGAATCCTACCGAAGACCAACATCTACCACTAAGGCTAAAAGAAGGGAAAATAAAAGGAAGAAAAAGATTAAATTATACAAAAACAAACCCACTAAGCAAGCAAACTAAGTTAAACTGCCAGCCACCAAAAGAATACACGGTTCCACCAGAAAGCTGACTAGCTGTCTTACATGCTGTTCTTCGTGAATATACATTGACTGATAACATAGTCATAAGGCATGTTGCCTTATTCATGTTCTCTTGTTTGATCGAATGACAACACTAATGTTTGATCGCTACACACTTGATGCGCACGCGAATCAAGGAGAAAATGGAGGAACCGCGCCCGCGACCCCTAAAAGAGTTGGTCCGCCGCCTTCTAGCCGTGAGGGTTTCGTCAATGTTGACTCGGATTCCAACATTCAAGGTGTCGACTCCGAGATTTCGGAGATCAGTCTTGACGGACCTTATATCCTTTATTCCACTTCTTCTCTCTCTTTTGATCCTGCATTTGTTCTTTCATGTCAATTTTTTGTTAGGGATTCCATCTTTGAGCATGATAGGTTAGTTGATGAGTTCTCGTACTTTTTATCTCATGAGGGTGATAATTCATATAAGGGATTTGCATGCTTTGATGAATATTTTGAAAGATCACATAAATCACCTAATTGGTTTCACTCTAGAAAATCTCACCCTAATTACTCAAACATGTTTGATAGGTTAAAAAGGAGTTTGAATTATTTCTTATTTCTTGTTAATTTGTCAATATGCAATTTGTCATGTTGTAAGATAGCTGTGCAGGACTTTGATCTGATGCTTCAGTCATTGACGATGTCCGATCATGTCAACGTCGAGCCATCGACGTTAACCAAAGGCACTGGGAGGCAACCCAAGAATTAGATAGGCCATCTATAATACTACAAAAGTTAGCATCCTCTCTAAAACATAACTACTCCTTCCCCCCATTGTTATTAGCATTTACGACAGATTGGTATTCATTTGTGGTTTTCTTGATCTCTTTGGCTGCTTTCTTATTCATCTGCCTTGATTATCTACCTTCGTTATGGTGGTTCGTTTTTTCCCTTTGGCTGCCTTCATTATGGCATGCCTTCATTGAAAACATCGGTTTCTTTTGGTTTGCTTGCCTGTTTCTCTCACACAAAGGGGTTTGGCTTTAATTAGGGTACCCCATCAACCTTCCCCTGTAATGATATATACTCTTCTTCTCCAATTCTCCAGCCCTTCAGTTTTCAACCGGCGGTTACCTGTCAATTCAATCGTATAATATTTGTTTGATCCATCCCAAAGTTGTTGGGACGCTTGCATACTTGGTAGTGTACCACACAAACCGTCCCTTAGTTTTGATATGACAAACTCACATTGATTCTAAGAAAGTTGTCCAAGTGTTCAGGAACGCCAGTGGCAAAAGGACAACAAGTGTGTGGAGCGTTCCCTAGGTTTAGGGACGCTAGCTAACAGGAAGTAAGGACCAGCTAGAGAATACTTGAGCAAGGACGGAGTCCCAAGCAAGTAGGAACGCAAGAAGAGCGTCCTTACTCACTAGCCGACAGGATGACATCACTCGACAACATTTGATCATCCAAGGACACGTGGAGACCGATCCTGTAGCAGAGTCCAACACTACGTGGCGGACGACCCTGCAGCAGAGTTCATCAACACGTGGCGGCAGATCTTGTAGCGGAGTCCATCACACACAGCTGGATACAAGAAGCTTCCTCATCACCGCCATACTACGTGGAGGAAGATCCTGTAGCCACGTCCATGAAGGGCATGATCGTCAGAAGAGGAAAGACGCCCTTCCCCAAGTCCTATAAATAGCCCAAGGCATTTATTGTGACGTTAAGGCTTTCAGAGAATATTCAGAGAGAATCAGAGGAAAGCGACTCACTCAAGAACACGAAGAACAAGCTCAAGAACACTCAAGAACCGTTCTAGACTTGTGATAGATCGAGTGAGATTTGTAACCCAAGACACAAACTGTTTGTACTCAGAAAAACCCAAAAAGAAAGAGAGAGTCCTACGAAGTACTGTAGGACGTAGGGATAGCAGTCCTTTATAAGATTAAGCTCGCTTAAGTTGTAGGCTTAGAGGAGTCCTTTACTAGTGGACTTAGGAAGAACGCTAAGTGCCAGAGAGCTGTAAAGACTCGCCAGTACAACTGTAAGGACGTTTAATATAAAGGAAGAAGCTATTCAAAAATCCTCCAAGGAGCTAGAGGTTTACACTCAAGGACTACTTGGTCTTGAGTGGTTCCTCTATAAATCACTGTGTTCACTTTTACTTGTTTAGTACTTAATTCCGCTGCACAACCAAAGGACGCCCCTACACCCCGTAGGGACGCCAGACCAGAGGACGCCTTTACCAAAGTAAAGGACGTTCCAAGTTTTACTAACGATACAACAAAAGTCAGCCTTCCCCGCTTTCCTCTCTTGCCCTCCTCCCATGGCTCCTATAACCCTAGTTTGTAGATCACAGCGCAACATACGCAGTGAAGATGGAAGACACTTACGGCGGTTTAAGCTTCGACTTCGAGGGCGGCCTCTCATTCTCCTTATTTCCAAGTATAGTAGTAGCTTGACGATCGATTTGAATTTCTGAGTTCAATTTGACCTAATTCGAGTTCGATTTTGCTAGATCCGAGTTCAATTTCGGTTTTCATGATCCTGATTGGATGCGCAGATGATAAAGGAGGCGATTACAGCTCTGGACGAGAAGAGCAGATCGAGTCCGTATGCGATCGCAAAGTACATCGAGGCGGAGTACAAATCCTTGGCCGCCATCCTGACCGGTGGTGGAAGGACGCCGTCGACAACGTCGTCTACAAGCGCTTCTACAACTGCTCCGGCTGCTGAGGAGTCGAAGGTGTTCTCTACAGCATCAACACTAAGGAGTCGAGCATCGGATTGCGCAACGGTAAATCTATAAGAAACTTTCCCTAATTCTGACGATATTGTGCTATCTTCTTGCCAAAACTGAATTATTTGATGTTTTTGTTTTCCGGCATGCATAATTTTCGGTTTGTTGAGATTTCGGAAAAGGATTGGCAATTCCAGTAATTGAAGAAAAGCTCCAACTCCTGGAATTACGATATGTGAATGAATGTTGAGACTTGTAGGTGATTGTTCATAGTATGTGAACTCCGACTGTTTTTTCTTCAAAAGGTTTTCTGTGTAGCATGTGGATCGATTTGTTGTATGTTAATTGTAGGCCACTGGAGTACTGTGCTTGATCGTTGAATTTTGAGCCGCTCCTTTGATGTTGAACAAGGATTATCTCTGCTCAATACAGTGATTTTGTGCTGTTGCCATAAGGTTTTTTTTATCTTAATTAAAAGCATGATGTTGTAATGAAAATTTTGGAATAGGAGGGGTGCAATATACTGAGTTTATGGAGTGGAATGGAGCATACATAAACAGGTTGTGAGCTTAACTTTGAGTTCAAAGGTTAACTGTTCATAGATTCTGGAAAGTAGCTTGACTTGTATTAATGGTTCAATGCAAAAAGCCATGTATATGGTATTGAGCTTCTTGGCATAGAAGACTTGTTTATTGGTAGGTTCCAATGAATCATGGGGGTTTTTAGTCTATTTAGAAACTAAGATCAGATCAAGCTCTGAATGTTTTAGCTTTTATGACCGTCAATTTTTTTTAAGCATAGACTTGATTTATTCTCCTGTTAAACTATCCATATGAAAAAAGTGAAGTTGTGGTGCTGATTCTTTGTGATTTGACTCTCATTATAAACCTGCCAAGACATTATAATTAAGAATTGAACAGGGTTTCGTCCTTTGTCCTTGAAGTGAGATCATTTGGAAGTGAAGGGAGGAGGAAGGATGGATGCAAATTCCTCCAAGTGACAGGGTTTATGAGTTCATACTTTTTCGTGGTACTGACATTAAGGTATAGATTGTTTTTTTCTATTCCCAAATCTTTTTGCTTGTGCACTATCACTTGCTCAGAACTGACCTTAAGCTTCTTTACCCCCAATGCCATTTGACTGCTGCTTTATCACAGGTTTTCTACATTTTTGTTATAATATCTGTACTCATTAGAATTTCTTTATTTCTAACAGGAGAAGAATATCAATGTTGCTCCAGCACTTGATGGATCTTATCAGCTCAAAGAGTTCAAATCTGATCATGGGAAGAGAAAACTTGATTTGCCTGCACAAAAGAATATTCTGACAAACTACTTTTGTATCCTCTTACTTGACACCTGTCAGATTTCATTTTGAGAAAGTTGAAAAAGTGTACGAGTGTACGACATAGCCCCACTTTAATACTTTATCACCTCTTTAGTGAACTTGAAGCCGTCCTTATGTCATTATGATCTTTTCAACTACACCTGAATATTAAATTCATTTCCATCTTTATATGGTTCAATTACATGTCATTTTGGTTTCAATATGTTGATCAAGTTAAACGTTTGTCTGCTTTTTTTTTTTAACAAAAACGTTTGTCTGCTTATGTTTTCTAAATTACTGAAATGTGATGTTAGAAAATATTGTGACTTTACTAACTTGTGGAATACAGGCTAAAGGGTAACCGGCCCAAAACTACAATTTTTGAATGATGAACATGTTCTTTTGGTCAAGGCACTTGTGGGATAGATGCTATCTGGCCCGTCCGGGAAGCTTGCTAGTATTAATAATAACCACCCTTATTGACGACTTTATTATAAACCACCCATAACTTGGATTCCGCTAACAAATAGCCACTCATCTGTTAGCCACTCATCCGCTTCTCTGTTAAAAAAACCGTTAAATCGTGCGCTTTTACCATTTCGCTCTCAACTGTTCATCGAAATTACAACAAAAGTGTGCGGTCAAGGATTGACCGCCACGTCAGCCGGTCCCCTTCACCAATGTAATATTTGGTTATATCTGGTTTCGTTTCTGGACCTGTAAGTGACTCCAAGTCTTTCTGTGGGAAGTTTTGAGGATAAAATTAATTAATTAATTAAAGTTTTTGGACAAGAGTTATAATAAAGAGGAATAAAATGATGTAAAGTAGTATTTCTCTTTTAACCTCCGTATCATTACCGATAAGTTGGAACGGAGGCTAAAACATTTGGAACGGAGAAAAAAATACAATATATATATACGTATAACTAGATATAGATCAAAGCATGTCTACATGTAGATGGATATGTATAAGAGTGTATGGATTTGGACGAGAGAACACCCAAAAAAAAGAAATATAAAAACTTCGTTCGTGAGTTTCGGCTCTCATTGTTTTTCATTCTCGAGTTAATCCGTGCCTGCCTTCATTCTTTTCGATCAAGTTCTCGAGCACGCCGTCCGTCCTGCGTTCCCGGTGTCGTCGTAAACCTCGTTCCGTGTTCCGTGGCAGGTGTCGTCGCCAGTCGTTTTTGTCCGGTGGTCGTCATCGTTAGGGGGGTAGAACCTGATCTGCGTGTAGGCGTGGGTTGGCGCGGTTCGGTCGAGATCGGAAAGGGGTGGTTGTGCCCGACAGTCGGAACCGGTAGTTGATCGGGATGTCATGAGCGTGGGTGGTCGGAAGGGTGTGCCGGAGCCATCGTGCAGGGTTCCGAGCAGGGCATAGCCAATAGTCGAGGGAGTTCCATGTAGGAACCGGAAATCTCAAGCCCTAAGCAAAACAAGATTAGGCAAAAATGACGCAATTTAATGAATAGATATTACAAAATACCAATTGGACGATTCAATTTGTAGAGGCGAGAAGAGAATCTCTTTCCTTAATTCTGAAAACGCCCCGTAGTGTGACGGTTCCTTGGCGTTCCGAATCCCAAGATACAAGTACTACTCTTCTACTTTGCAACACCCAAAAGCAGAAGCCTGGCGAATTCTAGAAACTGTGTATGCTCTCAGACTTAGAAAATTTTGAAGAAGGTTTTTACGAACGTGTATATTCAATGATGGGGATAACCACCTTATAAAAGAACGTGGTTTCAATCTCAACTGCAAAGAAAATCAAGGAGTCCCTTGACTGCCTATTTCATCAGTCAAACTTTAATGGGCCAAGCCCAAGTTAATGTCCTGCAACCCTAACGGGCCAGACATTTCTCCTTCACAATGAACTTTATTTTATTTAGATAAATTAAAGTTCCAACAATCCCCCACATGAAGGAAAATGACTTTAAACAAAAACAAAAAAGACTCGATAAACAGACTTTTGAGAGCATAATCGAAAAATCACTGCATTTGAGATGGTAGCTTTTTTCAGCCTTGAACCGCTCATAGTGAGTAGCTATCGGATTCACTCGTCCATGAGGTGAACTTGATGTCTTGAACCACCCGGGCTTTGATGTAAACCCAAACAACAACTATCACACAGTTTCATTTTCTCACAAAACTAGGTTCTCTTGTTGTGTTCATTTTGGCGTTGAACATCCCTGGTTATTCATGAGTGAACTTGGAGAACGCTACCTTTCGTCACATTCTCCTAGAAACGGCCCCACTTCACACTCACTAGGTGATTGACCATAAAGAGTATCCCGTCATACCCCACTTTTATTTCAAAGCTATGGAATCATTAAAAGCCAAGCTCAACCTCAACTCATACAGATAGCACTGTTCATCATCTTAGGAACTAGGAGGAGACATGCATCTCTCAATGCTCTTTTGGAATCAACTTAATTTAGTTTTCCCTTTGAACCTACTTCATGGGATCTCCAATCACATAGGTAGGGTTTCCATTAAGCGTCATCCGATGTCATAGGCTTTAAACCCATTCCTCTTGATGATTTTTCAACTTGATCTCGTGAAAAACCTTTAGTGAATGCATCCACTAGGTTGTCAATCGACTTGACATAATCTATCGAGATTACGCCAGTTGAGAGAAGTTGCCTAATGGTTTTATGTCGTCGTCTTATATGACGTGACTTACCATTGTACAAACGATTCAGTGCCCGTGCTATCGCCAATAGACTATCACAGTGTACACTTATTGTTGGCACTGGTTTGTCCCACATCGGAATATCTTCCAAAAACCCTCGAAGCCATTCAGCTTCCTCTGCTGCTTTATCAAGAGCAATGACCTCAGAGTCCATAGTGCATCTGGCCAATAAGGTTTGTTTAGAAGATTTCCATGATACTGCTGCTCCACCTAGTGTGAACAAATATCCACTAGTGGACTTTGAGTTTCTGGAATCTGAGATCCAATTGGCATCGCTATAGCCTTCCAAAACTGATGGGTCCCTTCCATAGTGTAGCCCATAACTCTTAGTATATCGCAAGTAGTTCAATACTCTAGTTATAGCTTTCCAATGTTTATGCCCTGGATTGCTGGTGTAGCGACTTAGGACATTAACTGAGTGTGCCAAGTCAGGTCTCGTGCAATTGGTCAAGTACATCACACTTCCAATTACACGTGCATACTCCAATTGTGCCACTCCCTCACCCGAGTTTTTAGTCAGGTGAAGAAGGAGTCTTTGCATGCCCACTTGAGTATTTCTTGAATCGCTCAAGTATATTTTCAGCATAATGAGCTTGAGATAGGATGATTCCCTCCGAATGTCTAGTGATTTTAATCCCTAGAATGACATTTGTTGTTCCCAATACTTTCATGTCAAACTTCCCACTAAGCATGCTCTTAGTTTGTTTGATCATGTCTTTATTGCTTCCAATGATAAGCATGTCATCTACATACAAACACAACAAGATGTATCCATTTTGAGTGTTTTTGACGTAGATGCATTTATCACTTTCATTAATGCTGAAGCCATTTGACATCATTACATTGTCAAATTTTTCATGCCATTGTTTTGGAGCTTGTTTGAGCCCATACAACGATTTGACCAATTTGCACACTTTGTGTTCTTGTCCAGAGACAACATAACCCTCAGGTTGCTTCATATATATTTCTTCTTCTAATTCCTCATTTAGGAAAGCAGTTTTTACATCCATTTGATGTATTTCGAGGTTTTTAAACGCTGTTATTGTTATTAGCATTCTGATTGAAGTTATTCTCGTGACCGGAGAATAGGTGTCAAAGAAATCCACACCTTCTTTTTGTCGGAATCCTTGCACCACAAGCCTCGCCTTGTACTTCTCTATTGAGCCATCGGTTTTCAATTTTCTTTTGAAAATCCATTTGCTCCCAAGTGCTTTACACCCTTGTGGTAAGTCGACTTACTCCCATGTATGATTTTGCATAATGGAGTCGATCTCACTATTGACCGCTTCCTTCCATGAAGGCGCGTCTGGTGTAGACATGGCTCATTCTCTAAGAGAAAGGCCGTAACAAACTCAGGTCCAATGGATTTTTCCTTACGAGCTCTCTTGCTTCGTCTAGGTTGATCCTCTTCATCTTCTGCTTCATTCACAGAGGTGCTTGCTTCTCTTTGATCACGTGTTCGTTTCGGATAGTCTTTATCCTTGCAAGGAAACACATGTTCAAAGAAAGACGCATTTGGTGATTCCATTATTGTATTTGCATGTATATCGGGTATATCTGATTTATATACCAAAAATCGATAAGCACTGCTATTGTGTGCATATCCTATGAAAATACAATCAACGGTCTTAGGTCCTACTGTGACCTTTTTAGGAGGTGGTATTGCCACTTTTGCTAGGCACCCCCACACTTTAAGGTATTTGTACGATGGTACTCTACCTGTCCAAAGTTCATATGGCGTCTTGCCAGTGACTTTATGAGGTATTTTATTCAGGATATAATTTGTTGTTAGCAAAGCTTCCCCCCACATGTTCTGGGGTAACCCAGATTCTTGCAACATTGCATTCATCATTTCCTTTAGAGTGCGGTTCTTTTGTTCCGCAATTCCATTAGACTCTTGTGAGTATGGAGCAATTGTTTGATGAATAATACCATGTTTTCTACAGAACGCATTGAATGGTTCATCATACTCGCCTCCTCTGTCACTTCGGACAATTTTTATTGTTTTTCCAAGTTGATTTTCGACTTCCAACTTGTACTCTTTGAATTTATCCAAGGTTTCATCCTTGCTCCTTAGCAAGTATACTTGACAATATCTTGTGCAATCATCGTTAAAGGTCACAAAAAAGTTTTTACCGCCTCTAGTTTGCACAAATTTTAAATCACACAAATCCGTGTGTATTAAACCTAGAGGTTCGGTTGTTCTCTCTACACTTGGGGATGGAGTTTTTGTGAGTTTGGCATGTACGCATACTTCACATTTGTCTTTACTCAATTTGCATTTTGGAATGAGGTTCATGTTAATCATTTTACGTATAGATTTATAATTCACATGCCCCAAACGTTCATGCCAAATATTAAAAGACTCAGCAACATAAGCAATAGGATTCATTTCATTCGTAGAAACATCAGAAAAAATAGTTTTTGGGATGACTGTCATCACATTCATTTTGACCAGTCCATCCTTTACATATCCTTTGCCTAAATACACCCCATTCTTAGTGAGAACTAACTTGTTAGGCATGAGCTTCACAACGAAGCCATTCTTGCTCAGCAAAGTGCCAGAAATCAGATTCTTCCTTATCTCTGGTACATGCAGGACATTGTTGAGAGTCAGCTCCTTTTCAGAAGTCATCTTCAACACCACTTTCCATGACCTTCAACCTTGGATGTTGACGAGTTTCCCATAAACAGCTGCTCGTCAGTGTTGCTCTTGGTATAGGTAGATAACAATCCCCTATCAGAGCAAATATGTCTGGTAGCACCTGTATCATACCACCATTCTCTCGGGTTGCTTCCAACCATGTTGACTTCAGAAACCACTACACATAGATCTGTATCTGAGAGCTGGTTTTCAGTCATGTTGGCTTGGGCCTTGCCTTTGTCCCAACGTAGGTCAACCTTACTTCGACATTCATCAGCCTTGTGACCCATCTTTCCACACTTGTGGCATTTCCCACTGAACTTCTTAGTGGGTTGCTTCTTGAAGTTACTAGAGCTATGAGGAGGATCCTTTCGCTTCCCCTTGTCTTTATACTCAGCCAAATTGACCTTTTGCTCAAATGATGTACCACCATCACCCTTCGGTTGGTGGAATCAATCCGCATCCTAACAATCAAGTCTTCAAGGCTCATAGCCTTTCGCTTGTGTTTAATGTAGTTCTTGAAATCCCTCCAACCTGGTGGGAGTTTCTCAATGAAAGCAACTACCTGGAATGGCTCACATATAGACATCCCTTCCGCAATAATTTCATGCATAAGCAATTGCAGCTCTTCAACTTGTTCCATGATGAGCTTAGAATCCACCATTTTGAAGTCTAGAAATTTCGCCACTACGAACTTCTGAGAGCCTGCATCCTCAGACTTGTATTTCTTTTCCAAGGCCAACCAGAGTTCCTTGGAAGTCTTGACCTTGCTATACACATTGTACAGCGGGTCAGTCAGGCGGCTTCGAACCCAACCTTTGAACAAAAAGTCCCCTTGAGTCCATGCATCAACACTGGCTAGGGTTCTAGGATCCATATTTGTAGGAGGAATCACAGGCTTGTCCTCACTCAAATACTTTTCTAGCTTCAATGTGGTCAGAAAGAAAAACATCTTCTATTGCCACGTTT
This sequence comes from Polygonum aviculare, assembly GCA_934048045.1. Lineage (NCBI taxonomy): Eukaryota > Viridiplantae > Streptophyta > Magnoliopsida > Caryophyllales > Polygonaceae > Polygonum > Polygonum aviculare. Next base: position 20,660,491 of record OW204026.1, read on the forward strand.
TGAAACCAGTTCCATCGAACTTTTCTGGCAACAATCCTGCATTTACAACGCCATGGATAGTAAGCGTCTGAACGACGGCACTAGTTCCTACATCAGTACGCGGCAAGGTAACTGCTGGCAGACCACTCCCAAACTGAATTTGGGTCGTCGACTCAACATTACCCCCCGTAACTCCAGTAACAGCACCAAAATCAGTAGACTCGTTTGGATTAGTCATACTTCAACTTTGTTTACACACAAGTAGATCAGAGTTAGTATGATATTCTAAACAAGTTCAAGTAGGAAATAATATGCACTTAAAATACTATAGTTTTTTTTTTCTTTTATCGTTCGATAAACCGAACAATACAAGAAACTCCAAAACAACCACATGTACTAAAAAATAACTCACCACCAAATTAATTAGTAGATAAAAAAATGCAGGAAAATAAGGCAAAAAAGATACGGGAATTTAAAAGTTCGAGAATCTGAACTAAAACTAATATGCAGCAACTAAAAGGTCTAAAAACATGCAAACCCCAATTTGAACGAGAAAGGCACGATCAGAGAGCACGATTGAATTAAAAATCAAGATGCTGCAGCAGTACCAAGGGACAAAAACCACCGAACACAAAAACCCCAATGTAATTGCAATAAAGCTTAAAAGCTAATCAGGATACTAGAAATTAACCCAAGTAATTAAACCAGCGTGCAAACTGCAACTCACCGCTATTGCGAGTCAATTCACAACCAGACGAAAACAACTGACTTATATAATAAACAAAGCAAATAAATAATTCACCAACATCCACTAGACAAATCACCACAATTAAATATACCAGACGAGAACTCAAGCAAACAAATTGCTAGTGCTCAAATATCAACATGCGGCAGAATTAGATTTCTAACAAATCCGAACAAGCAACAACATGGAGGCTATAAAAATTAATAAACCAAATATTGAATTAAATGGTACGACTGTAACGAAACCGATTCTAGGAGTAATTAAACGAATCACACAAACAAATCAGTATAATAGAGAACTGATTTGTTTTCAGAATTAAGATTGTAGGAACCGGAAATCTCAAGCCCTAATCAAAACAAGATTAGGCAAACAAAATAATGCAATTCAATAAATAGTTATTACAAAATACCAATTGGACGATTCAAATTGTAGAGGCGAGAAGACAATCTCTTTCCTTAATTCTGAAAACGCCCCGTAGTGTGACGGTTCCTTGGCGTTCCGAATCCTAGGATACAACTACTACTCTTCTGCTTTGCAAAACCCAAAAGCAGAAGTCTCGCGAACTCTAGAAACTGTGTATGCTCTCAGACTCAGAAAATTTTGAAGAAGGTTTTTATGAACATGTATATTCAATGATGGGGATAACCACCTTATAAAAGAACGTGGTTTCAATCTCAACTGCAGAGAAAAGCAAGGAGTCCCTTGATTGCCTATTTCATCAGTCAAATTTTAATGGGCCAAGCCCAAGTTAATGTCCTACAACCCTAACGGGCCAGGCATTTCTCCTTCACGATGAACTTTATTTTATTTATATAAAATAAGTTCCAACATTCCAAAAGGTTGCCTTAGTCGTGGTCAGGAAGTCGAGCGGGCTGCCGATGAAGAGTGGCTTTGCTTGGTGGCGGGTGGTGATCAAGAATTGTGCATGTATAAGGCTTCAATGGAAGTAAGATACTTGGTGGGTTCCGGATCGGAGGGTCTTAAAATTTAAATTTATAAACGGAACCCCAATTGTAGTAAATGAGGTAGGGTGTCGAACACACGGGAGTTCGTGCGTTGAGAGTACCAAAAAGACTAAAAAGAGGTAAAAGAAAGGAAAAAAACAAGGAAAATCAAAGAGAACACCTCGGACCGACACTGGTCACTTCGGTCCGAGGGTGGATCGAGGAGAATTGGCCGGGACCGACACACGCAACGTCGGGCCTGATGTCTGGGTAACTCGAACTAGGCAAATTTGGTAGATCGGTCTTGGGTTTTTGGGTTTCTCCCCTATCTAGACTTGGGTGATTCCACCCCAATTCAGCCAATAAGTGTTGATCCTTATGAGATCGAGGTTATTGCCTTCGATCCCTCCACTCTACACTTCGACCTTAGGGAGTTTTCACCTCCTTCGATGCTAGGTCTAGTGATGGGCTCGAGATCGCTTTCGCTTACTCTTACCAACCACAAGCCCTAGATCCCTTGTTCTCACAAGAGAATTGAAGCTCAATGTAGAGAGGATTCATAGATCAAGCACTCAAGGCTATGGAATTGGGGGTTCACACCCAATCCTAGCTAGGGGATTCCCCCATAGCCCAAGACTATGGAATCTACTCAAATGAAGGCTAAATTGCATTCAAATCAAAGGGGTTCACAATATTCAAGTCTCAAATCCACAAAACAAAAGCAAAACAAGTTCAAAATCACTAATCTCTCTAGTTCTCCACCGATTTCCTCTTCTCTTCTCCTCCTCCTTTCTCCTCCTTGCTCTTCAAGTCTTCCTTGAGCCTTTGAGAGTGATTAGGTGTGGGATTGTTGTTAGATGCTCTCTAATCTCCTCTAATTATCCTCCCTCTTGGATTGGGGACGAAGGAATTCCAAAATTAGAAGAAAGGAAAAAGTGGAAGATCACAATAATATGCCTTGGAGCCCAATCCTCTCCTTTTCCGACTTGGATCGATGCGGAGGCACCTCGGGCCCGACGTTTCCAACGTCGGTCTGAGCCTTTGAAATGCTTAACTCAGGCCCGACTTGGTGGGACATCGATCCTGGGCCTCGATCCTTCTCTTTTCTTGGTCTTCCTTGAGTCTTTCTTCGATCTTTGCATGGCTCTTCCGCTCCTTTGCTCTTTAGCTCGGCTCCTCTTTAGAAACTCCTCCAAAACGTCCTCAAATGCGCCATTTTACCTACAAAACACAACAAACTCGCATAGTCTCCGAATCTCATAGAAAACCGGGAACTAAGCTAAAAAGGGACAAAACACACAAGAAAAGGGAAGAAAGACACATATTTACAAGGGAAATTAACCACTAAAACAGCACCAAAATGAGAGACATCAATACTAGCTACGTACTTTGCTAGTTAATGAGGAAAGGTCAAAGTTAAAGGGATTTGCAAGTTAAGGAGGAAAAATCAAAGCTGGGGGAGATTTGTAGTGGATGATTTGTTAATTAATCAAGAGGTACGTGGTGGATGCCAGCAAATCCTTACACGTCCGTTTGGAATCAGCATAATCACCAGCGGGAGCGGGGAGCAGGATCGGAAATTGGCTATAATTTGTACCCTTGTATCCCCCAGATGGAAACGTTTTGGGGAGCGGGAGTAGAGAACGGGGGCGTTTTGGAGAGGTGCCGAACGAAGCCTAACTAGTATTCTTGGTCTTGAACTGGAAGAAGTGGTGGTCAATGAGAACAATGATCTATCTCATGAAGAACTCGATATAGCTAGTGGGTTTCAATAATTGGTTAGTTAAATAATGAGATAGGGTACCATTAGCTATTGGATTTAATTATTTGTTTAGCTAATTAATTAGATAGTGTACCTAGATCAGCCGGGTTCGATGGTGTCGAGTTGAGGGTCCGCGTTCGGGTTTTTGAGTTGGTTCGGGTTCCTTGATTTAAGTCGCGATCGGGTTCGTTTATTTGTCCAAGTCTTAATTTTCGTACCGATCTTATCCAGGAGCTCGTCGTGATCCTCGTGGAATTTCGGGTTGAAGTTAGAAGTTCTTCATATTCGAGTTAAGTCGATTTTCGACTTGCTCAGTTCTGCTTTAGCCTGTTAGGATTTGCGTGGTAGTTATGAGATTGGTTTTTGGAATTAGTCCCGAACATCTGTTATGGAATATTTTTATGCGTGTGATAATGTGTGAAAATCGGTTTTGAAATGTGTTTTCATTGAATAAAGTTTCAAATGAATTTCTCTATGGGCTTCGTACCGACACACCTATATGTGTAGACAATCGGTGGAGAAGTGATGTCTAGATGTGGGATCGTGGGGCGGACGAGCCACCTTCAAAACCAAAAAGCTATCTGTGTTTTTGGCAAGTGCTCCCGGGGAGGCTTGACCAGGGGTTAGAAGATAATAAAGGAGAAGGAGTGGGAGGGCCTACCTCTGACACTCAAAATGCTAGGTGGGTAAAGCGTTGGATGGTAGTGCGACGGTGGATGTAGAGTTGCATTATCTGCATTGAGTATGCTGCGGTGTGTGTGTGTGTAGATATGTGGAATTGTGAATGTGTGTGTAAGGATGGTGTGTCTGTGTGTGGATGTGTGAATTTGAGAACGTGTGAGTAATGGTTTAGTGCCTAGATGTGGACTTTGAAAATGATCCTGTGACTAATTAGATTTAGGAATGGACTAGAGTTATGTGTGTGTTTGTGGACACTTGGTTGTTGACCTTAGAAAAACTGTTTTGAAACGTCTTGTAGTTGCCGTGTTGATTATGACTTGACATGATAGGATTGACCCTTTGGGAATTATTTTTCATTCCAGGTATTCAGGTTGTCGTGACCGAGCCTCGGCCAAATGGTGATGCAGTACAGTAGCGTGTCACAGTAGATAGTTTTGGGTGTTGTTTCTGTTGTTAGATCTTAATGTGTTATTTCTAATATATTGTTAAGCAAGCATAAGTTGTGTGGTTGGTAGGTTATGAGTTCTTGTTAGTAAAGTACTGGTTACTTTGTTTCTGGTGTGGTTCTTGGGGTTGGTTCATGACATCTTGGGTTGTAAAATTATATATTTTATTTTATTTCTTATTCGAGTTGGATGTTTTCTTGTTTTTCTCGCCGTGCCCGCGTTGCAAGATCTAGTTGTTCAGTTGTCAAACTAGCATGGTAGTGCCTCGTGAGGTCTACTACTGAGTAACGCCTTGTCAGGAAGACTGGGTGTTACAACCAACTCGTCACTACGTTAGCTGGTCCGCTTCACCAACTCGTCGCCACGCCAGCCGTTCCCCGAAGGACCAACTCGTCTTCCCTTTGCTCTAGATCTATTGCCGACCTCTCACTCGACCCCCCTTTGCTCTAGATCTATTGCCGATGCCGGCGGTTGCTCACACTTGCTCTCCCTTGACCCCTGCCAGACCGCCTCTCTCCCTTCCTCGCCGCTCGTGCTCAACCCACTCTCCCTCGCGCTCGCGCTCAGATCTATTGCCGACTTGTTGCCTATGTGATTTCGTTTTCAAATTTCAATCTGGCGAGCTTTTTTTGATCGGATTTTCTTGCTTCGTGTCTCTTTCAAAGTCTCGAAACAAGTAATTTTTAAAACTCGGATTTGATTTCTCCGCTTATGCGTTTGGTGGAACTTCTTCTTGTACATACTCACATTTCCTCCGAAACGAAATCAAATCTGCAAGCGATTAATCTGCCTCTCGATCAATTGACCGCCATTGTTGCATCGATGAAGCTTTTGTTCCCCAAATTAGGTTTTGCAGTTCGGATGGAGTGAATGAGTGAGTTCATCGGCGTTCCGACGGTAAAGCTAGAGAAACGACCGTGAAAATGGAATGGTGGATGCAACGATCGATTCCAACTAAGCCACCAGCACACCGATTCTCGATAGTGGTACATCCTTTCTCGCCGAGTTCTTCCTCTCCATGGGAGGAGGGAGATCCACAAATTTCCCTTCTTCTTGCCGAGACTACTTGCCGAGACTCTTCTGTAACGTAAATGTCAGTTGGGATTTAGGATTGTGCATCTGTAGGCGAGAGATTTACTTCGATGTACAATGGAATCGATTAAAGTTGGGCTAAGGATTAGGGGTGCTATTTTGCAAATACAATGACAGATTTTTCTTTCCTTTTTTTTGTTTTAAATTTTTTTTCCAGTGTTCATGATGAACAATTGAGGGCAATATTGTAAAACTGCACGAGTTAACGGATTTTTTGACAGAGAAGCCGTATGGGTGGCTATTTGTTAACGGAATTCAAGGTAAGGGTGGTTTAAAATAAAGTCGCCAATAAGGGGTGGTCATCAGTAATATGGCCTCTTTAACGGTGGTGTTTTGTAATTTGCTCTATATCTTATTGTAATGCCTGAGGCCCTAGAAGGGCTATCCCATGCCAACGCGAGGACTTCCCAGGAGGTCACCCATCCTGGTACTACTCTCGCCCTAGCACGCTTAACTTCATAGTTTTTTTTAACTCTTGAACCATAAAAAGGTAGAGCTCTTGTTGGCATGGGGAGGACCTCAATCCCTTATAAGTTTTTGGGTTGTTACAATCTCCCCACTTAAGCACTTGACGACCTCGTCAAGGCCAAAGGACCGCCCCCTAGCACGCTTAACTTCATAGTTCTTTTGACCTCTTAAACCATGAAAAGGTAGAGCTTTTGTTGGCATGGGGAGGACCTCAATCCCTTATAAGTTCTTGGGGTGTTACACTTATTGCAACCTCCATCTACAAAAAAAATATGCATTTGTGACATATTACATTTCGTCCCACCATAGTATTATGTAAAGCTGAAAAAATGCGCTATAAAATACTATACATTCAAAGCATCTTCTACACTAACAATTCAACGAGGACATATAACACATCTTTAACCACAAAAGGAGCATAACGGACAATGTAGGAGAATCTTTCCATTCTACCTCACACTTTTCTTAGGAAAAGCGCAGTTAGCGTTGTCCACAAAGCTTGTATTGACTTTACCACAAAGCAGAAGCTATGGACACTGCTTTGCCTTCACGACAATGGCGACCCCCCTCCAGCATGCATCAACGAAATTGCTCCCAAATTTAAGGGTGGGTTTATTTAACGAGTGGTTTTTTGCGAATAATTGTTTTGTCTATGTGCTTGATATATGTCCAACTAGATTTCAAAATGTTTTATCCTATGAGAAGCTTTTCGCGTGATTTGTCTGTGTTGGCATCAACCAATATGACCATGTTTTAAGGTTTTCATGAAGTAAAGGATTTTCAAGGCATTGTCGTATAGCAAGAAGATTCCTTTCAAACCCTATAATAATGTTTTGGTGAGTACTCTAGTAAGGGCCCGATCAAGGGCTAGAAATTGTCATTATTATTGTTTTTTCATATGAATTGCTAGCTTTTAGTTAAGAACTTTACTAAGGGTATATATGATTGAGGTTTGTTTATATTTTGAGTTTGGATTCATGCACATTTTTCATAATTCGTCTTTCATAATTTATAAGTTGGATGTTTTCTTTATTTTCTCATCGTGCTCGCGTTTTAAGATCTGAATGAACTTGTTTTCATGCTAGTTAGGTAGTGCCACGTGAGATCTACTACTGGGTTGGTTGGAGTTTAGAGTAATTTGATGATTGATTTGAATGTCTTATGTGGTAAGAAAACCTTAATTCTTTACAAAGCATGAGTGTACTAGTATAATTAATTATCCTTGTGCTTAGGAATTTATCCTTACGCAAATCTTCGATCTTTCATGCTTATGAGTGAATCTTTCCTCTTGAGATAACTCATGTTGTGACTTTCTTGGTCCTATGCTAAACTCGTTGGGTTCCATCTCATAGTCGTAGTATAGATTTTAGGGTCTAGTTCTGCAACCACTTTGTGAAAGTGGCCGCACCGAGTTTCCAAACATTTTATTGTAAAAATTATTGTGCATTTTCTATGTGTTGGTCGCGTGTCCGGTGCAGCCATGGACAATGATGATTGGTGGCAAAGGGATGTTTAGACCTGGTGATAGACACATCTTAGGTAGTACTTTAGGGCATGTTTATTTAGAATTTTCATGGTTTTGGCTTAGTTTTAGTTAGTTTTATTAGTTTGTTAGAAAGATTTGGATATGTACACTTTGTTGTGGTTTTTGATTGTAGATATAAAAACAAGAAGTGTAGAGGAGGTGGAAGATGAAGCATTAGAGGGAAACCGAGCCATGAGATTTTCCCAAGAGGAGAACCGAGTGAATAATCAAGAGGAATCTCGATCAAGACCCAAGACGCGGGCAGGGGTCCTAAGACGCGACCGCGTCTCTAGTTGCTTTGCCAATTTTTGAGACCTGGTGTTCTGTGTTCATGGCACGGGTTGGATGCTCATAACGCGGCCACATCTTGGTGCCAAACCGAGTTTTGGTACGAACCGGGAAGGTTTTCATGAACCAACTTGTTATTTTAATTTGTTTTTTATTTTATATATTTTAACTTTATTTTAGGAAAGTTTTAATTGGATGTAATCCTTATATATTGGGATGGTTAAACCTTAGAATGAGATCTCTTGACATTATTATTTTCTCTTTGAAGAAGAAAAAACCTAAAAACCTTTGTAAGGTCTTCAATGACTTTTTCTACCTAAACTTCTTTTATCCAACTAGTTTATTGAAGTTGTTTGATTTGAATTGTTGAGAGGTTTGAATATTCTAATTAAACCTTAACTAGGTTGATTTCTCTATGGTTAATAGCTAAATGTCAACCTAAGGTTTTGTTAACCTGATGACCTAATATGACATCTAGGATGAATTACAACTAAATTGATTTAATTACCGGTTGATATTGAATTGATTAAAGTAGACCTCTTTATCTAATTAGCCTGGTCGGACTAATTGGTTAAAGAAAGAAATTTCAATTCACAATTCCTTTAAATTTCAGGTTGATTTAAAGGGTTATTTTTATTGATGCTTGGATCTTAATGTTGTTGTTAAGTTGGATCTAGTAAGTCTTGTAGGTTGTTTGATTATTAGGTTTATGAAGTTCGGTCAGATTACTAACTAGAATTGAAGTTTGAAAGTCTCCATGAAGTTGGGATGTTAAGAGTTTCGTAACAGATTGGTTAAGGTGCAATTGGAATAATGATAATAAATGATCAAGATTCATTTCTGCAATGGATATAAATTAGTTGGATATGTTCATCATATTTGCTTGTACAATCTTAATTTGCTTTGTTTCTTTAATTTTAGGCCGATTGACTGAAAACCACCCTTATAATATGTCATATTGCCCTAAACCACCCCTTATATGCCTATTTACCGAAAACCACCCCTATATACCCTTCCGTCAAAAAACGACCACCCCTCCAAGTTTCTCCGTTAAAAATCCGTCAACGCGCACGTGTGACGCGTCTTTAAACTTTGATTTTTGATTTTTTTTACCATTTTCCTTTATCTCTCCACACTTAATCTCCCCCCACCAGCCTCCTCCCCCGCCCCACCACCACTACCACCTCTCCTCTGCCTCCACCAGACGCCGGAGCGAGAGGCAGCCGGAGTCGGGCCAGGATTCGTTGGAGTAAAGACGGGAATAGAGGAGGTGGGTGTTGGAGAGTCGAGTCGGCATCGGGGAGGCCCGAGGGCAAGCCGGTGAGCGAGGTCGTCGCCGTCGAGGGAGCGCGAAGTCCAGGGAGGTCGAGCGAGCGTGGGTCCGGTGAGGCCGAGCGAGCGGGATGCCGAGCGTTGTACCTAGATCTGGAACCCGATGGTGAGGGTTGATCAAACGGGAGGAGCGAGAGGCGGATGAGCGAGTAGGAGGAGCGAGAGGCGGCTGAGCGAGCGGGAGGCGCGAGCAGTGATGGCTGGGCTGGGCACAACCCGGATCTGGAATCCGGCGGGGTTGGGCTGCGTTATACCTAGATCTAGAACCCGGCGGGCGTGGCCAAAGAGGCAAGCGAGCGCGGTGGCGAGCGGGCGGAGCTCGTGAGGGGGCTGCCGTGGATTGTGGCTGGAGTTCGCAGATCTGCTCTAGGTTGAAGATGAAGTTGGTGTACCGGATGCAATGGTGATGGTCGGCGGTGGTGAATTGAAGATGAAGGAAAGCGGGGTTGGGAGCAGACAACAGATCTAGGTGGTGGTGAAGATGGGAGCAGGCCGGCAGCAGGGTTGGAGGAAGGTCGACGATGCTGCGGTGGTGGTTCCAACAAGGCATGCTAGTTTTTTTTTTTGATTTTACAGTTTCAGAAAAAAAAGAAGGGAAATTGTATAGGGAAAGGGAAATCTCACGCGCGCGTTAACGTCAACTTAACGGGTTAGAGAGGTGGGGTGGTCGTTTTTTGACGGAAGGGTATATAGGGGTGGTTTTCGGTAAATAGGTATATAAGGGGTGGTTTAGGGCAATATGCCTTTTATAAGGGTGGTTTTCGGTCAATCGGCCTTAATTTTAATACTTGATAAATTGCTGTCAAAACCCCCCCTTTTCTAAGTGGCTTAACAATAAACACTAAAATCACAAGTCTTTATGGGATCAACCCTTGTTTCCCTACTATATTATTAGTTGGGTAGTTAGGATTCTTTTGATCGGTATTAAGGCGGCTATGATATCGTTATCACCTGGTCATGTGTCGGTCGGACGCCTTAAAAAATACTAATTACCTACTTTGGCAAATGATTTGGTGGAAGCTTAATCGGGGGTTATAACGATGATAATGTGTATGGAATGGCATGGCCTGCCTCTAAACTCCAATTTAGTGTGTGTGAGCTCCTTAGTATCAAAATGTAACAATGTGGGATGAGTTGCATTGCCAAGTAGGATTGTGTGTGAATTGGATGTGTGCGATTAACTAGACTTAGCTATTAAACTTCATTTTTATGTGTTTGTTGGTGACTTACTTGTTGTTTGTATGAGAATGTTTTGGAAACGTCATACGATACTTTGTGTTCTCTTATTGTGTTTAGGATAGTAGTTGACCACTTGTTTCGGGCAGATTAACTGCATAAACGCGTTACCTACTATATTGAGGGAATCCTAACCACAAAGTTATCACGCGTTACAAGTTATGTATAAGGTGTAAATCAAAGAGAAATATCAAGCATAAACTGAATAAAAATGAGAGAATGGGGGGAATGCTCTGAATTGTTTGTATTGCTTGCTTGAATGTTGTTTAAATGTTTGAATCGCTACAATGGAGCGTCTCATTCTAAGAATAACACAAAATGTAGTTAGATGTATGAATTCGAGAGTTTTTTGATTGAACAGATCATGTGTATCCTAAGTATGCCTCTTGCCTTTTATAATCAGGCCTCCTCTCCTCTTGATCAGACCGTTGACGAGGGATTTAAGTGAATTCCGTGATTCTCGCCATTGTGGTTATAGAAGGTACCGTTTGAATCTGCTAGTGTAATGTTACTAAAATTGTCGCCCCTTCAGCGAGATCTTCGGCCTTTGTCTTCACTCCTTAATTGGCAACAGATCTTCCTTGGTCTTTATCCATTGCTCATGGGCCAAATGTTTCGGAAGGCCCAACAATACCCCCATCAAAAACCGGGAAAAATCTCACCCGCGCTTTTCTAGGGTTTTTGATTTTGTATTCTTGGAGGTTGTGGCTAGAGCCTATCACGTCTCATCAATCGTCTTATTTAAGGCAACCATGATGAGCCGAGAAGATTCAACTGTTTTCTTTGTATCCTAGGTACGCTTCTCTTTTTCGTGCTCTTCATCTTCTTTCTTTCTGTAGTTATGACTTCTTCCAATCTCTCAGCCCTTCGTTGTCGTTTGGTCACCACACCTCCTCCTTTAACCCATTCGGGGATCCTTACCTCTTACCTTCACAGAGACAGTTCTGTAGAGAATCCCCACACCTTCACCTTCTCCGTTGGTTTCCCTTTACATGCAGAGGTTTTTCTTCCCCCTCCCGGCATTTTTGTTGATTTCCACGCCGACGACTGGGTGTGCTTGTACGAGTACCCCTTTCGTATTGGCCATCACTACCCTTTTTCTTCTTTGATTGTCGACAATCTAACCAAGTTGTTCGTCTCCCTCAGCCAACTCCTTCCTCATGTCTGGAGGCTTCTACTTTCTGTTGACCGCATGTGTTCTTCCCACAATCTTCCTTTCAAAGCTGAAGATTTTTTCTTGAGCTACCGCCTCTCTAAAGGCGGTCCTGGTCGCTTAACCCTTAAAACTCTAAAGAGAAAATCTGACCTCGTTTTCAACATCTCAAAATCTGACCGCGGCTGGGCTAATAGATTCTTCTTTGTGAAGCTATCTTCCTTGAAGATCAATACCTCTTTTCTGAAAAGTTGTTGGCATCCAACATGTAGTGTGTATCTTTTCTTACTTGTTAATGTCTTCCTTGTTCTAACCACTTACCTATTTTTGTGTAGAAAATCTCGTTGCCCTCCGTCCTCACAAGGTGTCTCCCCAGATTGTTGCAAAGATCGAGGCCATCCCTCTGAAAGATAGGTCCTACGTTGATTTAGGCAAAACCTCCTCCACAGAGTCAGAAGATATTGAGATGTCGAGTAAGTACTTTTTTATCCTTTATACTCCTTTTTCGCTTTGACTCCTTTAACCTTTGTTTCACTTGTAACTCCTATGTTGTCAGGCTCAAGAACCACCCGTTCAACTGCTGCACTCACCACCATGGAACGTCTTGAGGCCAGGAAGAAGAGGAAGGTTGAGACAGCTTCCACAGCTAACACTCACTTGGTGGTATCTCTGCCGCCGAGAGCTCCTGACAACTCCAGCAAGGCTCCCTTGCTGAAGAAGGACACACCTCCCAAAATGATGGACCTCCCCAAGACAATGATGTCGCTTGACCTGGACGCCATGAAGTGTCTGAGTTCCCTAATGTCAGTACAAGTCGACTGTCTTAAGGGCTCAAGTCGTCAGCCTTCTTTCCATGAGCTTCTTGGGGAGATTTTGGCGGCTCAATGGCAGGTATATAATAACCTTACTGTTGTTTTTTGTTTGTTGTTTTTTTTTTATCATGGCTTGTTCACCTATTTTCCTAATTGCTCCTTGTTTCTTCTTTGTAGGGTCTTCAGCTTATGTTCGCGGCCCACGACATGTGCAAAGATTTTCCCGATCAGTTGGCTCAAAGCAAATTAAACACCCAACTAGAGAAAGACAGGTCAGCCATCCTAGGTCGGGAGAAGAGGTCCTTGGAGTCGAAGGTTGCAAAATTGCAGGAGGCACGGCCGACTATTGGTCTATCAGGGCGAGAGTTGAGACAATGGAGAAGTTCGCCGTTGGGAAACACGAGTGGGACATGGCGAAGGAGAGGGAAGACTTCGAAAATCTCTTCGTGAAGGAAGCTGACCCTTCTCCTATTGATGATATTGCCAAAGTCGCCAAAGAAGTTGCTCAAGTGGAGGCCGCGAACAAGGAGCCAACAGAGGAGACCCCTGAACACTAGCCTCTCCTTATTCTCGCTTTTTTTTTTATTTTTTGAAACTACTTGTCCTACCCCCAGCGTGTTGGGGTTGAAACTTGTTTTTTGGCCGCTAGTTGTTGTGCCTAGACTTTGTTCGACTTGTGCCTCTTGGTTTGTATTTTTGATATCTTGTTTGGTATTTTGTCTACGTTTTGTCTTTTTTGCAGGTTGGGAACAAGCTTGGCGTCGGAAACTGAAGACGAAAACGTGCAGTGTCTAAAATAGTTGTGCTTCTGTAAACACCTTGTAGTAGTAACGTTGTATTTGTATAACACTTTTGGTATAGGATGCGTAGTAAAGAGAGAAAAGTGTATAAAGAATGTAGATACTTGCATTAATGAAAAAAATCATGTTTACAAGTTTTTCAAGAAGACTCTTCTTATTCTAGAGCCCTTAGTACATGTTCTTGTCTCTTGCATCCTTTTGGACTAGTCATTGTGTCCACATCGTCGCCTGATCATTAGGCAAGGGCCTTTGTTTTGGCTTGTAACGTTACAAGGCGTCCCTTGTTAGTTTTTTCGCAGAATTGTCTTTCGTTTTGTGTATGTGTAAAAGAACAACTTGTGTATGTGTAAAAATATAATGATGTAAAAGGAGAGGTTGTGTTAAGTACCTTTATCGTGCTTAGAAATGATATGACTTCAAGTTCATCGCGTTCCAACTTCCGGGCACCACTTTTCCATCATGCAACACTAACTCGTAAGCACCATGTCCTATGACTTTCGTGATTTGATAAGGCCCTTCTCAGTTTGCTCCCAGTTTACCTGCATTTAACTCCTGCGTGTTTTTGTTGGGACGATATTAAGGACGTCAGTCGTTAATATCTAAACCCATAATAATCGTCCCTTGTTTTGATAATGACAAACTCACATGTATTTGATAAGTTGTCCAAGTGTTGATCTCAGGTAAGTCCAGTGGACGCACATGAGCGAAAAGGACAACAAGTAAACAGCAGTCCCTAAGCTGTAGGGACGCATGTTACCTGAACTTCCAAGGCTAAACGTAATTGGCGGAGTCCCTACGCAAGATAGGACGGAGTCCTCATCAAGAAGGGACGCGCGCCAAAATACAGACGAAGTTCAAATTCAAATCAAGGCCACCCCAACATGATTACATCATCGTCCAGCCTTAGTCCTCAGAAGGAAGCTTCCTTTGTCTGGGCACGTGTAGACAATGCCAAAGACGTCGCTTTCCCAGCGATGGTCCCCTGCCCACGTGGAGGCTTCCCAAGCGTCAACAGAGTTGACTTCCTCAAGGAGCTCATCGCACCGTCGATCAAAGACCAAGGCTCCTGCCAAGTCTCAGAGGACGCTAGAGGACAAGAATCACTTGCGCTATAAATACCCTCCCAAAGGTATGCATAGCGTGGGTGGACTTTGAAGACTTTCTCTCAAGCTCTCCCGAAGCACTCAAGAACACGAACGAAGATCGAGAAGATCAAGTGAGCTTGAAGCAAGAGAAAGAAAGTCCAACCACATCAAATCCAAAACAAACCACAAAGAGTTAGAGTTGTAGTTTGTCTTTCACAACGAACCGTGAGAGACGTGAGTGATAGCTTCCTTATAGCTAGAGTGTTAGGTTACTTGTTAGGTTGAAAGGAGTGTTACTAGTGAGGCTAAGGACGGACGCTTAGCTCAGAGAAGTGTAACGACTCGCCTAAGTTGTAAGGACTCACTCTTAATAAGATAAGGGACGGCTATTGAAAATCCTCCAGCGGAGGTAGAGGTTTACCCATAAGACTAGTTGGTCTTAGTGGGGTTCCTCTATAAATACTTGTGTCCACTTATCTTGTATTCTGTTAAGTCTATATTCCGCTGCACTAAAGGACGCCCTTAACTCATATAAGGACGCCCTCATTAACTGACTTAGGATCCAACAATTGGTATCAGAGCAGGCGCTCTAGATTTTGTTGAGTTGCAGGTACAAGATGGACATGGAACCTATTGGAATCTCATTTGTAAAACCTCCTCGTCTGACGGACGGCAACTTCAACCGATGGAAGATCCGCTTCGAGAACTTTTGCAGAAGTCAGAATTATCAATGCTGGAAAGTAATCATGAAAGGTGACCTTACCATCCCTGATGACAAGAAAGACAAAGAGGACGAGTGGGGTCCTGATGAATTCAAGCTTTTGGAAACAAACGCCAAGGCAATTTGCTTCCTTCAAGCGTCCCTTTGCGAGAGGGACGCCACCCGAGTTAGCAATTTGGCAACAGCCAAACTACAATGGGAAGCTCTTGAGAAGTACCATGTGGGTACGGCAGAGATGAAGGAAGATGTTAAGCTTGAAATCAAACGGGAGTTCTATGCCTTCAGAATGCTTCCTAATGAATCTATCAAGTACTACTCATACCGTTTTGAAGCTCTCGTGACCAAGATGCGAAATCTAGGCATCCCAGAAGCTGAAGTCTCCATGAGAAACAGAGTTGGAGTAGTCATTGATGGACTTACAAGAAAATGGAATTTTGATAGGACTACATTCAAGGAGAATACAGCCAACAAAACCCTAGATATGGAAGAGATCTATGGGAAGCTGAGAGGCTATGAAGCAAGAAGGGAAGCCGATATGGCTGAATTGGCTAGAAACCCCCAGACAGATCTCGCCTTGATGACATCAACCCCAGAGTACGCTGAGTATCTGCGTCACCAAAGAGAACTTGCTTTAATAGTGGAAGCAAACAAAAATGAGAATCGTGAAAGGATGCGTGCACAAGCTATAAAAGAAAAAGAAAGCAAAACTAAGGAACAACTCGAAGAAGAAGAAGAGCTTGCCCTCCTACACAAAGCTGTTCGATTATGGGGAAAAAGGACCAGAGATTTCAAGAAATACAAGATGCCTTACAAAAAGGAGAGTCCCAAGTATACAGAGGCAGAAATGAAGGAACTGACTTGCTACAAGTGTAACAAGAAAGGACACTTTGCCAAAAGGTGTACTACGGGACTAACCTCAAAAGATACGAAGATAAAAGCCCTCTTGGGAGCGTGTGAAGCCGCATGGGATAATGTGAGTTCTGATGAGGAAGAACCCGAAGGACCAGTGGCGTACATAGCCGTAGAGGACGCCTCAGATGATGAGCAAGTGGCGTACATGGTTGTGGAGGATGCTCCAGTCATTGAAGAGGACGCTTCTGAAAAAGAAGAAGAGGTAACTCGTGAATCCATGATGACTTCTTTAGAAAATTGTTCTAAGTCCAAACTTATTAAACTCATTGGCAAGATCATGGAAGAAAGTGTGATCATGCAACATAGAATGGATGAACTTGAACTTGAAAATGAAAATATTCTGGTTGAATGTGAGAACTGTGCTACAGTGTCTTTGCAACTAGAGTCCTCACGTGAAGAAACTAAGTCTCTGAAAACTGAAATGATGTGCCTTAAACTAGAGAACGCCAAGCTCAGGGAAGAAATAAAAGTGTTAGGAAAGAGTCCTGTAGTTGAGGAAGTTAGACCAATAATGTTTGTCCCAGCCAAGAGAGGACTAGGATACGAGTCTGACACTAGGAACTCTCTCCCTAGTGACTTTGAGACAAGCAAAACCTCGGAACTTGAATTAGAAAGGGAAAAGACCAAGAACCTTCTTGAAAGAATTAGAGTCCTAGAGAGTGGAGAGAAAGGTCAAAAGGACTATTACACTAACTCCACTAGTCATAGGATCTATAAGAAAATTGCTAAGGGGGAAGGTTCAAAAGTTTGTGACCCTCAAAAGATGAAAAAGAACAAAATCCAACGTCCCAACAAGAAGTACTACCTTGGTACTTACTATAGGACGTGTTGGTATTGTGGACAAGGAGATCACTTCAAATATGATTGCCTAAAACTGAAGAACGACATTGAAAGTGGCAAAGCCGCTAGGACTAACATTGAAAATGATAAGTCCGTCCCTAAGGCTAATCCTAGACGTCCTAGACGATCTAAGAGTTCTTTCAGAAAGCATGCTATTTCAAATGATGTGAATATAAGTGACTACATGCCAGAACCAGAGTTCTATTTCTGTAACGAACCAGGTAAGGAACACCTTGCCTGGGTCGCCAAACACTAACTTTGTTTTGGCAGGTGGAAGTGAGGGGACGCCCATGGATCATCGATAGTGGCGCCTCGAATCATATGACAGGAAGCCAGATCCATCTCACTTCTATCCAAAGTAGCGTCACGGGAGGAACTGTCTCGTTTGGCAATAAGGGCAAGGGAAGGATCAAAGGGACGGGAACTGCTATTCTCAATCCGTCTATCAAAGCGACAAATGTTAGCCTTGTTGAAGGACTTGGCTTCAACCTCCTGAGCGTCTCTCAAATGTGTGATCAAGGTGAAAACCTAGTCACATTTGACTCAAAGGAGTGCCTCGTCATCAATAAGAAATCGAACAAAGTCGTCCTCAAAGGAGTCCGAAAGAACAATGTCTACATCTTCAACCAGGAGTTCAAGCCAAAATCTGAGTTATGCCTATCGTGTCAAAGGAGGACGCTGACCTCTGGCATCGCCGACTCGGCCATGCTGGACCAAGCACAATCCTCAAGCTTCATCAAAGAAATCTTGTGAAAGGTCTTCCCCAAATTGATCTTGAGAAAACTGAACAGTGTGAAGCCTGTATCAAAGGGAAGCAAACAAGAACGTCCTTTAAGTCAAAGAACGATGTCAGCACAAAGAAACCTTTGGAACTTCTCCATATGGATCTTTGTGGACCGATGAAGACGTTGAGCTATGGTGGAAAGAGGTATATCTATGTCCTTGTAGATGACTTTTCTCGATTCACCTGGGTTCTTTTCTTGGCTTCAAAAACAGATTGCTTCAACGCATTCAAAGTCTTCATCAAACAAGTAGAAGTTGCTCTTGAGACGCCTCTCAAAGCCATAAGATCAGATCATGGGACGGAGTTTCAAAACTCAGAGTTCGTGGCCTACTGTGATCAACATGGAGTCTCTCACAACTTCTCAGCTCCAAGGACTCCACAACAAAATGGAGTGGTGGAAAGAAAGAATAGGACGCTGGAGGATATGGCAAGGACTATGCTTTTAGCTAATGGCGTCCCCAAGTACTTCTGGGCTGAAGCTATTGCTACAGCGTGCTATATTATCAATCGAGCCATGATCCGTCCTTTACTGAAGAAGACATCCTATGAGCTGCTGAATGGAAGAAAGCCTCGCATCGACTACCTCAGAGTCTTTGGATGCAAGTGCTTTGTTCACAACAATGATAAAGAAAGACTTGGAAAGTTTGAAGCAAGAAGTGACGAAGCCATCTTCCTTGGATACTCCCTCACCAGCAAAGCATATAGAGTCTTCAACAAAAGAACTCTAAAGCTTGAGGAGAGCATTCATGTTGTGTTCAAAGAAAGTTCTTCTCACAAAGATAAACCAAGTAAGAAAGAACGCTCATCTTCTCTGCAGAAGGATGACTCCGATGATGAAGTTGATTTTGGGTTCTCTGGAAAATACTATGTTCCTAAGGACGCCACTCAAAATCCTGAAGAAGTCTCAGTAGAAGTTCCCAGTGTTGTTCAGGAAGTTCCATCTCAAAGTGAATCTCCAGCTCAACATGAAGTTGCTGAATCAAGCTTACAAGGAGAACAACGTCAAGAAGAGGACGCTCAACCTGAGGGGGAACTCTCTGAGCCTCTCAATGAATACGATGGGTTTGACTCAGATGAATCTGATTGGACGGACCCTAGATATGCTCCTTCAAGGGACGCTACTCATAGGGGATCCAATCTTTCAAGACTTCATTCAACAGATCAAATCATCTCAGATATTTCAAAAGGAGTTCAAACAAGATCAGCCGTGAATCAGTCCCTCAATGCCAACACAGCGTTCTGTGCCTTCAACGCCTTTGTATCCTTAGTTGAACCTAAGAACATAAAGGAAGCACTCCAGGACGCTGATTGGATTCAAGCCATGCAAGAAGAACTTAATCAATTTGAAAGAAACAAGGTTTGGACCCTCGTCCCTCGTCCGAGAAACAAAAACATAATAGGGACGAGGTGGGTCTACAGGAACAAGCTTGATGAGAGTGGTCGTGTCTCAAGAAACAAAGCAAGGCTGGTGGCTCAAGGCTATAGACAAGAGGAAGGAATCGACTATGATGAGACCTTCGCTCCTGTTGCCAGAATTGAAGCCATTCGCCTCCTTATCGCCTATGCTGCTCACAAAGGGTTCAAGCTTTTTCAAATGGACGTCAAGACAGCCTTCCTCAATGGCAAGCTCAAAGAGGAAGTGTATGTTGCTCAACCCCCGGGATGAGGACGCTGATCACCCAGATCATGTGTACTTCTTGGACAAGGCACTCTATGGACTCAAGCAAGCCCCTCGTGCATGGTACGATAGGTTTGCGTCCTTCCTCTTGTCCAACGGGTACACACGAGGTAACATTGATAAAACCCTGTTCTTAAAGAAAGTCCTTAAAGATGTCTTGATTGTCCAAGTCTATGTCAATGACATAGTTTTTGGAAGCACTAACATGAAACTTGTAGAGGAATTCAAGAACTTGATGAGTAGTGAGTTTGAGATGTCCCTCATAGGAGAACTCAACTTCTTCTTGGGACTCCAAATCACTCAGCTCAAAGATGGGACGCGCATTCATCAACAAAAGTACATCCGTGAAATGCTTGAGAAGTACGGGATGAACTCTTCAAAACCCATTGATACTCCCATCTCCCCAAACACTCGCCTCTATGCTGACGAAGAAGGCAAGAGTGTAGATCAAAAGCTCTACAGAGGAATGATAGGGTCCTTGCTATATCTAACGGCAAGTCGTCCCGACATCATGTTCGCTGTATGCTTATGTGCTCGATTCCAAGCAAATCCAAAGGAGTCCCACATGCAAGAAGTAAAGAGAATCTTCAGATATCTCAAGGGACGGGATGACCTTTGTCTATGGTATCCTAGAAGAACGTCCCTAAATCTGGTAGCGTACTCTGACGCAGACTACGCTGGCCATGTGGTGGATAGAAAGAGCACTTCAGGAATGGCTCAATTCCTTGGGTCATGTCTTGTATCTTGGGGATCCAAAAAGCAAAACTCCGTGGCACTCTCAACCGCGGAAGCTGAGTACGTTGCCGCTGCTTCGTGCTGCTCACAAGTCCTATGGATCAAGTACCAACTTGAAGATTATGGTACGTTCCTTACCACAGTCCCTATCTTGTGTGATAACACTAGTGCTATAAGTATTGCCAAAAACCCTGTTCATCATTCTAGGACGAAGCATATTCATATAAGACATCACTTTCTTCGTGATAATGTTGAACTTGGATTAATTAGAGTGGATCATGTTAGGACTGAGGACCAAGTGGCCGATATTTTCACAAAAGCACTTGATAGACGTCCCTTTGAGCACCTCCGATTGCTTTTGGGGATGATAACTTTTAAATGATCAAGTCCCGTTCTATTATTCCCTCTATGATTGGCTATGTCTTGTTGAGAATTTGTGTTAAAGTGTGTCATGCATTTAAAGTCATCTTTAAGGGACGCTAGTCTAAGATATGTGTTTCGCTTGTGTTTGTTGAACGGTATTCTTTTCGCTTTTCAATCTCAAGAGTATCCCTGATCACCCTACCTTCATTACAAGCCGAAATGATGGGAACTCTAAGCTTACCCAGGCCGAGAATCTTGCAAACGCGTCCTATGAGCATTCTTTGTTTTATCTTTACGGGACGTACTTGCTTGATTTTCAAAAATAGTTCTAAGTGATCAAAGGGACGCGTGTTAAGAGCCAAGAATTGTCCGTACAGAGTTCTAAGTTCAGAGGTTGAGATCAGTGTCTGGGACGCCGTGGTTCAGTTCAGTGTTGAGAAGAGTTGTGTGTTGAAAGGACGCCAGCTCGGAGTCCTTTGTAGTTGAGAGAAGTTTGAATGTTTGAAATTGGAAGGTGAACCGTTTCAGAGAAGCTTCAGCGAAGATCTCGGAATACGCGCGAACAGTGCTCAACAGCTGTGTTTCTTAGTAAAGAAGAAAGCCACGTGTGGGAAGGCGGGCGGAGGAAGCCGAGTGTAAAGACCCTGTTACCCCTGACCGTCCAACTTCGTCTTCTTCCTATAAATACCCACCTGTGCACTCCGAAAATCTTTCTTCGCTCATCTGTTGTTTACACACTTATAGAAATCTCTCAAACCAAAATCCCAGATCTCAAATCCCGAAATCTCTCTCCAAACCCTAATCCTCCTCTATTTAAACCATCTCAAAAATGGCCAACACAAGAGCTTCAAAGAATCCCTCACCTTCGTCGGCGGCGACAAACCCTAGCTCTTCGAGATCTCCTCCGGTGAAAGGCCGGTCATTAATGGAGTCAAGAGGCAGACCTTCCGGCCGTCAAGAACCCCCTCGCCACCATTCCTCCTCTCAAAGCACCCAGCGCCGCCACTCCAACACCCCTCCCCAGCCCCTTCGCTCCCAACCTCCTCCACAAAAACAACAACCCCGCTCTCAATTCAAATCCACCCAGAAGCGGTTCTCCTTTCTGGAGAAGCCCTTCAAACCTGAGCCAGAACAAGGCGCTGCTAGCAAAGGAACCGTCTTTGGACTTCCGGCCCAGCCCAAACGCCGTCCTCCTCTTGACCCCCTCATTGAGGACTGGCTTGAAAAAGAGCCAAGGACGCTCGCTAACATTTGTCTACGGGCGTCCGTCAATGACCACCCCCCTAAAATCCAACGCCTCCTCCATTACTTCATGATGACCTATGTCCGTCCCCGCCTTGAGGAAACCAACCACACCAACCCCCCTTTCATGGGGCCAGGCATCATTTCCGACTCGTTCGGTGGAACCGTGGACGAGCTCGCCAAATTGCTCCCCGATATAATGGAGTTTGTTGTGGCTCCTGCGGGCTCCGTCCCATCCCAGAAGAGAAAAAGGCCGTCCACTCCTCCTTCCTCTCATCAGCTCCAACTCAAAGGCCTTCCCTCCTCCTCCCAAGTAACCCCAGTCCCCTCCTCCCCTCCTCCCGCCCCAAAGCGACGCCTCAAGTCCTCTGCTCAACTTGAGGGCGTCACAGATGAAGAAATGGCCGCCATTCGCCTCTCTGAAATACAACTGGAAAAAGAGGAGAAGGCGCGCCAAGAGCAGGAGCAAGCAGAAAAGGAAGCCGTTGAGAAGGCAATTCAAGCGAGTTTGCAGGGAATTCTTCAACTTCCTCCTCCTCCTCCAAGGGTAGAGGACGCTCCTCAGGTCCAGGCCAAGGACGCTTCCCCTGCTAAGCTGCCGCCTCCTCCCTCTGCTCCGCTCCTAGTAAAGCCGATCTCAGTGGTTCCGCTCAGCACCTCATCTGCCCCCCCAACCAAAGCGAAGTTAAGAACTCCTACTCCCTCTCCTCCTAGAGCTTCAACTCCTCCTCCTCCTCCGCCTGCTCAGGCCGTCGAGGAAGCTGCTCAAGTCCAAGGGACGCCTCCTTCCATCGTTCCTACAGAGTCCTTGGCAAGGACTCCAGCGGTGGACGCGCCTCCCACTGAACAGGCGTCCACTGCTGAGGACACTGCAATGGTTGAGTTCCAAGCACAAAGGAACGAAGCCTCAGATGAAGAGGACGCCCCTCAGGATGAGGAACCTGAGGACGAGGAGGGAGATGGAGATGAAGAAGATGCTGGTGATGAGGTCATCGTGAGCAATGGCTCCAAGCAGAAACGCCTCAAGAAAATTCTTTCCCCGCTCCTCTTCACCGCCCCGTTTCTGATAGAGAATCAGCGCCAAGAGTTCTTGGACCTTCTTGAGTTCCAGGGATGGACGCACTTAGGCGCTGAGGCCGCTGATGTTGACCCTGATGAGGTTCTCCGTTTCTACTCCAAGTTTGAAGTCACAGAAGTAAACGGGAAGCCTCAGGGGATTTTTGAAATAGATGGGGACGAGTACTCAGTTGCTGAGGGAACCGTCCGCAAAATGCTAGGCCTGCGTCCTTCTCCTCCGGATTCGCTGCATGATCTGCCTTGCAAGAACTTTGCCCGCTTCTCCCAGGACGAAATCCTCAACAGAATATTCAATGGGAGACAGCCAGCTGCTAAGGACAGAGTCGCTCACTGCCTCACCAAGACGGGCGTCCTTGCGCACCACTTTATTGTGCGCATGGTCGTCCCCCGCCAAGAGAAGAAGTCCATTGTTTAGATCACTGATAGCATTCTCTTGGACGCCGTCTTGGAACGCAAGCCGATAAACTTGCCCCGGATAATCTTGGAACATATGGGCAAGTGCACAGGAGGCAGGCACTCTCTTCCCTTCCCGGGCCTGGTCAAGCAGATTCTGAAGCAGCAAGGACTCTATGCCCCTAAACAAGAGCGGTCCTTTGGCATTCATTGGGACGTCAGGCAAATCACACTCCCCCCAGTTGGAAAACTCAGGTGTGATGAGCCCCTTCCGTCCGTCAAGCGCCAAATGGAAAAGGAACGCAAAGAGGCTGAGAAGAAAGCTAAAGCTGAAAGGAGAGCTCGAGCTGCTGCTGCTGCGACTGAGGAAGGCGATCCTGAATCTGAAAATGTTCAAGTAGTTGGGACGCCAGCAGAGGAC
The DNA here is from genome assembly GCA_934048045.1 of Polygonum aviculare. Classification (NCBI taxonomy): domain Eukaryota; kingdom Viridiplantae; phylum Streptophyta; class Magnoliopsida; order Caryophyllales; family Polygonaceae; genus Polygonum; species Polygonum aviculare. Next base: position 20,684,005 of record OW204026.1, read on the forward strand.
GCTGCTGATGAAGAGGACGAGCTCGATGGTATGAGCGTCCCTGATGAAGCCGAGAAGCACTCTACTAAGTCTCTGATGGGCATGATGATCGAAAACCAGTGCATGATGATAGATCTGATTCAACAGGTTCACGACACCCTTCACGTCCACACAGAACTTCTTGAGCGCAACAACGAGCTCCTTGCACAGAACAACCACCTTCAGGAGAAGAATCTCAAGGCTCTCGGCAAGCGTCCCCGCAAATGATCACCTCCCCCCTCTCTATTGATGTCTCTCATTTTGGAGGTGTTTTAGTGGTTAATTTCCTTTGTAAATATGTGTTTTTCATTCTCTTCTTTATAGTTTCGTTCCCTTTTTAGCTTAGTTCCCGGTTTTCTTCAAGAGTCGGAGACTATGCGAGTTTTGTGTGATTTTGTAGGTAAAATGGCAAGAATGAGAGCGATTTCGAGGAGCTAAGGAAGGAGCCAAGTCAAGGAGTGCAAGAGCCAAGCCAAGAATGAAGTGGAACCAAGAGAAACCAAGGAAGAAAGCAAGGATCGAGGCCCAGGATCGAGTTCCACCACGTCGGGCCCGAGATCGAGCGACCAGAGCCAGGACCGAGGTTGGAGAACGTCGGGCCCGAGGTCACCCGTGTCGGTCCAAAGTCGGCAGAATTTTGGATTGCTCCCCAAGGCATATTTTTAGCAACTTTCCACATTTGCCCCTTTCTAAATTGGGATTCCTTGGTCCCCAATCCTTAGAAGGCTATAAATAGAGGTGATTAGAGAGCATTAGGAAGACAACTTGGGATGCTTGGATAGACCACAACCAAATCACTCTCTAAAGGCTCAAAAGGAAGGCTTGGAGGGAAAGGAGAAGAAGGAGGAAGGAAGAGGAGAGAGGCCGGTGGAGAGAGAGAGGAGGATTTGTGAGTTTTTGTGCTTTGTTTTGCTTTGATCTAGTAGAATTGAACTTGGATTTTGTAGAGACCTTGAATTTGAATGAGATTGGAGTTTGGTTTGATGATGATGATTGAGATTAGCTTGATTTCCCTTTTGATTTCGTTTTTCTCTTACTTGATGGAGTAGATTCCATAGTCTTGGGCTATGGGGGAAGCCCTTAGTTAGATTTGGGTAGAAAACCCCAATTCCATAGCCTTGAGTGCTTGATTTGTGAATCCTCTCTACACTAAGCTTCAATTCTCTTGTGAAAACAAGGGGCTTAGGGCTTGTGATTGGTAAGAGCAAAGCGAAAGCATCTCGAACCCAATTGCTAGACCTAACATCGAAGGAGAGTGAAAACTCCCTTGGGTCGAAGTGTAGATTGGAGAGATTTGGGGCGATCAACCTCGATCTCACTAAGATCAAGCTCTTATTGGCTGAATTGGGGAAGAATATCCAAGTCTAGTTAGGTGTGGAACCCAAAAACCCAAGACCGATCTACCAATTTTGCTTAAATCGAGTTACCCAGTACATCGGGCCCGACTTGCATCAACGTCGGTCCCGGCCAAATCGACCTCGATCCACCCTCGGACCGAAGTGACCAGTGTCGGTCCGAGGTGATCTCTCTTTGCTTTTCTTTCGTTTTTACCTTGTTTTCATCCCTTTTTAAGTATTTCCGGGTACACTCGACACACGAACTCCCGTGTGTTCGACACCCTACCTCTTTACTACAATCTTGAGGTTCGGTTTTATAAATTTAAATTGTGAGACCTCCGATCCCGGACCGATCAGAATTTTGGCGCCGTTGCCGGGGAGTTCTACTTGTTCGAGGTACCCATTTTTGTTGAGTCTTTGATTTTTGTAGTGATTTGGGTGAGGGATTAGCCCGAGCCCCTTGTTTTGTTTTGATTCGGTTTTGTTTGTGTCTTTGGTTGTAGGTACATGCGAGCTAGTTCCGTCCGAGGAACTCCTGAGCTCGACTTTGTGATTGACCCGGAGAGTATTCTAAGGCAAGCCCGCAAGAAGAAGAGAATGGCGGACCAAGCCCGAGATGAGGAGTTCGAGAGGTTGAGAGCCGAAATGGCTCGAATGCAAATTGAGATGGCAAATCGAGATGCCGAGGCCCGTACGGAGAGGGAGCAAAGGATAAGATTGGAGGCCCAAATCAACACTCAACCCCGGAATGCTAGACAATACATGCATCCGGAGTTGAAGGTCCCGGAGCCGGCCATAGTCTTACCGGAGGTGGCGAGGAATTTTGAGATCAAAACTCAATTTATCTCGCTCATCAAGAGAGAGCAATTCCAAGGGAGGCCGAATGAGTGTCCGATCGAGCATGTCAAGCAATTCAAGGACCTTTGCGAGACCATCTCCACGGATGATGAGACACTTGAGTATGTGCTACTCAAGGCCTTCAAGTGGTCTTTGGGAGGAAAAGCTTTGCATTGGTTGGAGAGTCAAGCACCTCGATCTATCACCTCATGGAGAGCCCTAAATGAAGCATTCTTGATGAAGTTCTTCCCACCCACCAAGACGACGGAGCTTAGGCGGAAGATTGCTAGTTTCTAACAAGGAGCTTATGAGCCACTTTTCGAGGCGTGGGACCGGTTCAAGGAGATGTTGAGAGCATGCCCGACACATGGCCAACAACCTTATGTCCTACAAGACATCTTTTTCCAAGGGATCAACACCGCCACGAAGGACAAGTTGAACCTCCATACCGATTGTGGGTTCATTGACTTGCCACCGGAGCAAGCGTGGGAGTTGTTGGACAAACTCTCGGATTATGAGGCGATGTATGGCACTAGCAATGTGACCAAGGAGGGAAGAGTCCATGGAGAAGGCCCGAAGAAGCTCTACGACCCCAAGAGTGAAGAGGTGGATAAAGATGTGAAGATCCAATTCTTGGAGGACGAGTTGAACAAGATGAGGCGGAAGATGAGTTATGCCCAAACCACAAGAGCATGTGAAGAGTGTGGTTCCTTGAAGCATGGAGCTCAAGAGTGCCCAAATGAGCGCCAAGTCCGATTGGCGGAGCAAATTGAGGAAGCTCATTATGTTCAAAGGAATTTCGGAGGGAGATCCAACTTCAACAACAATGGAGGAAGGTGGAATCAAGGGCAAGCAAGTGGCTACAACAACAACTTCAACCAAAACGAGCCAAGAGCCCAACAACAACCATACCGACCTCCCGGTTTCTATGAGCAAGCACCACCATGGTCTCAAGATTTGAAGAACCAAGTTACCAACATGGAGAGGAAGTTTGATGATCAATTCAAGGAGTTGGGTGTGTGGAGAAGGCAAGTGGACAACCAATTTGTTCACATGGCGAATCAACTTCCAAGAGAGGAAGGGAGACTCCCGGGCCGACCCGAGGAGAATCCCCGTGCCCCACAACAACAAAACGAAGTTCGAGCCATAGGATTAAGGAGTGGACGGAGTTTGCCCGAGCCACACGAGCCAAAACCAAAAGAAGAGGAGCCAGCAACTCGGACCGAGTTACCCAGCAACTCGGGCCCGAGGTCCTCTGAAGTCGAACCAGAAGATGGAGGAAGTCCCCTGAGTCGGTCCGAGGTACCCAGCAACTCGGGCCCGACTTGTTCTGAAGTTGGCCCGACTTGCCCTGAAGTTGGCCCGATGTGCCCGGAAGTCTTTTGCCCTGGGACCGAGGTTCCAGAAGTCGGTCCCGAGGTACCTCCAACGTCGATCCCAGGTGATTTTGTTGAGAAGAGTCGATCCAAGGAGGACGATCCAAGCAAGAAGCAAGGTGGCACTACTCTTCCATATCCTATGAAGAAGCCCAAGGAGATTGTTGAGGGCAAGTTCAAGCGGTACTTAAAGCTTTTGCAAGGCTTGAACATCACTATTCCTTTCACCGATGCTCTAAGCGAGATGCCGTCTTATGCAAAGTTTTTGAGAGAGATCTTGAGCAAGAAGAGGTCGATCATTGAAATGCAAGACGAGGTGAAGATATTGGAGCTACCTCAAAAGCTTGGAGATCCCGGAAGATTTGCCATCACCATAGGGATTGGTTCTCAACAATTCAAAGCTCTTTGTGATCTAGGAGCGAGTATTTCGGTTATGCCCATGAGCATATGGAGGAGGGCTAACCTTGGAGAGTTGGAGCCGATCGATATGAGTCTCACCATGGCCGATGGTTCTTCAACAAAGGCTACCGGAATACTTGATGATGTCCCGGTTCGTGTGGGAAGATATTTTGTGCCCGATGACTTCGTGATTTTAGACATGAAAGAAGATCCAATAGTGCCCATTATTCTCGGAAGACCGTTTCTAGCCACGGCGGGTGCCAAATTTGATGTGAGGAATGGGAAAGTCACCTTCGAAATTGGAGAAGAGAAGGTTGAGTTCCATTTCAACAAGGCCCTAAATGAACCGGATGCATTGGCAATCTTGAAGCTTGAAGAAAGTGCCAAGTGCAAGAGAGAGAAGTTGGAATCCACAAGAGAAGAAGCACCATTGAGAGACCATGATATGGTCGATGTTCAAATCCATGATGAAGCAAGAGATGGAGATGGAGCCAACCCACTAAACCATGAAGAGTATCCTAATCTATATCCTTTTGATGTGGGAGATTCTTTTATGAGTTTAGATGACTTGAAAGAAGATTTAGGAGATGATTATCTTTGCTTCGATGACTTGCAAAATGACTTGAGTTATGATGTTATAGAGTCTCCTAGAAATTCTTAGACTTTTGTGATGTAGGTGACAAGATGCAAGATGAGTTGATGCAAGAGGTGCAAAGCTACACCTTGGAGGATAAGGATGATGGAGGCCACACTTTCATCAAACATAAATGGTGGCATTTTGGCTATGATGATTGCGGAGATGTCTATGGCAAGGAGGACCAATTCACGGTTTTTCACCCTCCTTGAAGGGTAGAGGTTAGACGTCAAGCTAATGACGTAAAATAAGCGCTTCTCGGGAGGCAACCCGGGTTTGGTAGATTCATTTTCGTAGTTTTTAGCTTGTTTCTTTTTGCCTTAGCTTAGATTAGTCCTAATCTCTTCTCTAGCTTATATTTTGTGGAAATGTGTGTTATGTGAGCTTCATTAGCATGTGTGGTATTTGTGGAAATGATGCAAACGATTGTGGATGGGAGTAACCAAAGTGTGGGATTTTTAGGAGCCAAAATCGGGTAGGACCGAGGTACCCAGTACCTCGGGCCCGAGGTGCCCAACATCGGTCCAAGCCAGCCGACTCACCTTAACTTAGATTTTGTGGAAATTCCTACTATACCCTCTTGACCCACCTTTGTCTTCTTCCCCATTTAAAGACCCATTTCCCTTACCTAACATCACCATCACCATAACTACTTTCCCAAAATACCCAATTTGCTCTCAAGGCCAAATCGATCCAACCCTTTCCTCCAAAGTCGATCCTCAAGCTACCTCACCACAAGATCTCGATCCATCCCCTAGTTCCCCCAAGCATTGAACCAAAAGCCAAAAAAATCCTACCTAAAACCCATAGATCTTCATCCTTCTTCTAGATCTAGAAGAGGAAAATTTGAGTTTTAAGGATTTGCTTGCTAGGAGTTCTAGTTTGCTTCATATTTGGTATGTGAATCTCGATCTCTACTTGATTCCTTGTGAATTTCATGATTTCATTGCTAAATTTGAGAGATGCCATGATTGAGTGAGCTTGAACTTTGAACATCAATGGTGATTTGCATATCTTATGAAATTTGTGCTTAATTGTTGAGAAATTCCACTTAGAACTTCGATTGATGATGATTGATGGTAGAATTTTGATTTTAGAGGCATGAATAGGTGTTGCATAATTGAATCTAGAGTGAGAAGTCGGAAAAGACTCGGTCCGAGGTACCCAGTACCTCGGGACCGACGTTCCATATCGGTCCAATGACTCGGACCGAGGTTCCCAACCTCGGGCCCGACGTCACTTGCAAGTCGATCCAGTGCTTTTCGAGTTTCTCTTGCGTGATCTTAAGATTTCTTGCGCTTGAATGTTGGTTATAGCATGCTATTCATGATATGATTTGAAGCTTGACCATTGATATGAGAATCTTATTTCATGCATGACTAAATTTTGTGGATTGAGTGTGCTAAGTTCAAGTATGGGGTTGTCTCTTTGCATAATAAGTTGTTGATCATGGAAGCTTGTGTTTGTGTTGGATTTTACCTTGTAGTTTCTTTGGTATTTGATTGTGTGTAGGTACCATGACTACCCGAGCATCTTCTTCAAGGATGGAGAAAGCCACCAAGAAGTCCAAGAAGTCTTCAAAGAGAGTCCAAAGGATGGACGATGTTCGTATTGAGGATGAGGACGCGGCTAGAGAGTATGAGCGTCTCATGGGTCTATCCCACCACACCCGGTGGTTAGATTGGGAATCAATTCGCAAGATGTGCATGGATGAGGCTCTTACTCGATGCTACTCCACCATAGGGCTTAATGTCTTGCTAAGGTGCAACAACACTCACTTTCCCGCCTTGACGTCCGAGTTCATGGCGACTTTCAAATGCACTTACGAGGGAGTTGAGAGTGATGGCATTATTTCTTTCCAATTGAGCAACGAGTTGCAAGAACTCTCACTCCGGAATTTGGCGGTTTATCTTGGATTTCCTTTTCCAAGAGATGAAGCTTTTGTTGACAAAGAGAAGGTCGACTATCTTTGGAAGTACATAGCCGGAAGAAGTGAGATGAGGAAAGGCGCCTCAACAAATGAGATAGCAAACCCACTTTTCCGAGTCATGATCCGAGCTTTGGGTTGTTCTATCTTTGCAAGACATGAGCTAAGCAAGCCGATGAAGGAGGAGGCCATGCTACTCTACGAGATGTTGTTTGAGCATGAGAAGTCGATGAACCTCACGTGGGAATGGGTGAAGATGGTGAGGGACTTCCAAAGTTCTTCATGGATCTACTTTGGAGGTATGATTGCCCGGTTAGCTCATAGTCTCGAGGTGGATTTGTCTACCTATACACCGGCGGCAAATGGCGTAGAGTTCATGGACCTCAAGTATTTCAAGAAGGCCAACATTATCAAGGAGAAGGTTGTCCCCGGTTTCATGGACCGACTCATGCCCCATTCAAACTTTGGCAAGGTACAAGTCCCATTGGGAGCTCGACTCTTTAACCTTACTTCTTACTATAATTGGAATCAAGTATGGGCGGGGAACGACAATCCCTATGGAGAGCCGGAGGGGACACTCGAGGTTAGGAGACGTGCACGACATATACGTTTCACTACACCTCAAGCTTCCCCGGACACCGAAGAAGAGGAGGCCAATCAATTCGAGTTTGTAAGAAGAGATGATATGGAGGTGGATGCACCAAGAGATGAAGAAGAAGAAGAAGGAGGAGGTGGCTACCAACACTTGTTCACCGACCACTCCCCCACGCTCTTGGACCGAGGTACATCCCCTGTCGGGCCCGACGATCATCAACGTCGGTCCGATGTGTTTTTGCCCGATCCGGTCCCTAATCACTTCGAGCGAGGCGAGGGAAGTGGAGCACACCAAGCACCCCATAGCTTCGGAGGATATGAGGGGTATGCCCAATGGTATGGCCCCGGAATGGTCTTCCCCGAGCCGAGCCAAACGGTGGACATGAACTTTTTAGCAAATCAAATGGCACATCTCCAACTTCAACAACAATCAATGTTTCAAGAAGCCCACCAACTCAACTACCAACAACAACAACTTTTCCAACACCAAGAGAACTTCCAAGAGAGATTTGATGAGGTGAACCGCAACCTCGCATACACAAGGCGCGAAGTGGAGGATTTGAGGGCGGCCGATGATCAAAGGTGGTCCATGCAAGCAAGTTTCAATGATTGGATGTCCGGGAATTTTGCGACCCGTGAAGACCAATGGACACCTCCCGCGCCACCAATCCAACCACCAAGCCATGACCTCTTCCAAGACCATGTGCATGAGCGAGAGCGGCACGCCCGGATTCAAAGGAGGCAACGCCGTAGTCATCCTCCGAACTAAGCCTCATCAAGCCATTCGCAAATAAGGAATTGTGAGTCTTCTTTACTCTTTTCTCTTTACTTTTGAATTTTGATGGGGACATCAAAAGTTTTAAGTATGGGGTGGGTTAGTTGCTCATTAATTCCATGTTTAGGTTGCTTTGTTTGTTTCTTGTTTATGGGATGTTTCATTTTGGATAGTGGCATGATGCATGAGAATGATGATTGATTTTATGGCATGTATGGATGAGTTTGTTTTGAGTTTGTTTTTGTTTGAGAAAAATTTGAAAATGATTTGAAAAATGTCAAAAAGATTTTTGTTTTTGGATTAGGAATTCCCATCTTAGATGTCCATATGAAGGCTAATGATGATGTGAGCATGTAAATTCCTTTGCATATTTTTGGATAGTTTAGCCTCTAAATGGATGTTGTTTTTAATGTGATATGATATCTTGCATGTTTTTTATTGAGCACATGAGTTCTTGGATAAGTTTTGATGCAACTAAGCTAGAGTGAACCTTGTGAGATGATTTTTGGCCATTTTAGGGATGTTTGTTCATGATTGCATATCCCTCATTTTGTTGTGAAATTAGCTCATGCATGCTTAGTAATACTTGCTATTGAGGTGTTTATCTATTTTCCAAGACCAATATGGGATTTGTTCTATGCTTTGTCACATTGATTTGAACTTTGTTTTATTTAGTCACAAAATGTTCCATATCCTACCTTGAAGATAAACCGTTGTTTGTAGCCCCATTTTAGCCTTAGACCTTTGTTTGAAACTCCTCAAAAATATGATTCCTAGCCTATATGACTTGACCTTTATGGGATTGGACTTTAGTGAGAGGTTTGGAAGAATATTTGGAGAGTTGAGATTCTCTTTGGTGAAGGGCAAAGGATGGAGTTATAAACCAAGTGGGTAGTGCATCTTTGTTGGAAAGAAAGAAAGAAAAGTTGGAAAAATAGTGGATCGAAAGAAGCAAAGTGCTTAAGTGTGGAGAATGAGTCGGACCGAGTTCAAAGTGACCTCGGGCCCGATGTCTAGTCAAAGTCGGTCCAGTGCAAAAATAAGTGAAAAAGTGAGAAAAATCCAACAAAAAGTGTAGTGCAAAGATGAAGCGGAATGTTTAGTAAAGATGTGGGTTGAAAGATGAAAGAAAAGAAAATCAAAGTCTTTTGGATGAGTGAAAGTTGAAAGTGGAAGAAATTTGGTGAAGTTGGTGAGAGAATAGGAAAAGTTCAATCCCCATTGTAAGCACCACAAGACCTAAATGATTCCCACCTTGAGAAATACCAAAAGCCCCATTACAACCCGGCCGAATGGAACCTCTTTGAGGACCTCCATTGAGCCAAGTTCATATTCTTTGTGTGCATTGTAATAGGCATCTCTAGGTGGAGGAATTGGTGATATTAGCTTCAATTGTAAAGTCTTTACTTGCATGATTTTGAGTATGAGTGTTCATTTTCAAGCCTAAACACATGATGAGTGATACACATTTCTACATACCTAAAGTGAGGCTTTGTGGCATTAGACTTTATTCCTTGAACACTCGATCATGTGTAATGATGTAATCTTGCTAGCATGTCTATCACTTGTGCTTATTAGATTTTTCATGAGAGGCTTTACTTGAAGATTGTGCTTCGGTCTTGCTTATATTGTTATTGCTTGAGGACAAGCAAGTTTAAGTATGGGGTATTCTGATGTCTCTCATTTTGGAGGTGTTTTAGTGGTTAATTTCCTTTGTAAATATGTGTTTTTCATTCTCTTCTTTATAGTTTCGTTCCCTTTTTAGCTTAGTTCCCGGTTTTCTTCAAGAGTCGGAGACTATGCGAGTTTTGTGTGATTTTGTAGGTAAAATGGCAAGAATGAGAGCGATTTCGAGGAGCTAAGGAAGGAGCCAAGTCAAGGAGTACAAGAGCCAAGCCAAGAATGAAGTGGAACCAAGAGAAACCAAGGAAGAAAGCAAGGATCGAGGCCCAGGATCGAGTTCCACCACGTCGGGCCCGAGATCGAGCGACCAGAGCCAGGACCGAGGTTGGAGAACGTCGGGCCCGAGGTCACCCGTGTCGGTCCAAAGTCGGCAGAATTTTGGATTGCTCCCCAAGGCATATTTTTAGCAACTTTCCACATTTGCCCCTTTCTAAATTGGGATTCCTTGGTCCCCAATCCTTAGAAGGCTATAAATAGAGGTGATTAGAGAGCATTAGGAAGACAACTTGGGATGCTTGGATAGACCACAACCAAATCACTCTCTAAAGGCTCAAAAGGAAGGCTTGGAGGGAAAGGAGAAGAAGGAGGAAGGAAGAGGAGAGAGGCCGGTGGAGAGAGAGAGGAGGATTTGTGAGTTTTTGTGCTTTGTTTTGCTTTGATCTAGTAGAATTGAACTTGGATTTTGTAGAGACCTTGAATTTGAATGAGATTGGAGTTTGGTTTGATGATGATGATTGAGATTAGCTTGATTTCCCTTTTGATTTCGTTTTTCTCTTACTTGATGGAGTAGATTCCATAGTCTTGGGCTATGGGGGAAGCCCTTAGTTAGATTTGGGTAGAAAACCCCAATTCCATAGCCTTGAGTGCTTGATTTGTGAATCCTCTCTACACTAAGCTTCAATTCTCTTGTGAAAACAAGGGGCTTAGGGCTTGTGATTGGTAAGAGCAAAGCGAAAGCATCTCGAACCCAATTGCTAGACCTAACATCGAAGGAGAGTGAAAACTCCCTTGGGTCGAAGTGTAGATTGGAGAGATTTGGGGCGATCAACCTCGATCTCACTAAGATCAAGCTCTTATTGGCTGAATTGGGGAAGAATATCCAAGTCTAGTTAGGTGTGGAACCCAAAAACCCAAGACCGATCTACCAATTTTGCTTAAATCGAGTTACCCAGTACATCGGGCCCGACTTGCATCAACGTCGGTCCCGGCCAAATCGACCTCGATCCACCCTCGGACCGAAGTGACCAGTGTCGGTCCGAGGTGATCTCTCTTTGCTTTTCTTTCGTTTTTACCTTGTTTTCATCCCTTTTTAAGTATTTCCGGGTACACTCGACACACGAACTCCCGTGTGTTCGACACCCTACCTCTTTACTACAATCTTGAGGTTCGGTTTTATAAATTTAAATTGTGAGACCTCCGATCCCGGACCGATCATCTATCCTTGAAAAAGTTTATTGTTATTCTTTTGTTTCTTTTTCTTTAAGACTTTGGGACGATGTTCCTGTTTGGAACTTTTGTCTGTAATGAACGTACTCTCTCTTCCTTTGAATGCAGTCCATTACATTTGTGTCTCATTTATTCTAAGCGTTCTTTACTTTAGTTATGACTTTGTGCTTACGTGCTTTTCAACTTGTTCTCCTTTTCGATGATGCCAAAAGGGGGAAGTATAGTTTTGCAGAGATGCGATTGTTTCTAAAGTAATAATAGAAAGCATGTGCTTAGGGGGAATTTCGGTCAAGTCCAAAGGACGCTAGTTAAGAACAAAATAGGACGCACTTAAAAGACAGTGTTGCATGCCAACCTAAGCTGAAAAGAAAATCAAAGTGTAGTTCCTCATGCTAAAAGCTTTACTTCTGTGTGCATAAATTGAAAGAGTTTGTCATCATCAAAAAGGGGGAAATTGTTGGGACGATATTAAGGACGTCAGTCGTTAATATCTAAACCCATAATAATCGTCCCTTGTTTTGATAATGACAAACTCACATGTATTTGATAAGTTGTCCAAGTGTTGATCTCAGGTAAGTCCAGTGGACGCACATGAGCGAAAAGGACAACAAGTAAACAGCAGTCCCTAAGCTGTAGGGACGCATGTTACCTGAACTTCCAAGGCTAAACGTAATTGGCGGAGTCCCTGCGCAAGATAGGACGGAGTCCTCATCAAGAAGGGACGCGCGCCAAAATACAGACGAAGTTCAAATTCAAATCAAGGCCGCCCCAACATGATTACATCATCGTCCGGCCTTAGTCCTCAGAAGGAAGCTTCCTTTGTCTGGGCACGTGTAGACAATGCCAAAGACGTCGCTTTCCCAGCGATGATCCCCTGCCCACGCGGAGGCTTCCCAAGCGTCAATAGAGTTGACTTCCTCAAGGAGCTCATCGCACCGTCGATCAAAGACCAAGGCTCCTGCCAAGTCTCAGAGGACGCTAGAGGACAAGAATCACTTGCGCTATAAATACCCTCCCAAAGGTATGCATCGCGTGGGTGGACTTTGAAGACTTTCTCTCAAGCTCTCCCGAAGCACTCAAGAACATGAACGAAGATCGAGAAGATCAAGTGAGCTTGAAGCAAGAGAAAGAAAGTCCAACCACATCAAATCCAAAACAAACCACAAAGAGTTAGAGTTGTAGTTTGTCTTTCACAACAAACCGTGAGAGACGTGAGTGATAGCTTCCTTATAGCTAGAGTGTTAGGTTACTTGTTAGGTTGAAAGGAGTGTTACTAGTGAGGCTAAGGACGGACGCTTAGCTCAGAGAAGTGTAACGACTCGCCTAAGTTGTAAGGACTCACTCTTAATAAGATAAGGGACGGCTATTGAAAATCCTCCAGCGGAGGTAGAGGTTTACCCATAAGACTAGTTGGTCTTAGTGGGGTTCCTCTATAAATACTTGTGTCCACTTATCTTGTATTCTGTTAAGTCTATATTCCGCTGCACTAAAGGACGCCCTTAACTCATATAAGGACGCCCTCATTAACTGACTTACGATCCAACAGTTTTGGAGGACTTTTCTTAACACCAGTCTCCTACTTGAAACGCCTTTGCATTAATGCGTTTGTTATATCTTCAGGCTACCCCATGCTGGTATGTCCTCAATCGGACTGATGTTTCATCTCGTAACTCGTCTACCGTGTCTAAATAGTGTGGCAAGTTAGGTAGATTTGACTCCTCGGTAGTGAGTCCATAACGAACGGTGGGTAGAGTTACTTCGACTAGCAATACTGCTTCGCATTCATAGACCAAAGAGAAAGGCGTATGACCTGTGGCAGTTTTGGCTGTCGTCCGATCTGACCATAGGATAAGTGGTAACTCGTCTGCCCACTTTCCCTTGGCCTCCTTAAGCCGCTTCTTCAAGTTATTAAGGATCACTTTATTTCTTGCTTACGCTTGGCCATTTTCTTGAGGGTAGCGGGGTGTCGACATTACTAACTAAATGTTGTACTGTTGACAGAATGACCTCTTCTTGTCGCTGATAAACTGAGTATCTTTAACTTCCTTGAAAGCTTTGCCTCGATCCACTTAGACAAGTAGTTGGTCATGGCTAAAATGTAAACGAGTTACCTTGAAGCTGGAGGGAGTTTCCCTACGATGTCCAATACCCACTTCATGAACGGCCAAGGAGAAGTTATGTGATGGAGTAACTCGAAAGGTTGATGTGGAATCGGTCCATGACGCTGGAACGCGTCACACTTGCGGGAGAACTCTACTGCGTCTTTGTTCATAGTGGGCCAATAATAACCCATTATGCTCGCCTTCTTTGCCAAGCTATGACCCCCTGTATGATTTCTACATGCCCCATCGTGTATGTCATGTAACAATGTTCGTACTTCTTCCTCCTTTATGCATCGACCGTACACTCCTGACGACATCCACTTGAACAGAATGTTATTCTTAACAACGAAAGTGGAAGCTTTTACCGAGCTTCTTCTTTATCTTCTAGTAGAACTCCTTCTTGCAGCCACTTTAGGTATGGTGTGACCTGATATGCTCTCTTTAGGATGTGTTAAGTCTTGTATTTTAGGGTTATATTGAGTGTCTCTAGGTTAGAGTTGGTGCGTAATTGTAATATCTAGGCCGAAGACACAAGAATTCAAGTTTCAAGAGTTTTCAAGATGTTTTGAGCTGTTTGCGCGACACCTCTTGCTTGCAAAGGCTATATCAGGAGCTACAGTGGCTGGATTGAGCTGATTCTGATGTCATTGGAAAGCTAACTTGAAGAGCTTCAGTTCATCTTTTACATTGAAGTCAGATTCTAAGCTAAAGGGGGTGAAAACAGCCTCCAAAGTACATACATGGATTTTGTCCCGAAACCGCGCCTGTGGTGGATGAATTGCACCCGCGGCGGATGGGCAGAGACGAGATTTCATTCTATCGCGAAAGAGCGGGTGCAGTGGACCCGATTCAGGCGTGGTGCATTCCGACTTAATCGAGACGCGAAATTCTATCTTGTTTCCTTTTCTATCTATACTATTTCCTAATTAGATTAGGGGAGCATGTTCCCTGGGTCTATATAAGGAGGAGTCTGCCTTAGGTTTTAGAAAAAAAATTACATCCATTGTGCATCCAATTAATTCTTTAGTTTAGTTTTTGTGGAGAGCTAGTCTCCTAGGGTTTGTTCAAGGGAGAAGCTTTGATGTACGAACTCGTGAGGTTTTGGTAACTAATTTCTATCCTTTGGTTAATATTAATTCTCTTGTGCTTCATGAATATTGATTGATTTTGCATGTCTAGCCAACTTGTTAAATTGATTGATGTTTTATTGTTGGATTGGGTTTAGACCTTGGACAAAACTGATATGTGAAAACAACTTAACCTAGACCTGTTGTCTATGCAACTAGGATTAAGAAGAGAATTAATTGTTTTATCTTGCAATTGACTCGTAGCTTGATTGTTTGATATTATATCCTGCATGTCCTTGTTCTCTATGTTAATTATAGTTTAAGCGTCTTTGCCTAGGGTTATAGAATTGCTTGGACCGTGGACTTGTGATTGTTAATGATCAGGATAGGAATTAACCATAGGTGTGAATGAAATCAATGGATGAATCTATGATCGAGTGATTATTTCAGAATAGATCTTTTGAATGAACTTGTGTCCGTTATTTGATTTGTTTGATTGTTTTCTTTGTTTTCTAGTTTAGTTTAGTCTAGATCTCTCTTTGATTTCCCCCCTTATCTTTCGTTGATAGATATATTAATACTAGAAGCCTTAGTTCTCTTGGGTTCGACCCTTTACTTGCATGCTATACTACTTTGTAATTTTGGGTTATTTATCTTTGATCTTGGCACGACGACTTTAGCCGAGTCATTACCCACGAGATGCTTTCGTCAGATTCCCTCACTTCAAACATGTCGACTTCTTTGACTATGGATGGAGCTTCAAGATACACGAAGGGTATTTTGTTGTACTTCTTCGGGTCAATAGCGGATCCAAGATTGGCTAAGGCGTCGGCTTGTGCGTTGGCATCTCGGGGAAGTTTTATCTCGAAATGTTTGAAGTTCTTAACAATTTCCCGAACTTTCTCCAAATACGCTTTCATTTTTGAATCCCTGGCAACATATGAGTCTGATACTTGATTTACAATAAGTTTTGGATCACAAATTACCTCAATCTCTTGAATGTTTAACTCTTTGGCAACAAGTAACCCAACTATGAGTGCTTCATATTCTGCTTCATTGTTAGTAGCATGTGCATCGAATAGCTTGGCCTATCCCATCCCCCCGTGATGACTTCAGGACTACTCCCAATCCTAGACCAACTTGATTCGACGCGCCGTATGTATGCACTAGCCACTTGCCACCACCTGACACATGTAACACGTCTTGCTCTTCTAACTCAGGAGGGGTAGGGGTGAAGTCGACCACAAAATCTGCTAACGCTTGCGACTTCATTGTTGTTCTTGGTTCGTATGCAATGTCGTACCCATTCAAGTGAATCAACAACCTTGCTAACCGACCTGACAATTCTGGCTTTGACATGATACTCTTCATCGGGTAGTTAGTTCTCACAATGATAGAATGACTTTTAAAATAAGGATATAACTTTATTGAAGACATTACCAAAGATAAGACCAATTTTTCTACGGGAGAGTACCTGGTTTCTACATCAAGTAAAGTCTTACTCACATAATATATGGGCAATTGGTCTCCATTCTCTTCTCGGATCAAGACAGCGCTTACATTCCATGCAAGATCCGCTTCTCAGATCAAGACGGTGCTTACATGGAATGAGGGCAATGCCCTCATTCCATGTATCCATGGCCTGCCAAGAATGATGTTAAAAGGCGATGGACAATCGAGGACCTGGAATTTTACCTGGTAGTTTATTCCTCTAGTGATAGTTGGCAAAGATATTTCTCCTAACGTGTTACGTGATTCTCCACTAAAACCCACCAAAGTTGTTGATTTTTTGACAATGTCGTCCAGTCCAAAACTTAAGTTGTACAAGGCGTCCAACATAAGCAAATTAGTGGAGGTTTTGTTATCAATCAATACTCATTTAACAAGGAAATTAGCTACGGTTAATGAGATTATCAAGCAATCATGATGAACTTCCTCTTCCTCGACATCGTCAAAGGTGATTGGCATGACGGTATGGCTGGCTCATGAAGGAGCCTTAGGACTTTCCCTTTTAGCTTCCCTCGCGATCCTCTTGGATGCGGAGTAGGTTATGCCACAAATCTCTAACCCCCCTGTAATGACGTTGATTACTCCAATATGTCTCGGAGGTGACGGGGGACTAGCTTTCTCCTTGTTGTGATCTAGCTGCTCCCTTGCTCGTTCCGATATCAGTTCCTTGAGATGCCCTATTCGCAGCAACTCGCTTACCTCTTTTCGTAACACGATGCATTCATCGGTTCGGTGGCCGTGATCGAAGTGGAAGTCACACCATCTAGATTTGTCTTTCTGATTTGCTGGTACATCCTTCTTTCGGGACCACTTGACGCTCTCCCTTATAGTGTTAAGGGTTCGAACTATATCGGTTCCGCTCACACGGAAGTTGTAATGGGATTGCTTGGGAGGCAGCCGAGAGTTCTCATACTTCTTTTCCTGCCTTGCATAGGTTGCGTTAACGGTTGGCTTGGCATGTGGTGAAGTATGTGATGCGGGAGGATATGGGATGTATCTCGTCTCTCGCCTTCCCTGTCTATGATCAGAGCGGTGAGGACTGGTTGTTTTTTCTGCAAAGAGGTCGTCCTCCTCCAATCGAACGTGTGCTAACGCCTTTACCTACACTTCATCAAAGTTCGAGTAAGGATATTTGTTTAGTTCAAGATACAATTCTAGATTACGTGTTGATATACCCCTTCGAAAGGCTTCCGCGTCTGTGGCAGCGTCGCATCCTTCGATTGTTACGAGTTCCTCGTTGTAACGATTGAGGAAGGCCTTCAAAGACTCCCGCGGCTTCAAGATCAAGCGGTATAGGTCGCTTGACCGCTTCTTGGCATGTCGGCTACTTGCAAATCTGACCCTGAACTTGTCAACCAACTTAGCAAAAGATGAGATACTTTCAAGTGGTAGGTGAGAGTGCCAATTAAGTGCGGGACCAGATAACGTGTTCCCGAACCATCGACACATAACAATTGCTTTCATATCAAAGGGAACGGTGCTAATGTTCATTGCTTGTTTAAAGGCGGCTATGTGTTGATTGTGATCTGTGATCCCTTCATATTTAGGCACATCTGGGACGTGATACTTTCGAGAAATGTCAACTCTCGCGATAGCGGGGACAAAGGGGGAGTTAGTGTAACCATTCCCCCTTTCCACTACTATCGGTTGAGGTGCCTCTAGGACCCGAGTGATCCGATCTTCCAAGGCTCTAAGGCGTTCCCGTAATTGGGAAACCTCAGTATTCCTCCCGTGTGTCTCTCGATGAATTACCGTTTACCTGGTTACATGTTGACGGTCCGATGTCGTTGGGAGTTACGAGGCTTGGATCGTCCATGTCCAAGAGCCTAGCGACTCCTAATAACACGTCAGCTCTTCGAGGATAGGCTGGAGCCGATTGCACTTGAGATCGAAGCAGATTGTGTTCAATAGTTAAAGATTCAATCTGTTTTTCGTATACCTCGGTGAACTTGGCGTTTGCCTCTTTTTGGCTTTCCAAGTCTTTTTGAAGAGCCATCATAGTCACTCGGAGTTCCGCGATGGCACTAGTTTCGCCTCCTCCTTGCTGATCCAACTTTCCCGTGTTTCCATCGGCATTCTCGAGCCCTTCAACATTCCCACCGCCATTTGCAGCATTGCGTTTGTTGACATCGTCATTTCCGTCGATCTGGTTGTCATGATTTTCAAGATTCTCTACATGGCTAAGGGTTGCGTCCATCTTGGTAGAGACTTCGTAACCTGTTTCGACATGACTCCTTTTTTAGCTAGGGCCCCACGGTGGGCGCCAATTATTTCGGGCAGATTAACCGCGTAAACTCGTTACATGCGATATTGAGGGAATCTTAACCACAAAATTATCACAACGCGTTACAAGTTATGTATAAGGTGTAAATCAATAAGAAATATCAAGCATAAACTGAATAAAAATGAGAGAATGGGGGGAATGCTCTGAATTGTTTGTATTGCTTGCTTGAATGTTGTTTAAACGTTTGAATTGGTACAATGGAGCGTCTCTTTCTAAGAATAACACAAAATGTAGCTAAACGTATGAATTCGAGAGTTTTTTGATTGAACAGATCATGTGTATCCTAAGTATGTCTCTTGCCTTTTATAATCAGGCCTCCTCTCCTCTTGATCAGACCGTTAACGAGGGATTTAAGCGAATCCCGTGATTCTCGCCATTGTGGTTATAGAAAGTACCGTTTGAATCTGCTAGTGTAATGTGTCCGCAATCGTACAGCCCCTTCAGCGAGATCTTCGGCCTTCGTCTTCACTCGTTATTTCTCAACAGATCTTCCTTGGGCTTTAACCATTTCTCATGGGCCAAATTTTTCGGAAGGCCCAACACCACTTGGGTATTATTTTTCAAGTTCTAGGTGTAGACAAGTGACACGTTATGGAGCCTAGACGGAATGGAGTAGAGAATTGACGTGTACGTGTCACCAGGCCTGGTCTGGGGTTGGGAATTTTGGATTGGTCGTATTGATTGAATTACATTAATACTTGATTTTAGTTAAGGTATTTTGTTTGGAACCCATGGTTTGATAATTTCTTCTATTTCCAAGTACGGTTAGGAATCTCATGCATGTTTTAGTTTCAATCTTGTTTTTATAATTACAAGTTCGATGTTTTGTTTTTATTTTCTCCTCATTCCCGAGTTACTAAGTGAATTTATTTTCAAGCTAGCCTAGGTAATACCCAATGAGGCCTAATGTGGAGCAACAACATGGTGCAAAGACATGATGTTACAACAATATAATTCATCATACGTCTATCATCAACTAGTGAGGTTGATAAAAGCATAGACTTATTTGTACATGGGAGATGCAATATAATACATTACTATAAATTTAAGAAATTCAATGCATTCGTCGTAAAGATTCAACCTAATGTAAAGATTGTTATAGGCTTAAGACTGGTATACAAGTATATAAAATCAATGAAATCTTATATAACCTTTTTTTTGTAATGAAGGAATGTACATTGTGCTTATTACTCTTGCATGCCTAAGTTAAGCACAACGAGATCTTTGCATTGTAGATTTGTAGCCTTATTTGGGCATTGTGCAAGGTTTTGTCCCATTAAACTTGGATCTTAGGTACGTCGTCTTGAAATAGATCTCCTTCCCCATGTTGCTAGCACTTGAGCCTATTTGATAACCACATCCATCTCCATTGTTTAATGGATTTGTAGCAACCATACCATAAGAGTGGTGCCAAGGCACTTTAAAAAGGTGCATAGTAGAATACGAGTCAAGCATTGATAAGGCGTTGTTCGGATCAAAGCTATTGTTGAACTGGCAGCTCGGCAATTTTTTGACGTCGGGTTCTTGCCTTTGCTTCATATGGCCATCTGATAGGTTGCACTTCTCGTTTACACATGGTTTTATATTTGCTGCTTTTGTCATCTTATTTGGAGTGTTTTCAGCAATCTCCATTGATTTTCCAGTTGAATTCCTTTTTCTTGGTGTTCTAGTGGCAGGCATGCCCAGAATTATCTTTTTGTCATCGAATTGATTTTTTTTTCTTCTTCTTCGTCTTCTTGTGTCACATGAACCACTATAGGTCTTCTTTTTCGTATTAACATCGTTGATGATGAAATCGTTGAGTTTTGAAGCCTCTGATTCTTGCAACTTTCTTTGAGCCATGACTTTAGCCGTTGGCCCTAAATCCTTGATAAATTCCATTAGACTTTCTTTGTAACTGATTTCTTGTTGACTTATCTGCATGTATGGTCAAAGTTCGTTATTGTGTACAATCAATATTTAACTAATTCAAGTACATACATACATACATATGCTATCGGTGTCGATATAGGATATATTGTCGTGAAAAAGGGATCTTCTTGCATGTCCAAATTGAGTAGTGATGAGTAATGACTCCCACCTCTTGTGATTAAGCCTTTTCTTTCATCTATTGATTGAATGTACAAGAAGCAATAAGATTTGAATCAATTATACGAGTTTGTAATACAACTATATGCTTGGTAATTTGTGGAGGAGTTCAAAATTTGAATCAGTATCATCACCGTGAATTTTTGAAGTAGATCTTCTTCTCTTTGTTGTGCGAAGTTCCAATTCAAGCTTGTGCCGGTCAGTTTTTAGTGCATGAAATAACTTGATAGCTAAATCATTTAGAGCACGTGCCTAAAGAAACATACCCAATGTATCCATCAAACATTATTTGAGAATAAGCCACTTACGAATTAACAATGATGGTGTGGTCTAGTCGACAAACCTGTTTGTAAAAGATGGTAGTTGAAGAATTGAAATGCATAGCATTCTTGAATATCAAGAACACATCATGCTGTGAAAACATTGCTATAATATGTTAGTTCTTATGTCAAAGATTTGAACGACATAAAAAAAAACAAAATGAATAATGAAGTAGATAGCTTATGTCGCGTTTGCACCTCAAATCCGGGAAGCGATTGGTACATATGGTCATGAAGTTTGGCCCTCATGGTACCAAAATCCATAGGATCTTTAACAATTTCATAATAATCTTCCACCTATACAATATGTTATTCATGTCAATAATAAAAAAAGACCAACTAATTTTTAGCCTATATATACATATATGTAGGCGTGCATGTGTGAAACATGAAACTGGAGGAGATAACAAGAGAGAATGGAAAATAACCTTGTTTGGATCAACAGGTTCAGCAAATATCTCATCGACATCTCTCCTAGTCACATCATATACACAAGATTTTGAAGATAATCAATTTACATAAATAAAGTATTATTATAATTCTTGCATATTGATATTCTTAAAATATAGTATATAAATTAATATTTATAAAAACCTTTGGAGTGTATCAAGGATTAGCTTAAATACTCGCTCAGGTGGTCTTGAAGACATGTCATCTACAACATAATTCAAGTAAAATAAAATCACATAGTAAGCAAAATAAAAAATTGAGTAAATCTATACTAATTTCACAATAGTAGTTTTGTATTGAAAAATAATTATTTAAACCGCTAAATCTACTCATTGACCAACCATGATTAGGTTCTATAGGATCGGAATTGAAGGGCGATACTTCTTCAACCTACATGTGTACATACAAATACATTAATATTTCCATATTAATGTATTAAGGTTTAATTTCATGAGTAATTATCATTATCGAAATTGATAAATTTATGGATACCTGTTCAAGAGTAACCAAATGAAGCTTGCTAGAACTTTTGTTAATGGACCTTTTCTTATTTTGATCCTTTCTCTTGTTGTATTGTCGACCTTTCTTAAATTTATCATTCTTCTGAACCTTACATTGCTCTCTTGTTGCTCCTTCTCCCGCGTTCATCATTTGTGCTTTCTTGCTCAAATTGTTTTTAGCATTAGAGTTCAATATGAAAACAATTCTTCCAACTATAAATTTATACACAATATAGACCATGAAAAAGGAAATAAACTCACAATATATGGGTAACATGAATGATTCGGTGAGAGTAAAAATCCAAATGCTTACTTATATAGTAATAGCTATCATTTCCTTTATGTATTTGGAAGATATCAAATCAAAAGACATTAAGTACATAGTACCCCATTCATCGAGCTCATTAACACGTGCCTAGATTACATAAGATTCTACAAAATAATTTAATTTCGAAAACTGTATTTGTATTTGTGGACGTGTTTCATACTTAATACTACATACTATAAATGATTAACTTTACAATGTATTTATATTGGTTCGCATCCCAAAATAATAGCCTAAGTTAGCAATTATAACTCATTATTTTGCCACATTAGTCATTTCTAATGCATCCGCACTTACTTTTTACGCTTTTCTTTACAAATCGTCGATGTGTACTTTCTGATTGTTTTTAACAAACATAAGTCCTCTTTTTTTTTGGTAGAAGTAAGTCCCTTCTTTTCATTTATATATGAAGAGGGTATAAGGACTTTTATTATAATCTTAGAGTTTGGATCATTTGAGAAGCTCTCGTAGGATGTTAATTGAATAAAAATCGATTCGTTGAATCAATGGAAATAAATGGCTAAGATGGAGTATCAAAACTCTATGTAATGTATTTTTTACATTTTTTTTTCTTCTCTTAGTCAAACTATATATTTGAAGCACACTAAAAAGCACATATATAAGGGTCTAAAGTACATGATCTTTACATTAAAAGTATAGTTACATATATTTGAACTAAAAACATATGCTATTGCATAGCCATGTAGTTCATTGTTGTAACACCCCATCTATTTGATATGACATTACTCGAAAGTAGACGTCATGAGGCATTACCAAGCTAGATTGACAACAAAAACACACAGATATTGCAATGTAGACACGATGAGAAAATCATTGAAAACATCCAACTTGAATAGAAAAATGTCATAACCCAACCACACATTAACTTAACAATAACAAAAATCCCATAACACAACACTATTTAAAATGAATTATCTCAACAACTGAAACAATCAACTAAGTCATGCCACTGCAAGAATGGTAAAATTACAAAATAGTGAAAGGCAAAAATAACTCCAAACAGCTAGCTAACTATGACACGTATTTCTGCTTTGCTCCACCATTCCTGTCGAGGCTCCAATACAACAACCTGATTTCCTAGGTTGAAAAACTGTTCCCCAAACGGTCAGTTGCCACTCTATTAAGCTAGACTTAAATCATGAGATGCTTCAAAACGAGGTTCTATGGTCAGCAATCAAAAGTCCATAATCACACACATAACTCTAAAGTTTAGTCCCAAATCCAATTAGTCTATCCTATGAGTCCTCTTAATAAGCCAGTCAGTCTCACTCATTAACTTCGCAAGCTTCAACCCAACCTCACGTAGGGGTGAACATCGGTTCAATACCGAACCGAACCGACATTAATTGAACTGAACCGAACCGAAAACCGAATTTCGATATTTTCTAGACCGAAAACCGAACTGTATATTTTTCGGTTCGGTTTCGGTTAAAGTCGGTTCTGTTACATGTAAAATTGAACAAAAACCGAACTTTTCCTGGTATGTGTTTGGTTGAATCGAAGAAAAAACCGAATCCGAATGAACAACATAACTACAACCTATTTCATCCAAATCCAAATACGGTTTGTGAATCAACCCACTGGAAGTACCAATTAACAGAATAAAGAAATACTCAGCAAGTAGAAAGAGCAACTGGCAAGTGGCATCGATAACTGACGACGACGACGACGAGAGATTCCAAATCCAACTAGCGGCGAGAAGGTCGGGAGACGACGCACGAGTCGACGAGGAGGCCGGGAGACGACGCGCGAGTCGACGAGGAAGCCGGGAGACGATGCATAGGTCGACGAGGAGGCCAGGAGACGACGCATGAGTCGATGAGGAGGCCGGGAGACAACTCACGGCTCGAGGAGGACGGGAGACGAGTTGCGGCTCAACGAGGAGAATGATGCAAGAAT
The DNA here is from genome assembly GCA_934048045.1 of Polygonum aviculare. NCBI lineage: Eukaryota > Viridiplantae > Streptophyta > Magnoliopsida > Caryophyllales > Polygonaceae > Polygonum > Polygonum aviculare. Next base: position 20,707,596 of record OW204026.1, read on the forward strand.
AACATCTATGTCTAAGAAGAGGGAGTTGGAGGTCAATCGTCGAGCTAAGCCAAGACCTTTCCGTAGGTCAAGAGCTTTCAAGTTCAAGAAGGTCTTCAAGTATGACAAATTATCCTTTCAATGTTATCAAGTCACACGTCCAAGGCCTCCCCGAAAAAGGATTAAGCTTGAAGATATTTTCGGAAGTTTCAAGTTCTCGTCACAGCTTGAGTACTGAAACAATCAAATACGTGACAACCTTCGGAACAGTACTCAAGCTGTGACGAGAACTTGAAACTTCCGAAAATATCTTCAAGCTTAATCCTTTTTCGGGGAGGCCTTGGACGTGTGACTTGATAGCATTGAAAGGATAATTTGTCATACTTGAAGACCTTCTTGAACTTGAAAGCTCGTGACCTACGGAAAGGTCTTGGCTTAGCTCGTCGATTGACCTCCAACTCCCTCTTCTTAGACATAGATGTTATTCTTGCATCATTCTCCTCCACTTGTCCTCGAATCGTCCTCGATTCGATGTGAGGTATGGGAGTAGAAGGGGAAGATAAGGTAGACGCAAAAATTTTAGCAGAAGGAAGAGTTGGTGTAGCAATGCTCACCGCTATGGCCATGGTAGAAACATCAGTGTTGGTGGCGGCTAGGGCATGGGTTGCAGTATCCTTCATGGATTCATCATCATGGCACTCCTCCTCCACTTGATGTGGAGGTATGACTGCAAGGGTTTCATCATTGAGCCATGCTGGGGCTGATCTAGGAGGTGGAAGGATCGGTGTTGATGATGACAACGTTGGCCAAGCAAAAGAATCTTCAATAGGATCTAAAGAAAGCAAATTTGGCGGTTCCACTTCCTTTTTGTACTCTTCAAAATCACAATTTTCCTCATCCATATGGCTGGAATATGTGAAAAGATTGTTGACAATTGAAGAGCACTCGTCATTGTCTTCGATTGGGTACTCATATGAGCAAACTTCGGGGTTGATGCTTTCCGAAATCGCCAAGTGGAGTTGAAGACGCTCATAAAAATCCACACTAACATACATTGAAGACCCAAACTTGTGCTCCAAGGCAAACAAAGATAGCCAAGGCGGATTAGGGTTTGGCCTGAGCACAACTTAGTATTTTGACCTTTTCAGGGGTCAAACGAACTCCTAGTTTGTCAAACGAATTTGGCCTTTAGCTTGTCTATTTAAACACAATTTTCCATTCAATAAAATCAGATTGAGACCTGGGAATTAACTCGTGATAAGTTTAATTCCTTAGGTTTTTGATCCCGAAAACTACCTTCTTGCCTCAAGCAACTCAAACAATCAAATTCCGCTGCAATCTTGCTCTTCAACAACAACTTCCCTTCTCTCCATCAATCGTTCTTCAACAACAATCCTGCGCACATCAACCCGAGATCCATATCCTTGGGCATCTTCAACTTGTGACGGCCTTCACTCCGAAGGTTGTCATGTATCAGAGAACGGGAGTCGAATGGCGACGACGTAGTGAGGAAGAGGCCGACAGATTTGTGAGTTTGCCCGATGCCGAGGAAGGGAGGCCGGGAGGGCGAGTGACGATCGAAGAGGGTGAAGTGGCAGAGATGTAGTGAAGACCAAAGGGGTGAGAGGGGGACTTGTGAGCGGCGCCCGTGTCCAACAACACTTAGAAGTTAAAACCCTAGAGAGTAGTTGTATTTTTTTGTTTGTGTTTTTTTTATTTAAATCGGTTTGACCGAACCGAACCGAAATAAAACCAAACCGATCGAAACCGAAATTTTCAGATTACTTGAACTGATAACCGAACCGATTATCCTCAGTTTCGGTTTGCTTCGGTTCGGTTAAAATTTTCAGTTTTGTCAGTTCCGTGCTCAACCCTAACCTCACACAGTCTACAATAACACACTTAAGCATCTGATCAAGGAAAATCAATCAAACCATCAAACTACTCATAATGAACCCAAAACATGTCAAACTCGCACACAAACTGGCAGTCTCCACTGGTCATTTTCAACCGGTAGCCACAGATTGCTCATTTTCACTGTTCGTTCCTAGATAGCTCATTTTTACTAATCAACCCTAGACTGCTCATTTTCACTAGTAGTCATGGACACAAAATCATTCATGATACGTGTTTACTCGTAACACAACAATTATGAAGAAGCATAAAAATGATCAGCACATGTTCCCAAAATCGATTCTACAATAACAATGTAAAACCTAACAAGCTAGAATAGAACTGAGCAAGTGAAAAAGACGACTTACCTCAAATGAAGAATCTGGTTATAGATAGCTAGGACCAAGCAAGAGTGTCTAGAGATGACGAGGCGATCATTAACCACTACAATATATCATCGTGTGTAGAGGAGGTTCGTGTAGCCACCAACGACGGCAATGATGGAAGACTAGACAAGATGGGTCGTTGGACAGAGGGCGACAAACTGGACGATGTGAGGTGGATGTTTGAAGAGGAAGAAGAAAGAACGTTGGGAACAATCGGCAGAGTCAAGAAAGCATGAAAAGGAATTGGCTAATTTGCTAATTCCCTATTATAAGTAGGTCTCCTATATACTTATATATGTAGCAATTAAATGCTAATTTGCTTATATAATTTATTATTGAAGGATATGATAGATTTAAATTATTATAATATCATATTTATTTAGATTTTATTCCTTAATGATATCAATATACTTAATCTTATATTAAGGTAGATTTTCTTATCATTAATTATAAATAACCGATCTATTATAAGACCAGCGATCCTTTATGGCGCAGAATGTTGGCCTACGAACAAGGCCTACTAAGTTGGATGTGTGGCCATACGAGGATGGATAGGATCAAGAATGACGAGATCAGAGGCAAGTTGGGGGGTAGCAAGCATAGGAGACAATTTTCGGGAGTCGAGGCTTCGTTGGTTCGGTCATGTTCAGAGGCGTAGCCCTGACGCCACAATTAGGAGGTGTGAGCGCTTGGACTTTGGGGTCTGTAGGAGAGACACGGGTTGGCCGAAGAAGCGATGGATGGACTGTTGGATCGTTAGTACTGAGGGACGTCCTTTACTTTGGTAAAGGCGTCCTTAGGTTAGGCGTCCCTACGAGGAGTAGGGGCGTCCTTGAGTAATGCAGCGGAAATTAAGTACTAAACAGATAATAGATGAACGCAATGAATTATAGAGGAACCACTCAAGACCAAGTAGTCCTTGAGTGTAAACCTCTACCTCCTTGGAGGATTTTTGAATAGTTCTTCCTTTATATTGAACGTTCTTACAGTTGTACTGGCGAGTCTTTACAGTTCTCTGGCACTTAGCTTTTCCCTAAGTCCACTAGTAAAGAACTCCTCTAAGCCTACAACTTAAGCAAGTTCAATCTACTAAAGGACTCCTATCCCTGCGTCCTACAGTACTTCGTAGGACTCTCTTTCTTTCCTTTTGATTACAAACAGATTTGTGATTTGGGTTACAAGTCTCACTCGATCTAACTCAAAGTCTTAGCACTGTTCTTGAGTTCTTGAGTTTGTTCTTTGTGTTCTTGAGTGAGCCGCTTTCCTATGATTCTCTCTGAATATTCTTGAAAGCGTTTGCGTCACAATAAATGCCTTGGGGCTATTTATAGGACTTGGGGAAGGGCGTCTTTTCTCTGGGACGATCATGCCCTTCTTGGACGTGGCTACAGGATCTTCCTCCACGTAGTAGGGCGGTGATGAGGAAGCTTCCTGTATCCAGCTGTGTATGAAGAACTTCGCTACAGGATCGGCCGCCACGTGTTGATGGACTCTGTAACAGGATCGTCCGCCACGTAGTGTTGGACTCCGCTACAGGATCGGTCTCCACGTGTCCTTGGATGATCAAACATTGTCGAGTGATATCATCCTGTCGGCTAGCGAGTAAGGACTCCTTTCTTGCGTTCCTACTTGCTTGGGACTCCGTCCTTGCTTAAGTAGTTTCTAGCTGGTCCTTACTTCCTGTTGGCTAGCGTCCCTAAGCTTGTGGGACGCCCATACACACTTGTTGTCCTTTTGATCATTGGCGTTCCTGAACACTTGGACAACTTTATTAGAATCAAAGTGAGTTTGTCATATCAAAACTAAGGGACGGTTGTGTGGTACACTAACAAGTACGCAAGCGTTCTTGATAGCGTCCCAACATGGACAACATTAAGCAAGATATCAATCTGTTAGGGATTTCAGTGGACTTGGCTCAGTGAAGAAAGAGTTGGAATGAGAAGATTAGAGTGGTAGACAACGAGGCAGCCAACTGATGGAGTTTGTCTTCATTTATGTTTATTTGTATTTTTGTATTTATTTATTTATTTATTTATGTCTCTTGTATTTTATGATTTAAATTATTTTTTATATAATTTATTTTAATAATATTGTATTTTCGCTATAATATATTCTTTTAATCGAAAAAGATTTGTAGGATTATATTCTTTATATAAGGATTGAATACTCCTAAGATTTGTGAAATTTATTTTAATGTTTATAGATTATAATTATTATTATATATTTAATTGGTGTTGACATATATTTTTCTATATTATTATTTTAATCTCAAATTTATTATATAGTAAGATTAATTAAGTATATTTATAAGGAAAACTTATAGATATAATTTCAATAATATATATTCTTTCATATTTTACAAATATGTAGGGTCTACAATCAAAATTAACAAATTAAATTGTTTTAATAAATATTGGTGATGCGGTCCAATAAGAAGTTGACAAGTATTGTGCTAAATATTATTTTTAACATCAACTTTAGTATATAATTATAACGACAATGGCATGTGTCAATCAAATAAGGCTCCATGTGTCGTAGTGTTTTGTAAAGAGATGGCTTTGGGCTTGTTTCATTTTCATTATAAACAATTTTTTCCTCCAAAAAATTTAATTTACCTTTTTATAATATGCCTATCATATAGGTTATATATAAAATTTTATCTCAAAACATCACTTTTCAACCCAAAAATTCTTTTTGAGAGATAGGAAGATAGATTAGTATGATTTGTCTCGGCTTTGAGATAGTGCCGCCAACCGTCACTCTCAAATGTACAGCACTTACGCAAAGCAACGTTTTGCCCCTTGTGGGGAAAGCGATCAGCTCAAACAGTTGTCAACTACCAAAGCTACTCACTCCTTCTCAATCGATCTTTTCTTCTCAATTTTTGATTTGGGTTCTTCAATCTACCGAAGGATGTGACTGCTCTTTCGGCTTATGCTCTCAGCCGATAAACCATTGCCATGGCAATTTGTGGTACCTTCTTCTTCGCTGCTTTCTTTGCTCTGTTCGCCGGGCTAGTGAACTCCGGGTACGTAGCTTACAATACCACAGCCGGAATCGTCGCCGGAAAAATCAACGTCCATTTGGTTCCCCACTCCCATGACGATGTTGGTTGGTTGAAAACTGTTGATCAGTATTTTGTCGGTGCCAACAACTCAATTAGGGTTCTTCCTCTCCCCCTTTCTCTATTTCTAGGGCACAATTGTTTTTCCTAAGTTTCTAGCAGTTTTGATTGTGTGAAACGCATTTGACGATTATGCGTGTCTGTGTTTGATTCGACAGGGGGCTTGTGTTCAGAATGTGCTGGATTCTGTCATTTCTTCTTTGTTGGAAGATGAGAACCGGAAGTTCATTTATGTTGAAATGGCAAGTTTCCGTGTTCCGTTTCTAGTGTCTCATTTCCTTCTTTTTCTTAGGAGTTTTGGGCTATCACTCTTGAATAATAATGATATATGAAGAAATTCTTAGGGACAAGTGAAATGGCAAGATAATGCTTGATTTCCTTTCTACCCTCTTTGTGACAGGCTTTCTTTCAGCGATGGTGGCGCCAACAAAGTCCTACACTTAAGGCCAAAGTCAAGGAGTTGGTAAACTCGGGTCAACTTGAGTTCATGTACTTGCTTCTACATCTGGAGCCACATTTTTCATGCTCTCACTTATACTTGCTCTTGCATGCTGAAATTAATCATTTCAATGATTAGCTATCATGATAGCCTTCATCTAATAAAATTTAAGACATTGTTAATTGATTATTTTGTTCTAGCTTATTTGTGTTCGTTGGAGTTTTACTTTGTACCTAATTTTGGTGTGCCGTAACTTTTTTCAATGGCAAAGAAATGGAGGCATGTGTATGCATGATGAGGCAACTACACATTACATTGACCTTATTGATCAGATGGCCCTGGGACATCAGTTTATCAAAAATGAATTTGGACAAGTCCCAAGAGTTGGTTGGCAGATTGACCCATTTGGACATTCTGCTGTTCAAGCTTACTTGCTTGGTGCAGAGGTGATTGCTGAGGCCATTTGGTCTATGAACAATTCAGTAGAAGCTGGTTATATCTTCCATTTAAAAGATTATATATGTCCAGTTCTATCTGTTCATACTTTCTTCATTTAATAGAGAAAATGAACTAAAAAGCTTAACCTGATGCGAAGGTGTTCATAAATAGCAGCTGGGAAGTGAAATAAACTCTGAATGCTAATTGGGCACTCAATAGATATCTCTAAGTATTCTTATATCTTTACATTTTATATCTTGAACATGACGGATAATGTTATTGAGTGCTGGGAGATCATTAAAAGGAAGATATGGCTATAATTGCTCCAAGGTAGTATCAATCATGTTCAGGTAGTTTACTGTCATTAAGGAAGCTACTGGAATACATTGTGGGAGGCTAGGATTTACTGCTAGTGATCAGTTACTATTTCTGTTCCGTGCTATAGAGACAGTACAGTAGATAAGGATTTTTGCTTTTGAATTGGGATTTTAAGGATTTGATGCTTAATTAAGACTTGTGATGTTGCAGCTAGGGTTTGATTCCCTTTATTTTGCCCGAATTGATTATCAAGACAGAGCTAAACGTAAAGATGAGAAGACTCTTGAAGTGATATGGCATGGCTCGAAGTCGCTTGGTCGAACGTCACAGGTTTGTGATTTGAATCTGTAAATCGTTTATGATTGATTTAGGTTACCATGTGCACTTATCAACAATTTCTCGTTTTGCTCTATACCCAATATCTGGATTAATGCTCCATGGTAAAAAATTGATTAACATATGGTGCCCACCTTGGAGTTACCAGTCGTCCAACAAAATTTTAAGGCACCCCAGTGAAGCCAAATTATGTTTCATATTGTTTGAGATGTCTTTTTATTTGTAAACATACTGCTGACAGTGGTTATGTGGTGAGTTTCGAGCTCCAGTATCTCTTATCCAAATGCCCATTTGTTGACTTCCTCTATCATACTGGGTGTCAATTGAGCGAATGATATCATCCTTATGTGTTTAATGCCTCAAACATTCTCTCTTGCTAGAGTTAGTCAAGTAATTCCTCGATCACTTCATTCAATTGGATTGTAGATATTCACTGGTATATTTCCAAGGCATTACGACCCTCCTGACGGTTTCACATTTGAAATTAATGATGTCTCTCCACCTATCCAGGTAGATCAATCATCAATCTTCCATCTTTTTCCATTTTAATTCGTGTTGAGCAATGAATACCTTCTTCACTAATGTTTTTGATTGAAGGATGATGCTATGATATTTGACTACAATGTTCAAGAGCGAGTGAATGATTTTGTTGATGCTGCTATTGCACAGGTGAGAGGAAACAAAGATTCAACTGATAGTACTGATTAAATAATTACTTAAAGAAGCAAATATTGGTTTCATTGTTTTCTTGCCAAATATTGTGCTTTTGCTAATCTAATATGAAAGGATGTAGAAGACTAGAAGTTAACAGATAAAAATATGAATAATGAAGTTACTTTTATAGTTTGTTTAGAGTTCATGACACATATTGAGGCAAATGTGGTAGCTAAGATATTCTTTGAATGATCAGAAAGCTGCAAACAGTCATAGTATGAAGTTAGAATTATTTGCTATAATATTAACTAATAGGTTCGAGTTTGATACAACAACTGTTGTCTATAATATTTAAAACTTTACTATAAATTAATAGTAATAGTCAGTATAATCAAATGATCACCTGACAATGGACTTACATGTGAAGTATTGGTCATTATCAGTATATTGAGGATTTAATACCTGGTGAATTGTTTCATAAAAATACATTTGAAAGCTCTTTTCTTGAGATTAATACATAAAGAAACCTTTTTTTGTGAAGAATTTCGTTAGAAATTAAATGTTAATTTTCTCTCTGAAAATTGATGAAGGAATTCCCTTTACTTTTAATTTCAGGCAAATGTTACGAGGACAAATCATATCATGTGGGCCATGGGAACAGATTTTCGCTACCAATATGCAAATTCGTGGTTTAGGCAAATGGACAAGCTTATACACTATGTCAATTTGGTATATATTATGGGATGTATTTTTTTTCTTTTATATCCTTGTTTTGTCAATTTTCTTGGTGATTGATCCATCCCTATCTACTGCTCTTTGCTTTCCTTAAGCAAGTGCTTATCCCCTCACGTTTCATAAGCACACGAGTAAATGCAAAGTGTGCCTTTCCCTTGTCTGCCTGGGTCCAGGGGCTATCATTCAAGTCTTAGTATGTCTCCCTTATCTAGGAGTAGCAATGTAAAAATGGCGGTTGATATAAACAACTTTATATGTTTATGTGTGGACTTCCTTATGCGCTTTGATTGCAGAAAAGTTTATATGTTTCTGTGTGGGCTTCCTTTTGCGTGCTGTTTCAGGATGGGCGTGTCAATGCTTTATATTCAACCCCATCAATCTACACAGATGCAAAGTATGCAACGGATGAAAGCTGGCCTCTTAAAACGGATGATTTTTTCCCGTGGGTATCTTTCAGCTTATTATTGTTCAAGTGACTAGGACCCCTCTAGCTGTTGTTTGCGGGGGTGCTTATGAAATACAATGTGTTTTCTAGATACGCAGATCATCCCAATGCATACTGGACAGGCTACTTCACAAGTAGGCCAGCTTTTAAAGGCTATGTCAGGGTGATGAGTAGTTACTACCAGGTAACCCATATCATACCAATATCCTTAGAATTTATCCGGTTCTACTGTCCCCTTTCTCTATCTGAATATTTGCTTTGAATTAAAGGCAGCAAAGCAACTGGAGTACTTTAAGGGAAGGAATGATAAAGGGCCAAAAACTGATGTCATAGCCGATGCTTTAGCAATTGCTCAACATCATGATGCTGTCAGTGGTACGCAAAGACAACATGTAGCTGCTGACTATGCAATGAGGATACACAAAGGCTATTTAGAGGTACAAGAAATTGCAGTTTGGTCCTGACATCCTGTTGCTCCTTTTTCTGTTTTTCTGTTTGCAATGTTATGACTGATACTGCCCAAAAATTTGTCTGCTCTTCTGTTATTCAGGCAGAGAAGTTGGTTTCTTCTTCACTTGCTTTCTTGAGTAATAAGGCTGGAAACCGAGACCTCACTTTTCAGCAGGCATGTTTTATTTGCTCTTATCATCCCTTTCTTTCTTTGTTCTTTGTTCAATATATCAATGGGTGTATTTATTAACTCGGAATTTACAGACTTACGCTGAATAATTAGAGATTATCACCTTATCAGCATCTAGACCAAACACCCATAATCTCGAAATGAAATCCAATGCAAAAACTTGCATCAAAGCGTTGCCTTCTAAAATTTTGAAAAAAGGATCACTTCAAATCTAGGGCAATCCAACCATTTGCCTGATGACTCTTGCTTGTTCGTGTTGCTGCATAGATTATTCTGCGTGAATATTTAATGTGTTCACTAAACTCAAAGAAACCTTTCTGTATTCTAGGAATAGCTACAAGATATCTACTCTTGGATAAATGATCATGTTTATGTTTGGCTTAATCGAAATGGAAAACCTTCCTAGTGCTTTCCTCTGCTATAATTTCTCTATCAGAAGGGACGTGTAACTTTAGATGGCTGCAAGAAAGAAGGCAGAAATCTCAAATAGTGGATAAATTAGTGATTGTGCTAAATTGATTCCTATATCTTTGCAGTGCCCACTTCTGAACTTGAGCTATTGTCCTCCCTCAGAAATGACCTTCTCAGATAAGAAAAACTTGGTACGGGTAGTCATTCTTCTTGCATAATCATGTGATACTATGAATGTAGACACACGTATCCTCTCAATGTGACATCTAATGGATCATGCCAATATATATAAGCCTAATGATTACTTTGTTTTCTTTATGAAGATGGTTATTGTTTACAATCCTCTTGGATGGAAACGAGAAGAAGTGATCCGTATCCCGGTTAGTTTCTTTTTTGTCTTTCCTGAAAGTTTAGTTTTTGCTTTCATTTCCTACAACATATCACATATATTGTTGTCTTAAAAGATTATGGTGAAAAAACGACATATGTTGAATGCTGTTATTTTGAGCTTTCAAATACATTGTAGAAAAATTCAATTTGCAGTAGCGACTAGCGAGTTATTTCTAACCAAATGCTATTTAGGGATACAAGCATTACCCTTTTCCTTAGTCCAGTTATAGCATCTATTGAGCTGATTACTGATCTCGATTCGTCCAGATTTCTGTAGAGAATGCTACTGTTCGTGATTATAATGGAAGTGAAGTTGAATCACAGCTATTACCTGCAACAGATGTAACAAATGGTTTACGAAATGATTATATCAGAGCTTACCTTGGTGAATTGCCAAATGTCACAGTCAAGTACTTGCTGGCTTTTACAGTATCTGTGCCATCATTTGGTTTCAACACATATATTGTGTCAAATTCAAAACAAGAAGGTTAGTTGACCTTCTTGCTGTAGCTAAATTCTTTTTAGAAGAGTAGCAAATGATCCCCGAGTGCATCTGTAACTCTTTTGTTGCTAACAACAAAATTAGGTATTGGTGCAACCATTTCATCAGCATATACCATTCAAGGAAGTGCAGATAAAAGCGTTCCAGTGGGTCCAGGATCTTTAAAGCTTATCTATTCTGCAAATGGAGCAAAGCTTGCTCGTTATGTTAATAGCAGAAACTCAGTAAGTTGGTTTATAATGCCTTGGCTCTCTGCTTGAACACCTTTATGGGAGCAGATTCTGTTTCTTAAAGTTTCTTTTGACATGTATTTTTGGTATCAGTGACATATTTAAAATGATTTGTAGGAGGAGTTGCAACATAATTTTTTGTATCAATATGCTTTGTAGTAGGAGTATCTTATAACTAAGCACTGAAATTATTCTGAAAAGTAGTTAAGTTGATTGCTCTCTTTGGTTTAGTCTAGTTTGTTACTCATCCTAACTGATTCTACTGAGTCCTATCTGCAAAACTGTTGATGTAGATTGTGACTCTTATTGTGAGAAACCAAATTGGTTTTTTATTATCTGCACATGTTTTGACCTCTAAAAATTCTCGTTTTGCAAACTTAGGTTGGCCTGTAGTGCTGATGGATATAAACTCTTATATCAGAAGACAGATCTGATCACAATGTATTTTTTTGTCTGTTCATGTCATCCTCATTTCAAAATGCATCGGAGGGGTTCATTTTTGACCTCTTATCAACCAATTATATGATTGGCTTGCTGTTTCACAGAAGTAAATTTATTAAAAGATCTCATCACGCTCTCTACTAGGATGGCCTTTTTAATTATTAGAGATTAGTTTTAAAATACAAGAAAAGAAGGTGTGCTGACTGCTGAGAAGGATTGATTTGAAGGACTTTTTATGATGCCTTTTGCCTCTGTAGGTTGCTACTACTGCTGAGCAGGCATACAGCTATTATTATGGAAATGACGGAACAGATGATGATCCCCAGGTGGGTAGTTATTCAAATGTACTTCTGACTATAATTTTCTTATAAAAATGTGCTGGATAATAATCTGCTTTTCTCATTGTCTGAGAAGAACACTTTTTAGTATTATAGATTATTTTTCTTATTGTTATCGTTCAATTGTTGCTGAAGGCCTCTGGAGCATATGTTTTCCGGCCAAATGGAACATACTCCATCAAATCTGAAGCACAGGTATATATATATATATATATATATATATATATATATATATATATTTTAAACTGGTTCTCATCCTTAGAAATATTGCTACATGGAAAATCATTTTCTTCTGGTAACTGTTTTTTTTTCCCACAGAGCCCTGTAACTGTTCTAAAGGGTCCGTTGCTAGATGAGGTTCATGAAGAGATAAGTTCATGGATATATCAGGTCCTTTCTTGATCTGGTTTCTTATCCATCTGTAAATAGATTCTTAAATTTGTCATCGTGAGGAAGACCGGGGACGCCTTGATTAGATCTCTCATATGTGGGAATTTATCATAAATTATGTGAAGATTATGTGATATGTTTAATTAGGCGCCCTTTAATAAACTAGAGATTTATAGTATCTAATTTATGGTGATAAATTGGTAAATTGACTGCAGATTACGAGGTTGTACAAGCAAAAGGAACATGTTGAAGTCGAGTTCACAGTGAGTTACCATGTGCTTCATCTTGAGTTTGTGTAACTAATATTTGTCATAACATGGCTGCTGATAATGTGGTGTTGGATGTAGATTGGACCTATACCTGTAGATGATGGAATTGGGAAAGAAATTATTACTCAAATTTTAGCACCTTTGAAGACAAATAAGACATTCTATACAGATTCTAATGGACGTGACTTTATTAAAAGGGTGAGTTACTGGATAATGTTTTGCCATGCTTACCTGCATTTATTTATAGCTTATGATGATTGAAATGGAGTTAGGTAGATCTGGTTCTTTGCCCCTCACTTATTTTCTTTACTCTCGAATTTCGATCATATTTTTGGATTACTATCTTTATTTTATTGCATCTTTTCCATAGTCAGCATTCATTGTTGCCGATGTCAACATGCAAGATGTATAGACAGAATTTGAATCAGTAACAGGCATTGACCGAAGTCTAAAATAATTGAACTAATATGCAGGTTCGAGATTACAGAGAGGACTGGGAGCTAGAAGTCAACCAACCAGTAGCAGGAAACTATTATCCTGTGAGTGTATTATGAGAGCCTCGTGCAATATTTTTTAATGTGAAATTATAATTTCTAACTAATCTCTTACACATGACATCATCTTTTTTACCTTGGTGTAGACCCTTCACCCTTTTATGCCTTGCACTTCTTTTTATATTTAAGCAAACTATGTACCCACAATGCGTAGTTTCTCTCACTATGTACTTACATCATGCCACTACTCTAATTAAAGAAAATTGACTTAAGATAATTAGTTTAAATGTTTTGGTTTTTTTCTAACGAAAAGAAGCCTTCACTGAAATGACTTACGCATCTCATAGACTAAAGCATGGCATGTCACACTTTAGATGTTGATTGATCGAATGAGATTGGATACACATCTTGTCACAATGTCACTTAAATTTCTGCAATTATTTATTTTTGTTGGGATTTTTTTAGTGAAGCTATAGATAAAACCAGTCTTGTGCTATCTAATTAGGAGTTTCACTGTGTAGATCAACCTTGGTATGTATGTGAAAGATGAAAACATGGAAATGTCAGTGCTGGTTGATTGCTCAGTTGGCGGATCTAGCACAGCAGACGGACAGATAGAGCTAATGCTTCATAGGTTTCTCCTCCTGTACTTAAAATCTTGCTTATTCTAAAGAAGCTGCTGCAATCAACAGCTCATTTGAATTTATACAATCTTCTTCTATGATAGGAGGATGCTTCATGATGATATTAGAGGTGTTGGTGAAGTACTCAATGAAACAGTGTGTGTTCATGATGAGTGTCAAGGATTAATGGTGGGTAAACTGGTCATTTGCACATTCTGGTGTTCACGACAAGCTACAGATCATTTATTATGCAGCTATTGCTTTGGTATTTGCAGATTAAGGGAAAGTATTTTCTTAGAATCGACCCTGTAGGAGAGGGTGCTAGATGGCGTCGCACAGTTGGTCAGGAAATTTACTCTCCACTGCTCTTGGCCTTTGCAGAGCAGGTGAAAAACATGGAGGAAAAAGTTTTCAATTTTTGTCAAAGTGCCGTCTTAATAGACATGAATTGAGATGGTCTTAATTGTCAGGATGGAGATGACTGGAAGAGCTCTCATATGCCTACATTTTCAGGCATTGATCCTTCGTACAGCTTGCCTGATAATGTTGCTGTGATTACTCTACAGGTAACTATAAATTGATTATGTATTGATGACTCCTGACTGCATCTCTTTGAGCCTGTGATGAATTGGTGTTGAGATTTTGTTTACTTCAGGAACTTCAAAGTGGAAAAGTATTGCTTCGATTAGCACATTTATATGAGGTACGTACATCCTTATCTTTGGTTTGTTTGTTGAGATTTTAAACTATATTTCTAGCGCATATATAGAGTTGTGAGATAGATGCTGAAATTTGGTAAATTCAGGCTAACGTACATAGCTGTTATTATCATGACTTATAAACTTTCTCCCTTTCTGGATAGAATGATGTAAACCAACCATGCGTAAATTGTGAGAGTTTCCATTCTGTTTCTGCTCTTAATTTTCCTGCCCAAATCATGACATGGATTTTATTCTATTGATCAATGTACGGAAACTGCAAAAGATTGGAGAGGACAAGGACCTGTCTGTGATGGCTGAGAAAGCTGTTCCCTAACAGGAAGGTAAATTTAAGGCAGGGGTTCCACAATAGACTAACTACTAGTATAGTATGCTACTCTGACTAATTTCTGGGTGCTGCATTTCGATCAGATCGCCCAAGTGACAGAGACGAATCTATCTGCTAATCAAGAGAGAGCGGAGATGGAGAAGAAGAGGCTGTCCTGGAAAGTGGAAGGCTCTGCCAATCAGGAATCTCATGAAATACAAAGAGGTGGGCCCGTTGATCCTCAGAAGCTGCTGGCGGAGCTTGCTCCAATGGAAATCCGGACATTCCTTGTAGACCTTGAGTACATCGTAATGCCTCGATAGTTTCCAATAACTGCCTCCGGTTTGTATCTGATGATTGATCCCAGTTCGTATGATAAATGGTTTCGAACCATACTCCCACTTAATATTATATGCCATATCGAAGATAGAAATGTCAAAATTTGACTAGCTCGTAAATATCACGTAATAGCTTGCAAACTTCAAAACTAGACTTGTCAATTGGGGTTAACCGAATTGCCAATTGGATTTGGGTAAGTAAGGTTTGTGTTCAAATTTTCGGGTTAATTGTCTTTTTTATTTATGGTACGCGGTTTCATAATAGCGCACCCTGGAGCTATTATAGACCAATAATAGCGTACCCTAGAGCAATTATGGACCAATGTCATTTAGGTGGCGTTTGGTATAAAAATTATGGAAAGGAAAGGAAAGGAAACAAATTTGTATAGAAAATGGTGATAATTTTCTCTTTTTTTGATGAAAAGTGGAAGGAAAGGGGTAATGGTTAGAGGAGTATGAGGGATATGATTACCCCATGTTGAGGGGATGGGGAGAAGTTGTTCAAATTTTCAATGAAAAGTGGAAGAAAGGGGTAATGGTTACTCTTTGTATCAATCAACCATAAACTAAATAACGTCTAGATACATGCCTTGACCATTTCCTTTCCCTCCAAACAAACCAAACGAGCCCTTAGTCATTATGGTAAAAAAAACCTTGAGCCATTCCACATCGACGGAGCCATAATGGCCATAAGCAACTTGTTTTTTTGGTCGAAGGAGAGGCGGTACTCTCCGTGCCCTCAAGGGACATTTTATTAATTAGAAAAAAGGGCTAAGTAGTATGCAAGGGGGGGATAGCCCGGCACCTAACATCATCAAGCAAAAAGAAAATAACACCCTCGGGAGGGTCACGCAATATATGATATCCAGTTTGAAACGAAAAAGCAAAAGAGGCAAGATAGTCAACAACAGTGTTAGCCTCCCTAAAAACATGACGAAACTGAACACCCTCGGGAGGGCCATAAGCAGCTTGTTAACAACTCAATGTCAATTGTAGTTTATTAAGCTTGCTTACCAACACAATGGCCGTTAAAGTTAGTCAAACAAATATTAACTATCCAACTAAAGTATCACGGCAGAAAAGTAAGGGTCGAAACGACAGAAACTCATGTTCTCGAATGTTTAGTGTTATGCTACCTAATAAAAAGATTTTTTTTAAAGCTTAAGCTATCAGCTACTAAATCAAGCAAAACAAAGTAAATCAAGACTATAAAATCAAGTGTGATGAAGATATCCAACTAATCTATCTCTTACTATATACTAAAGTAGAAGTAAATTCTACCACCATATTACGCCACATCATCCTCTAATTAAAAAAATTATCTTATTTTTTTCATAATATATAATCTTAACCTTATACATATTTAATTAAAATATTAGTTCTATCTTAGATTTTGAGTTCCTTAATTAATAGTTCTATCCTAATATATAAATCACAATCTTATCATTATATGGTTACCTATTTAATTAATAAATGGATCTTTCCTAAATTTTTATTTTTAAAAAATATAATTTTTACCCACTTAATTAGATAGTAACTTTTGTTTAAAAACATTGATTTATTTATGTAAATAAGTTTGTACAATTTAATTTAAATTCCAAAAGGTGGTTTTCAATTTTTTTTTAAACTTATAAATGTATCATATCTTGTTGCATTCATCCTCATAATATTTATATGTTTATGTATGTATATATATAAAAAATATTTTTATTTAATTTTTGATGCAATATGAGAAATATGTTATTTTATAATTAAAAGATACGCATCGTTTTAAAAAAAGTAAACATATGATAATATTTATAATTATTACAATAAATTCATATACAAAATAATAAAAACAAATGACACCGCGTACAAGGTACGGGTCATTTGCTAGTTTATATCTATTGCAAAAGTGATTATTGTTGATCATCGATTTTCATTATTCCAATTACACCTTATTCCTTAACCAATCTATTGGGAAACTCTTAACAACTCAAGTTCATGGAATTAATTAAGACTTTCAAACTTCAATTACAGTTACTAATCCAATTGGACTTCATAACCCTAATCATGAAACAACCTAAGAGACCTTTTAGATTCAATTTGACAAAACATTAAGATTCAAGTATCAATAGAATTGATCATTTAAATCAACCAGACATTTAAATGAATTGTAATTGAAATCTCTTTTTGTAACCAACTAATTCGCCTAGGCTAGACTAGCTAAAGAAGTATACTTATAATTGTCATTTATTGAACCACAACAAACTCTTATAAGCCCCAAGATATAAGTTGTTGTATGGTGACTAGTGGCGGAGCTACAACATCCCGAGGTGCTGTTGTAGCCCCCCACTGAAATAAAAAAAATAAGTTTTTTTCAAGCATCAATATATAAAGAATGAATTGGGGAGTAGTGGAGCACTATCATATCTACTTCTTTCATCTCTCTATCATGCTAAGTAAATGCAAGTGGTAAACTAAGATACCTTTTGTGTTATTTATATCATGAACTTGGTAGAAAAGATTTTTTGTTTAATTTTTTTTTGGGTGTGTAATTAGCGGTACACCACTAATGGTGTTCAATTTTTCAAGTTCTCTCTGTTGTTAAGACATCCTCTATTTAAGCAATAGGTTTGAATATGAGTTGATGAATAATTGTTCTGATTACTTATATTGAAAAAGAAGTAGTTAAGTGTACTGAAACTTAAAATATTATTGTACATTTTAAAAAAAATCGCAAATAGATTAACGTCATTGTAGATTCAAAAAATATATAATTTTTGATATTTTATATATTTACCCCCTCTGACCCGAAATCCTGGTTCCGCCACTGATGGTGACCCAAGTTTGTTGGTGTCTAAAAGCCCTCGGTACATTCTTCCATATTCATGTCTTTGAAATACAATATCTGTTTGTATAGCATCTTCGATTAGAGCATTGGAATACACACAAATAACATTGTAATAAGTGTTTATGGCAGTGCATACCCTAGAATAAGTTCAAAACTATAAAAATACCTCTACTCATTTTCTATTAGTATCGATGCACCCATTTAATTGCAACAGGGTCCACTTCTTCCATTTACGTGTTTTTGTAACAAAATCAATTTCATTTAAAAATTATTCTATAAAAAAAGAAAATACGATAAAAAAAAATAAACAAAGTGATGCCTATCTTTCTCCCAAGGCAGTCAAGCACCGATTTTTTTAAAATGCAACCATTAAACCTCTATTTGGGGCCGAATTCGGAACATGAGCATCCACGAGTCCACCAAGAAGGCGAGAGTGGTGGATCCAGTTGAGCCTCTTACCTACGTCTGCTAGTAATTGCATCGCTTAGGTTTGGGCAAGCATTCTACCTCATCGTTAGGGCATGCCTCAAGCTTGGTTTTTCAAACACTGTTGTAATTGGCTATGTTTCTCCTCGGCTATTGATTTACTAGTAGGAATTAATTCTTTTCATTTGTTGAATCTCAATTATGGGCCGAATTTTGTACCTTGTTGTTTCTCCTCATCTACTGATGAATTCTGGGCCGAATTCATTTTTTTAGTGCTTGTTGTTATCTCCTCATCTACTGATGTTTAAGGGAACATTAGTTGACAAGAAATAAAAATGAATTAGCATTGATTCTTCAATGATATTATGGTGAAACCACTGAAACATGCAATATATACCGTTTTTGTTCTACAATTCTTTTTTGAAGATTGAATCATACTTATTGAGGTGTGATAATTGGGAGATTCGTCATTGTGATGGAACAAATCTAATATTCCTTTTTCTTGCAGATTATTTACTTAAGTTGTTAGATCTATCATCTGATGAAAATGTGTTGCCAACTACATATGGGAAGCTGCCACCACCTCTTGGAAAACATCGTCTGAACTCTGAAGGTTGTTCTTTGCTACCTATCAACAATAATCTATAAAGTATAATGCCTTCAGTTGATTTACTAACTTAATTGTGTATATATTAGCAAAAGTGAAGCATCTGCCTCATTTAATGTTTATGCTAATCATCCACTCATTTAATGTAATTAGTTTTTTTATTGTAACTTGCAGATTGTTGAGATTATTGCGGTCCTGCTCTCTCGGCAAAGAAGGAGTTGAAAAGGAGTTTGGATTAGTGCAACGGATTTTGGATTTTTTTTCTTTGAGTAAGTAGCTAGGAACATTGTTAAAATAATAACTGAACCATTGAGATTTTGGGTTCTTCATTGTTGATCTGCCATATGATGCAGGTACCCTTACAACAACTTTTTGCGTCATCATGTGGAATCCATCATATTTTCATGTTTGGAAAGCAAAAGCCTCCCTCTCATCGAACATATACTTCGAGATTGAAATATTGTTTAACATCTAATGACTTCCTCATGTCAGTGGGATCACCAATGGAGTAGAACGATCTTCAAAAGAGAAAAACAGTTTAGGTTTTCTTTGAGCTGTAAAACAAAACAATATAATGATTTATACGTAGATATGAATCTCTGGCATTGTAATCAATTAGTTTTTGTTTTTGTTTTGATATACTAGTATCTTTATAAAGACATACTCCCTCCGTTCCCGAAAGATTGTCCATCTTTCCTTTTTAGACGTTTCGAAAAGATTGTCCACCTTTATTTCTATCCATTTATATCACATACGTGTTACACTTTTACCCCCAAATAATCACTCAATTTACCTATTTTTACAATCTCTTTCTTCCTCATTTCTCTCTCCTTATCACTTTATCACCATTTACCTAATTTTTTAAGCATTTCTATTGGTCCCCTTTTTGTGTTAAATGGCTCCTATTGGATGAGAGAAGTGGGGTTGGATCCCCACTTTTGTATGTTGGGCGTGTGCAGAATTTGTGCAGGGAATTGAATCTTCCAACTTGTACTTTAAACTCTTATTTAATGGGTGATAGGACTTGCCTTAATCCACTACATTTTTTAGTTTTTGGACAACCTTTCAAGAATAGAGGGAGTATTTTTTAATAAAGAAAATCGATTAACATTTTCATGGAAATTAATTAATATTCATTTTCAATTAAAATGTACAAAAAGTTTTAATTGTAAAAATGCCCAAAAGGGCTCCTCCTACCATTTAACCTATATAAGGGCAATTACTAATTTACCAACTTCTATGAGGGTACTCATGCAATTTCGCCTTGTAATAATCTACACTTATATATTCAATTTTCATGTCTAGGCAAAAAATACAATAACGATTATAATTTACAGATTTAGAAAGATACCATAGAATACGTAAATAATGCTCTTGGATTATATTCCCATCCTCTGCACAAACCTGTAAATACGGAAGTAAGCTGTCAACAAAATCGACCGAGCAAAGATGCAAAAAATCAAACCCTTTAACAAGAACTTGCTGCATTACAAATCTATCTTTTGCAATCTCATTTATCCTCCTACAACTGTACAACACAAAATACATAAATTATAAAGAATATTTAGTTGCATTGATTAACAACAAAAGATCGAGACACAAACAAAAGAAGCAAGATTAAAGACAAAAAAAATGAATCTCAATTCTCACCTGAGTCTGCACATACATAAAGATCTGTTCAAAGCGCTTCTATTATATTTGGCTCTTCATTAGGACTCAAAATTGTAAGTATTGATCTTTCTTTTTTTACTATTAACATTCTTCAATAGGATTTACAATTGGAGTTATAGATAGACAAAAAAAAGGAGATCTATTGTGAACATATGAAATATCATTCTAAGATGAAACTGCATATATATATATATATATATACAATAAAGGAGGAAAGCACCGTGTTTAGACAATTGTATTAATTATACTTGTAAACAGGCGTTAACATACAATGTACTTGCAAAATAATCGAACATGTAGAAATTCCACTCGTTTAAAAAACAATTAACTAACTTTTGTCAGTTCAACAAAATCAACATGTAGATTATCCAAATGAGTCTACGTTAGGTCAAGGAGCGGACCGTTGGGGCGTGAAGGATGAGACAACAACGGTTGGGACGACTGAGACAGGGAGGGATCATCTCCAAATAAAATGCCTTCGATATAATCCAACGATTCCCGTAGCTCGGTTGAAGGGGGTAGCAAATGGGCTCACATCAGGTACCGACTCTAGCTCATCCTACTCAAAGGTTGACTCTTTATGTCGCCTCTTCCAACTAGAGACCGTCACTAATTGACACATCTACCATTACATGCAGATTGTCAGATATTTGTAACAATCTCCTGTTATTTAAAATATTTTTACAAATACTATTAAATTTTGTTTATCCTTTTTAATTTCTATTTCGAATATATATCCAATCACAATAAGTACTATTTAAATTATCATTTAAAATTTTATTTTATAAAAGAAATTTAATCCCAATTTCTATGTTCTTTTTAATTTCCATACAAGCCAATATGCCACTAAATGCTAAATTAAATATACTCAACTATATATACGATATTGAAAAGTTAAAATGCAAAAGAAAATATGAATTAAAAAGGCAAAATTAAATACTATTTCTAATTAAAGATGCCAAATGATATATATATATATATGTGCGCGCGCGCGAAATTAAATAAAATTAAATTTTCACATCTAACATAAAAAGTACCTCATCGGTCGATCTTCTCATCGTTGCTACCGCATCCGTCGACCTGCCCGCCGCCATTGCAGCCACTGCCGTCGATGGCAGCGGACGGGTCAACGGATGCAACTACTGCTAAAAACTAAACTTTCATTGACAATGTTGTAAAGTTAAGAGATGAAATATTTCTAAATGCACTATAGCCTAAAAGTATTATTTAGAAAAATAATTTTAAGATACTGTCATTCTTATTCTTATTAATTGTCTATCATCTATCTTCTATCTTTTTTGTTTTCCAATTTTCATCCTTTTCACCTAATTCCTATATTTTTCAACTATTTGATTAGACATTCTTTTTTGTAAATCAAAGTTATAATTAATTTCTTAAACTTATGTATCACTCTGAATTTTTGTTTTTATTGTATTTTTTGAGCATATACGTCCGCTATAATTTTTTTATCAAACTTTTTTTCGTTCTATAAGATTATAATTTAAGCTACAAATATCTAAAAATATATTTGAAAAATATCTTAAACGTATATAAACTACATTTGTGTTATAATATTCATTTATAAGTTATATTGATCTATAAATTTACTATTAATGAAATTAATTATAATTTTATAAGATCTATTTAACTATTCATTTTGATTTAAAAATATTATTATTGATACAAGTATATTTTTCTAAAAGATTTATTTAAATGAGTCATGATTAAATTAAGTTTTGATTCCTATCTGTAGATAAAAATCTTATTAACTAGAAGAATATATATATTGATAAAAGATTTCACTTGAGATTTCATATCACATCACATATAATTTTTTTAACCAATCAAATATATTTCGAAATAAAATGATACTAACTTATCTATACTTTTTATTTAAGTCGGAACCATCCGAGGGCAAATGGAGAGGGACCGCACCTCCGTTCCAATAACCATATTGCGCATGACGGAACCACTCAGTATAGTATTCTCTCATCTTCTAGGAAAGGTATCCAACTGTGTATTGAGAAGTTGTTCGATCACATCAAGGCTCCTAACAACCCTGATAGTGGATATCGTCCGATATGTGATGATCATTGGTGGAGGACGTCTAGTGGACTCATGTGCGCTCACGAAGTTCTTGCATGTGTCCACCAATACAAACCTATTGATCTATCAACGATTCATCCTTTTTCGAAGCAATTAGCATGGGAAGGGTTGGAGGTTAACAAGTGTTGGATCGTTAAGTCAGTAACTAAAGGCGTCCTTAAGAAGTTAAGGGCATCCTTGTCCAGCGGAAATGAAACTTGAGACTTAAACAGGTAAAAGACAATAAGATAAGAACTCGGTTATTTATAAAGGAACCCCACAAGACAAAGAAGTCTTTATGGGTAAACCTCTACCTCCGTGGAGGATTTTCGAATAGATTCTTCTTTATCTTATTTAGAATCCTTACAGTTTACAAGGCGAGTCTTACACTTCTTTGGATCCTAAGAGTCCGTCCTTAAGTCCACTAGTAACAACTCCTTTTAGCCTCACACTATAACCTAACTCACTCTTATAAGGACGCTAAATCTGCGTCCCTCACAATACTTCGTGAGAGACAGACCTTTTATTTTATTTTCTTACAAACAGTTTTCTTTGGTTTGGGTGAACTTCTCTAAGATCTAAACACCGGTTCGTCACTTGTTCTTGAGTGTTCTTGGTGTTCCTAATGATCTTGTCAGTTTGCTCTGAAAATTCTCTGAGAAGTTACATCATAATAAATACCCACGAGGGGATTTGTAGTGCTTGGGAAGGGCGTCTTTCCTCTGACGATCATGCCCTTCGAGTACATTGCTACATGACCAGCTTCCACGTGTCTTGGGGATGATGACGAAGCTTCCTGACAACTTCTGTAGGCCTTCGCTACAGGATCTTCTTCCATGTGGTGATGGACTGGTGAGCAGGATCTGCTTCCACATGTACTTCATGATCAAGGCTTGTCTGGTGATGTCATCTTATCGAGCAACCTTGTAAGGACTCTGCCGTTTACACTCGCGTTCCTACTCGTTGACGACTGCGTCCTCTTCTCGTAGAAACTCATTCGTGCCCTTCTCCTTGAAAGTTAGTGTCCCTAATCCTTAGGGATGGCTACTTACTTGTCCTTTTCATCACATGCGTTCCTGAAACCTTACTTGGACAACTTATCAGATCAAAGCGAGTTTGTCATATCAAAACTAAGGGACGATTGTTATGGGCACAATGTTAAGTACTAGGAGTCTTTAACATCGTCTCAATAATAAGTCCGAGGTCGACCCATCTACTGATGATCCTGTTTGGACGAAGTTGATACAAGACTACTACGAGGGAAGGATGATGACTCGGCTAAAGTCCTCGTACAAAGATCAAAGATAATCCCTAAACTAACAAATCTAGTATAGCATGCAAGTAAAGGGTCGAACCTAAGAGAATTGATGCTTCTAGTATTAATATATCTATCAACTAAAGATAATAGGGGGAAATCAAGATAGAGATCTAAACTAATCTAATATAGGAAACAAACAAATAAACAAAAAAAACTCATTCAAAAGATCCACTTTGAAATAATCACTCGATCATAGATTCATCCATTGATTTCATTCACAACTATGGTTAATTCCTATCCTGATCATTAACAATCGCAAGTCCACGGTCTAAGCAATTCTTTAACCCTAGGCAATGACGCTTAATCTAGAATTAGCATAGAGAACAAGGATATGTAGGATACATGTAAAAACAATCAAGCTACGAGTCAATTGCAAAAGTATATCATTAATTCTCTTCTTAATCCTAGTTGCTTAGACAACAGGTCTAGGTTAAGTTGTTTTCACAGAATAGGTTTGTCCATGGTCCAAACCCAATCCAGCAATAGAAAAGCAATCAATTTAACAAGTTAGCTACTCCTGTAGAATCAATCAACATTCATGATATGAAACACAAGAGAATTAATATTAACCAAAGGATAGAAATCCATTACCAAAATCTCACGAGTTCATACATCAGAGCTTCTCCCTTGAACAAACCCTAAAAGACTAGCTCTCCATAATACAAACTAAAACTAAAGATGTAACACCCCTATTTTGAAACTATGGGTATTACATGCCAGTGACCTCGGATTTTCCCATCCAAAGCCACCCAAGGCGGTAGGTACCACAACTCGATTCGTAGAAAATAAAACATTGAACTTATATTTCATCAAAAGTGATTCAATGTTTGGTACATAATTAGAAATCAATGATCAATGATACAAAATTAAAATGTTTGAGTGGAGGGGATATATAAATCATTTTGCAGCGGAAATAAAATGATGGTTAAAAGATTCTTCACAAAAATAAAATTTGGAAACTCCAAAATAACTTGAAACCTCTTGAAAATCTTCCTTCCTTTAAATCCTCGAGTCTTCGTCTTTGGTCTCCGGCAAACCTGTCTTTCCAACCTGATATTTCCATAAAGGCAAGAAATACCAGCCGACCAATGTCGGGAAGAAAAGAAAGTGGTATTAGTATAACGCGAGACTAAGCAAGTGGTAGAATGTGACTAGGTTCTTAAAAGGCTGAGTATGTCGGCATCAAAGTCCACAGGGAGCTGAGCGATGCACGACAAATCGGGTTCTTTTGAGGTGAGAGTGTGATATAATTTAGAGGATGAGGCTCCATTCAAATACAACTCAGATAAAAGGAACGAATCGGAAGGGATGTGAATAACAAGCTTTCTTGCGAGAATAGGAAATCACAAGAAGATGATCCATAGGAACGAAAGAAGATTAAGATTTTTGTTGGGAACTTATTAATTCACATCAAGGTTTAGTAATGACAATTCAATTTCAACAATACACTTTATTTTAAAGATTTTCGGATGTGGCAACTCATAAGAGCCAAGAGCCACCCGAGGAATATTCATTTCAACAATTCAATTCACGTAAGCCATAGTGATTTTTAAGTGCGGCATTGCAAAAGACATAAGCCGACTTTTTACTCTTTTAAGTACGGCATTGCAAAAGACATAAGCCGACTTCTTATTACAATGTGACATTGCTTTAAGACATAAGGCGAAGGTCTTAAGCGCCTCAAAATGGATTGACACATGACCTTGGGAATGATTGTCATTTTCCCTTCTGCCCATAGGTGGGTCGGCTCTAATGACAATGGGTTGAGCGGGCAAAATTGGAGGATTTGTTGCTTGTATCATCTGTTGAAACATTTCCCTTATAGCCTCTAGGGTTGCAGCATCAAGCGCTATCGCTCGAGCGGGATCTGGCCCATGGTTTTCCCCTTGGCCTTCAGTCCTAGACTCGACCTCGTCTTGTTCACCCTGATGGGGGTTGATTACTTGGAATCGATTATTGGTTCCTCGAGTGTTAACCATCTAAATGGTTGGATAATAAATGTTTCTGATTAATTCACCTTTCCATAAGGCATGGAATGAGCACAACTTCCAATGAATCAAAAGCCAACTATTTGTTAAGGCACCTCAGGAAGACTAAAGCCACATTACAGTCGCTCACGAAGGATGATTACAGAATACGAGGAACTTATCGATCTTATAATCGACTTAACCACTCTAGTAGTACAAGATGATGGTTGAGACAATTTCGTTTAGTGGAACACGACAAGGATTACGATACTATGTAGATAAGACAAGGATAGGAGTTTACTGATAATAGGATAACTACTACTTGGTCAATAGGAATTCAACAACCGACTTAATACGAGTGTTAACCTCTCCAAGGCTTATTAGGAGTGAAAGGAGTTTCGGTAGGCGGAGGCAGTCATGGTCTCCTTCTTCTTGGGATACGTGAAGCGATAACAACACCTATCCAAAAGCGAGGCTTCGAACCTTCTTGGGTCCTTGATGGAGCCGTTATCTTTTAACAACTCCACCCCTTGCTCGATCTTACGCCCCAAAGTGACCATACTGTCTTGCTCCTTTTTCCAACGAGCTTCAAGTTGACAGGCAGACTCCTCATGAGCTGCCAGCATACTCTGCCATTCCTTCATAAGTGATCCTAGGATATGGTTGTTGACCCACATACGCCTTGGTTTATAGTCACCAATAGCTGCTCGGGCCTGCCATGGTCGGTTCTCAAATGGATCCACACTTTTATCAATCCACCTTTCCGTTGGGATGTTTGCCTCCTTGACCCCATTCAATAACGATTGATGAACAACATTATGCGGGGGAACCTCTTGAGGTGAGGATACCTCTCGAACAGGCCTCCTAGCCTTGTGATCCTCATTAAGCAACCGCTCGTCTAGCTCAAGCTCCTTAGCTCTCTTTAGCTCTTTCTTCTGAGCCTTAGTCTGACGTCTTGTGCAAACCATATTCTATAAAGGTTCACAAGACTAGCTTATTGCGGGTGCTATTTCCTATTGGGGAAGGAGAGTCAGACACTTATATAGAATTTCTGTAATCCTATATTCGAAGACGAAGATTGGAAGGAAGCTTTAAAAATCACTTTTGGATTTCTTTTAAGATAATGATTCTCGACGAGATGTTAAGGATTTACTTGATTGTTTCAAAATACGTACTTTATAATTGGGAATACTCTTCGATGTAGGTTTAGAAGGAAAACAAAATTGATGCTCCTCGAGATTCTAAAATTCCTAAGACTTTCCTCGAGATTTTAAATCCTAAGCATTCGTGAAACACAAATCAAGAGATTTCTTAAAGGCTGCAAATTTGAAATGATGAGATGAAAATCTTAATCTTACTTACAAAATACTTATTCATAAAATTCTGAATAGGAGTTGGTTAAAGAATATGATCAAGTTTAAAATTTCTCTTTAGAAGCAATTGGTTATCGAGCTTAAAGTTGTTAGAGAAGAGATTTCTTTTGAAAATGAAATTTGGAGTTAAAATCTTATCCTTTCAAAAGAAGTTTGATAAAATTTCGGTAAAACGTTCGGCTCTGATAGCATAACTGTAACACCCCTATTTTGAAACTATGGGTATTACATGCCAGTGACCTCGGATTTTCCCATCCAAAGCCACCCAAGGCGGTAAGTACCACAACTCGATTCGTAGAAAACAAAACATTGAACTTATATTACATCAAAAGTGATTCAATGTTTGGTACATAACTAGAAATCAATGATCAATGATACAAAATTAAAATGTTTGAGTGGAGGGGATATATAAATCATTTTGCAGCTGAAATAAAATGACGGTTAAAAGATTCTTCACAAAAATAAAATTTGGAAACTCCAAAATAACTTGAAACCTCTTGAAAATCTTCCTTCCTTTAAATCATCGAGTCTTCGTCTTTGGTCTCCGGCAAACCTGTCTTTCCAACCTGATATTTCCATAAAGGCAAGAAATACCAGCCGACCAATGTCGGGAAGAAAAGAAAGTGGTATTAGTATAACGCGAGACTAAGCAAGTGGTAGAATGTGACTAGGTTCTTAAAAGGCTGAGTATGTCGGCATCAAAGTCCACAGGGAGCTGAGCGATGCACGACAAATCGGGTTCTTTTGAGGTGAGAGTGTGATATAATTTAGAGGATGAGGCTCCATTCAAATACAACTCAAATAAAAGGAACGAATCCGAAGGGATGTGAATAACAAGCTTTCTTGCGAGAATAGGAAATCACAAGAAGATGATCCATAGGAACGAAAGAAGATTAAGATTTTTGTTGGGAACTTGTTAATTCACATCAAGGTTTAGTAATGACAATTCAATTTCAACAATACACTTTATTTTAACGATTTTCGGATGTGGCAACTCATAAGAGCCAAGAGCCACCCGAGGAATATTCATTTCAACAATTCAATTCACGTAAGTCATAGTGATTTTTAAGTGCGGCATTGCAAAAGACATAAGCCGACTTTTTACTCTTTTAAGTACGGCATTGCAAAAGACATAAGCCGACTTCTTATTACAATGTGACATTGCTTTAAGACATAAGACGAATCCCTGATCCGACATTGCTTAAAGACATAAGTCAACAAAGTAAATGGAGTCATGACCCATACATAATTCATTGTTATCATAAGTGGTTTAGGACTTATATCATATGTTTCTGTCCTACACTAATCCAGAGAAGCTCTCTTAAAGAGACACTTTAAACTTACAAGGCCGCAATCAATCGGTCCTAAGTCCAAGTACTAGCGCAACACGAAATGATAATAACAATACGAACAATAGGGTCATTATTTCTAAGCAATAATAATCCTAAGTTCATTTTATTTAGCAATCAAGGTGTTCCCAACAAGATAGATATGATAACGGAGGAAAAGGAATTCACAAATATCGAGTACTAAGGGAGAACCATCCACTTGCCTTAACTTGACGGGATAAAATTCTTATGAAGACGACGTCCTCGATTCACGAGCTTAAGGCGGCTCAACTACTTGACCTAAATTAGGCGCAATGTTCATAACGAACGAACATGAAATAAATTAATATTTGATTTATTTGTGACACTAGGGACTCCTCAAATTATTATCCTCGGATAATAATTTGTAAGGTTATCATAAATTCTTATCCTTTAATAATTTATAACTCTAATCTTTCAACTTATTATAATAGTTGAAATGATATTAAGGTTTTTGTGAAATCATCGGTTTACAAGTACTCGTCGTATAATTTCTATAAAACATTTCTCGAAGATATTAATTGAATACTTGATTTAAATTCATAAACTCCCAATTAAATTAATAAAACTATCATATTAAATTATATTATTTATTTCTTAGATTAATCCCTCAATTAAAATCAAAGATCGAAATAAAATAAGTGGTTAATTAATTTTCAGGAAAAGAGCATTACAGTGGTGACGAAGGGTTTTCGGGCAGCAATTGCGGAGTCGTACGTCGGCTGATCTGGGCTAAAGTTGCGACAGTTGGTAGAGGGTGTTGCGGCCTTCCAACTGTTGGCAACGAACCTCCGTTTGGTGGCTGTTCGGCGGCGAACGAGTGCCACAAAGCAGGCTCCCCGGCCAACTTTTTACCGGTGGTCCTTGACCTTTAAACCGGTGAGCGCGACTTCGATGGAGGATTACGGCTTGGATACTTATCCGTTTAAAGCGAATAATGTGTCACTGGAAAGGTCTTGAAGTCTAGTTTATGGTGGTTCAAGCGGTTCAGAAAATGGCTTAGTGACGAAGGAGTAAAGCCCGATTTACAGAGGTGCTGCAATTCGACTCCCTGGACACATGAGCAACTTCGACGGAGCGTTACGGCCTCGATCCTAATTGGTTTTAAGCAAATGAAGTGTCATTGGAAAGGTATTGAAGCCTAGTTTATTGTGGTTCAAATGGATCGAGAAATGGATGAGTAACGAAGACGGAAACCGCATTTTACAGAGGGGCTGTAAGGCTGAATTTTCTGGGCAAGTTTTCGATCGAAACAAGATTTAAATTGGTGAGTTCGGGGCTGATTTTTCGGACTGAGGTTGATGGGGGAAAGATATGGATTTTTCAGGGATTTAAGAGAGGAGGAAGATGATGGATTGAGTGTTGAATCCCCCACTATATAGCAGATCGTTCACCAATTTCTTACGCAAAGAGAGATGGGAGTGGAGGAATGGGTTGAGCAACACTCCAAATTTGTAGACAGATTTCTCAATGTTTTACGCAAAGACATTTCTTGGGCAGAGTTGATGAAGTGAGGGAGATCATTAATGGAGGTTGACCCGATTTCATGTTGAATAAGTCCGTCCATCTCGCGGATATGACCGGAAAAAGGAACCCGGTATTTTCGCCGGTCAAAATTGGTCCAAGGGGTTATTTGGGTTTAAGTTAAACGCATCTCATTAGTATGACAAGAAGTTTTTGTAGCTCACTTGGTAAAGGAAGGATAAGGGAAGGGACGGAGAGGCCCCGTTCAAGTCCCACAACACTTCCTTTTTATTTTTGGGTTGGGGTTTTATTATTTCAAAGCCTACCCAATTATTTATTATTCAACTGTTAATTTCTTTCTTTAATTAAATTTCTTCTTCTTCTTAATTCCCTCTCTTACATTCTTAAATAATTTATTTCACAAGAAGTAATTTAATATAGGGGGCTCGTTTTTTCCATAATTGAATTTCAACGAGTTTTAACTTTAATTGAGCGAGGAATTTACTATTGACAATATTTTGTTCGTTGCACGCATAAAGGTTTCGAGAAAAATTTATTTCCCTTATTTATAAAATTAGCGGTTATTACAACAGTACCCCCTTAAAATTAGTTTCGTCCTCGAAACTAGGGAGGACTATGGTTGCCTTGAACCAGAAAAGAATAAGCTCAAGAACTTTCTTCGAATGAAATAATACTTTATCCTTTAAGTACCCCCTTAAAGTAAATTGACATAATTGTCTTAGACACAATTCTTGTTAAAGCTTGGCCTTAGAAGCACATCTAATTTAAAGTATATAAAACTATCAATGCTGTAGAATGTAGAATAAGTTTTATAGAACACACGTACGAAGCGTACATATACACAAGGTTCTTTATCCAATGGTAATTGATCTATTGAAGATATAAGTATTTAGTTTAAACATTTTGTTTTTACATAACCAGGTCAAAATTCTATTTTGATGTATTAGAAGAAAATCTGTTATAAGGTATCCTTGCTATTATGATTACAATCACGATTACTAAAATATTATTGAAAATTTATAAGAAATTTCTTTCCTTTTCATAATGATTTAACAAAACCACTTTGATGATTTAAAATATGCGACTTATCTAAATCCAAAATGGTTTAAAGGATATTAGATGAAACAATCAATTTATTGGCCAATAACATTGTCTTTCAAACTTTATACAAACTCGCTAGTGAAGTGTAAATATAGGATTGTCAAAACACATTAAAAAAACGAATCAGGGTTAATAACAATATACGATTATCGTAGCACAAATTCAAAACTCCCTTGAATTGCTTTAAACGGAAAATTTGCTTACTTCCAACCTCTAACACAAAATCTTAATATTTCAAAACTTCAAACTTAGAATTGTAATACCTCAAAACACAACTTTTCAAAAATGGTTTCAAAACTTGTTCTTAAGGAATTATATGATCTTATCCCGCCATGTGATCAGGATGGGGGTAAAATCAGCATAATCCTGTTAGACAAAAATTGTTAAAAGAAAACAACCATGCACAAACACACTTCATTTAATAATTTTTTTATAAGTTCGACCCTTAACTATATATCTCTACAACTTCTAATAATAATATAGACACACTTAGTCATATTTTTTTTTTAATTCGGGCTGCACCCAAAATTTGATGGGTTGCCTACGTATCTCGTAGTTCAGAGTTCGATTTTAAAATTTGCGACTGGACTTGATATTTTTTATTTGTATCAAGTTTCCTACGTACCCTCTAGAGGGATCAAGTCATCGTAGTTCGGGGTGTTGGATTTTTGATTTGAGATTTAGCGACTGTACTCGATATTTGGCATCGAGCTACCTACGTAGCCTTTTATAGGCATCAAGTCTTTACGTAGTTCTACCATTTTGACCATGAAATTTGATTTGGCATATGTGACTGAATTCGAGGCTTATTTGAGCTTGATCTCGAATTTCCTACGTATCCGTTTTAGACGGAATCAAGTCTACGTAGTTCTTTCGAATATTTTTGTGTACACATATATTTTATCTTTATTTACTTTTGCATGGGAAGCCTCTTTGCATGTGGGCTTCGGACTTTTCCATGCGGCTGTTTATACCACTTTGATCAAGATATCATGCCTTTCATCTAGCTTCTCTTGACTTGCCATTTGATGGCCTTAGATGCATTTGGAGCTAATTTGACGTGTAGAGATCACTTGATCATTTGCATGTAAACCTTTCTTGTATATAATTATGCATGCAAATCACACTTGGATTTGAATTTTCTTTTTCTTCTTCTTTTTTGAAGAAACAAAATGGGCCGGTCCACAAGAAGATTCTCCATAAGCTAGCATTTTGATCATGCCAAATTAAGTTGGTGATTGCTTCCATATAGGTACTTTTTTTTGTACTCTCAATATGGCTCATTGATCTTATTCCATATTTAAGGGATGAGGAATATACATATATATTTGTTTATATGTACATCAACAAGCCATGATTTTTTTATCTAGGAAACAATGATACGTATGGGCGGTATGGCTACTATATAACCCCCACTTTATTTATCTTCCTTGATCAAATCCCCTCACTTTTCTTCTCCAACAGTAAGTCTTACTTTTCCTTACTACTGCTACAGAACTTCATGTACGCACTATGCATATGTGATTGTACAATTTGAGAAGTCCTTCAAGTCTCCATACATTCACGTACACACTATATATATATATTTTTTTATCTTTAAGAGGTTAATGATCTCACTGATTTGCATGTGCTAGATATAATACCAACTCTCGATCGAAGTTGATTGAGTCCGTGGTTACTCCTTAATTTGGCTTAAATTGAAACCTCCACTGCATAGTTGTACGTGTACGACACAGCCCTCAAGTCTTTCCCCCATATATATGTTTTATTTTGTCATATAATATGAGTGACTTGTATGTATATGCAGATCATGGGTTTTTTTTAACGGGGCTACAACACCCATATATGTGTATATATCATGTTGGGTGTATAATTTAATTTCTTTCATTTTTTTTTATTTGTAGGTTTAAATCACCGATCATGGTAACTAGATCCATTGTGGGTTCAAAATCCCCGTCCAAATTCAAATCCGGGTCCAAATCCGAGAAGGTAAAATTTTGACGTTCTTCCCTCGTGTTATTTTTTAACGAGATTTTAAGAACTATTGCACATTTTTTGTTATGCATAGTCATCTTTTCCAAGAAACAATTCGTTCCACAATGAAAACACTTTGTTTCGATTTATCGATACATCGTGTTTTAACATGAGGAACGCTTTGTTTCGAATAGATTTTCAAGAAACATCCCGCCTCTAAAAAGAGGCGTTTTGTATCTATTGGTTTTTGACGAAACATTCCGTCTCTAAAAGAGACGTTTTGTATCGATTGATTTTTTATGTTTGAAACATCCCGTTTCTAGATAGGAACGTTTTGTTTCGTTTGGTCTTGACTTACAAAACCTCTTGTTTCTAAAAAGAAACTTTTGGTATCGTTTAATCTCGACCTACGATACATCACGTACCCAAACGGAATTGTTTGCTTCGATTTTGTTTTTCCAACACGTCATCTTGTATCGATCATGTTTTGAATCATATCTTCCATATACCTTAGAAGGAAAAAAGATCCGATTAGTTAACATGTTGAAAAGATAATAACAAGGGAAGAATACTTACTCTGGATTCGTTTTCTTGGCTGGATTGAAAGCGCAAAGACTTGTGTTTTTTTCTCTCCTTTGACGTTCCCAAGGATCATGCTCCCCGAACTAAATAAGTATAGAGGAAAGATAAGAAAAAGGAAAGAAGATAGAAAAATGCGCCGCTCAGATCTGTCGTGAAACTGCGGCCGCACTTTCGGAAGATAGAAATTCTGTCTCTGGCACCACCCCGCGCCTGCGGTTCTCCAACCGCGCCCACGGTACTATTCACTATCAACACTTTGGAGGTTGTTTTGACCCTCTTTGGGTTAGAATTTGACGTCTAGGTAAAAAGATGAATTGAAGCTCTTCGAGTTAGCTTTCCAATAACACCGGAATCAGCTCAATCCGACCACTGTAACTCCAGATATAGCCTTTGCAAGCAAGATGTGTTGGGTACACAACTCAAAACGTCTTTGAAACTCTTGAAACTTGAATCCTTGTGTCTTCGGCCTAGATATTACAGTTATGCACAAACTCTAACCTAGAACACTCAATATAGTCCTAAAATACAAGACTTAACACATCTTAAATAGAGTATGTTAGATGGTGAAGCATGTACAAGACCAAATCAAAAGTAGATATATTGACCTCATAGACCCTAGCCAGCCCACATTAGAGGAGCCGAATTACAACATACGGAAGAGAAGGCGTAGGAAGAACTCGAAAGTTGCACCACGCAAGTTGACTAGGCTTGAGTATCTACAACAACCTCCTCCTCAAGGGAAGAGGGCTAGGAAGAAGGGCGCTCGGTCAATGCCAGGGCAAGCTCTTAGCTTAGTCGTTGAGGTAGAAGAGACGGAAAAGATGAATTGGAGCCTGATGTGGAAATTTTAGGTAACACGACCGTTGATGAGCCTGTCGTGACGGGGATGGGAGTTACTCCTAACATGACAGCCACTCTAGTTAGCAACTTCAATGGAGTGGATATCGCACGTCAAGTGCCCTGGTTCATGTTGACATACGTTTGTGAGACGCATGACGTTAGAGGAGACGCTCATTGCGGGTATAGGGTTCTTGCAAACCAGATTGGATGGGGAGTAGATGGATGGATGCGTATGCGACAAGAGATAGTTCAAGAGTTGAGGACACATTATGATATGTATGCTGGTATGTATCTCATGGGTGCAACCCCTATCGAGGACTTGATATTGCACGTGAATTGGTTTGAGGATGGGTGCCCACCGTAGTATTGGATGGAGACCCCTGCTATTGGATTGGCATTTTCTACTCGATTCCAATGCGCACTTGTGGTGTTGTGTAACTCCGGTCCATACACTTGTCTTCCCAACACACTGGACAATGCAACTCATAGCCGTGTCTGGGGCGGTGTAGTGAGTATTGCTTTCCTTGGGAACCACTATGTCCCAGTAAGACATTTTTTACTTTTAAATTTTGCTATTATATTGATCGTTGTAGGTGCTAAAGATTTTTTTTTATTGTAGGTTACGCTCCACGATGATTGCCCTATGCCGCCCC
Organism: Polygonum aviculare; assembly: GCA_934048045.1. Lineage (NCBI taxonomy): Eukaryota > Viridiplantae > Streptophyta > Magnoliopsida > Caryophyllales > Polygonaceae > Polygonum > Polygonum aviculare. The sequence continues at coordinate 20,742,717 of OW204026.1, forward strand.
CACAAGGCATGTGGTGTCGATATCATGATAGCACAACGGACGGGTTTAGTAGTAGGTTTACTTCTCGATCTTCCAAATCACCCCGGCATTGTATTAAAATTACTCAAAAGAATTTTTGTTTCTCTCCCCCAAATCTCTCTCCTCATTTTTTTTCCTTTCTCTAAATCTTTCTCAATTTTTCCCCCCAAATTTCTCTCTGGATTATTTTTTTCACTCCCAATTTCTCCCTCCCTCTCTCTCTCTCTCTCTCTCTCTCTCACTCACTCACACACACACACAATTTTTTTTTTACTTCATCCACGATGCATAATTTACCTCTTCCCTCTATATTATTATTAGATTCAACTACCCAACTACCCAAAATTTACTATATATCAGTATCAGTAAGTTGAACTCTACAAATTTACTGCGTCGCGTGACATTTGAGATGAATGTCACACAATTTATTGCAGCAGTCTGCAGATGCAGATTTAAAATAAATTAATTGTGTGACAATCGAGGTGAATGTCAAAGGGCCGGCATTCCGGGGCGCTCCGAAATTCTGACAAGGGCGCCTCGCATTTCCCGTTGAGACTTGAGAAGAAGAACGGAGGAACGACGAAGAAGACAGACGAACAAGAACGGTAGACAGAATCCAGTGACGGTTGCGAACGCGGCGGGCGACGGCTGCTCGACATCCACGGCGGGCGACAACATCGATCATCGACGGTGGCGGGGCGGGGTCGAAGAACGACGCACGGGCGGCGAGCTCCAGGTGAGCGAAGACAAAGAACAACGGTCTCGGGTTGTAGGAGAGCTTCTTGGCGAGCGATTGCAACAATTTCCGCCCCCAATTCGAGATTGTACGGTCAATTGCAAACCCATCCCTATTTTGACTGATTAGGGTTTCAATTTCGAATTTTTTGAATATGAAGCTTTAATTTAGGGAAAATGGAAATTTGATAGACATTGGTGAAATCTAATTGTAATCCATGCATCAATTTCATATAATTAGACAGTTTGAATCATGCTACCGTATTCATGTTTGCATTGTGTGTGCAATGCTACTATATTCATTTTTTGAGTCATGCTACATACGTATTTGAGTTTTATTACATTTCTTTTTATTTTTTTCCTTATTAAATATGGGAGATTATATTGAGAAATGTATTTAACGGAAAATAATAATTTTGGATGAAAAATCGATTTATAAGAAGGAAAAGTCGAGACCACATGAGCACCAAAAACACCAAAAGAAATTTTCCAAAAATTATTATGGATCCTGTCCCATACCTAATTGAACAAGTTGTTCTCTCCATCTCTCTCATTTCACCCGCTTCCTTACTTACCGCGTCTCAAGTCTCCACCTTGACATCGCTGATATCTCCGCCGCGGTTGGTGCCGCTCCATCGGAGAAAGTTGGTTGATCTCCCCTTCCCTGGTTCGTCTCTCTATTCCTATTTCGATTTCTGAAACCTGAAGCTTCTTCTTATAGTTGCTGACTGTTGTGGGCCCCTTGTCACGAGCAAACTTGGCAATCTGCTTCCTAATGTGCTGATTCTTAAACTCTCCTTTTACCCTCTTCTCTTACTGAGTAATTCACCCTTTCAAACCCAGAATTTCCAGAATCTGTCATGAAATCGGACTTCACCATTTCTCATCCTGCTTCTTTAGCGGCATAAAACGCTCAAATTTCCAGCAAAATTTTGGCAAATTTCCTCCGAACATGGTAATTTTTGACATTGTTAATCAACTGAGGGTTTGCCTGACCCCTATATCTGCAGTTAATTCCTCAATTAGAACAGCTCGTTTTATGTTTGCTGCGAGAATTGTTGTTTTCGTTTTGTGTTGATGTGGTTTTTATTGGTTTGAAAGCTTTGGGCTTAGTCATTACTTGTCGATAACTCCGAGTACCTGCCGATCTTTCTTGTGAATAGGAAATGGAGATTGCCGAGGAGCACCAGAGTCCAGGACCTGGTAAGATCACCTTGATTTACTGCTAATCAACGCTCTTCTTTTCTTGTGAAATTTCTCAGATTCATGTTGGATATTGGAGGGATGTTAGATTATTTTAATCATTGCAACTCCAAATTTATTGAGCATCTAGTTCCTAGTCGGGGAGTACGGGAATTGGGAGGATATTTCAATTGGAATTGCGATTATTGTAGACTATATCTTCATATAGAACGACCAAACCCTCGTTTATACATACATTGTGGAACTAATTAATATCCATTTGAATGCAGGTCAGGACTCTGACAATGACATTGTTGCTGAATCCGCCACATTTGTTCCTGGGGAGGTAATTCCAGATGGTAGTGGCCCTCCAAAAGTTGACTCTGTAGCTGAGACCGTTCATGAGAAAGTAACTAAGAATGTTATTAAGGAAGGCCATGGTGAAAAGCCATCCAAATATTCAACATGCTTTGGTATGTATTTTCTTATTTTTATGTATCCATGAATGAATCTGCTAGATCCCAGTCTTGTGCATAGTGGTCTTATTGAGATAAAAAAAATAAAATTTTGAACTTAAATTGTCTGGAAAAATTCTAGAGGACATACATATATCCTATAGTGACAATCATAGTAGAATTGAATTTTGAAGTGAAGCATAATTTATTTATTTTGCTTCAGATTCCAAGTAATGATGTGCTTAGAAGATCCATGATGGAATACCTGGTTATCCTTCATCTCAAATATTTATTTACTGAAAAATCTTTTTTGAAATAAGCATCAGTAGGTGCTTTTGCTTGTGTTCCTTTGAGTTTACTTGAGTAGTGCAGCATATTTAGGGGTTTCCCTTGTACCCTTTTATGTCATAAATTTTGCCCATCTGTACGTTGCTAGAAGTTGTTTTATGTAATAAATATTCCAATTATGTGTTTTACTCCTATAAAAAATTAACCACATATTTTCTCATAGTGCACTATAAGGCGTGGACTGAAAGCACCCAACACAAGTTTGAGGATACATGGCAGGAGCAAAGGCCGGTTGAATTAACTTTGGGAAAAGGTACTTCATTTCATCATACTTCTAGTAACTTTGACCTTTGGTCATTCTCAAACAGACAAAAAAACTACCTTGAATATATATGAGCGATTCCATTTATAAACAACGCTGTCTGGCATAGTCTGGTGCATTAAGGATTAGGGAAATATACTTCTTCCTCTTCTTACCATTACTTTGCATGAAATGCCTTTTGCTCTATAGGAATATTCCAAAAGAGGTTTTTGATAGGAAAAATCTATATGTGAACAGATCTTATTGCCTTACTCTGGTTGAATATCTTAGGCCCTCTTCAGTGATTTGGTATAATTAACTGAGAAGCGGGGTTTAAAATGGTGTTGAATTTGACAATTAAGCAGGGTATAATTAACAGAGAGTTGCCGGTGCAGGACCCTGGTTTCAATTTGACAATTTTACTGAAAAATGGTGTTGGATCCCATATATTTAAACGAACAGTGCTGTCACAACATCTCATAGTGACCTTTTAATCGAGTGTTATTTGAAACGATTATAATAAGCCTAATATTTTGTGAATCGTCAGAACAAAGTCATATGTTATGATAGTTAAAACTTTTGGAACTTTTTTCCCATGTCAAGTTTTACATTAAGAATTACTCCAAGTGATATTATGTGTTTGTGGATGTGAGTTTCTCTATTATAATTTTGCTCTTAATTGTTCTCTTTTTGTGACAGAGAAGAAAGAGTTGTCGGGTTTGGCAATTGGGGTTTCCAGCATGAAGTCTGGTGAGCGGGCTCTATTGCATGTTGGTTGGGAATTAGCCTACGGAAAAGAGGGAAGCTTTTCTTTTCCTAATGTCCCACCCATGGCGGATGTTGTATATGAAGTTGATCTTATTGGTTTTGATGAGGCAAAAGAAGTAAATCGTTTCTATATTTTTTTTTGTGGGAACTAGATTTTTTATAACCCCTGAAGTGAATCTAAATTTGTCAATTCCCATATGAGGCTTTAAGCAACCTTCTTGCTTTGCAATTTTTGTATAGGGTAAAGCTCGTAGTGACATGACTGTGGAGGAACGAATCGGAGCAGCAGATAGAAGACGAATGAATGGCAATGCTTTATTCAAGGAGGAGAAGCTTGAAGAGGCTTTGCAACAGTATGAAATGGTTGCCTTCACTTCTTTTGCAACTATGATTCTGCTTATTTTGCATCCTGATCTTTATTAACCTTCTTCACCCTTTTCTTCTTCCTTCATGTGTTGCATCAGGCACTAGCATACATGGGAGATGACTTCATGTTCCAGCTGTTTGGGAAATATCGTGACATGGCTATGGCTGTACAGAATCCCTGCCACCTCAATATGGCTGCATGTATGATAAAGCTGAAGCGCTATGATGATGCTATTATGCATTGTAGCATGGTATGTATAATATGCTCCTATAGTTATTATATTTTGCTATTGAAATTTCATGATTTGGATGACAGAAACAAATTGAATGGCACGTCAATTTGAAGTTACGTACCAGTTGAAAGTTGCTGAGACTGGTGTGTGTAGGAAAGGGATTTTTCAACTCATTTAAATAGAAGTTGCATTTTTGGAAAGGGGTTCTCTTTTGTTCTGTATTTATACATTATTCATCAAGGGCTACTGTGCTACTTATTGCCTTCATCCCCTTGCACAAGATGTAGATCACAAGAAAGTATTGACAATACTATTCATCAAGGTCTACTGTGCTACTATGCTCTTCTCAGGATTCTACATGAATACTTGCCTACTTGATTTTCAATTGTTGCAAGTATGAGTTCTTCCTTATTAGTTAAACATGATGATAATACCAGGTTCTGGCTGAGGACGAGAAGAATGTTAAGGCATTATACAGACGCGGAAAAGCTAAAGCAGAACTTGGGCAGACAGAAGCAGCCAGGGAAGATCTTCAGAAGGCTAGGAAATATGCACCTGAAGACAAAGCAATTGTGAAGGAACTGCGTCTACTCGCCGAACATGACAAGGCTGTTTATCAGAAACAGAAGGAGATCTACAAAGGGCTTTTTGGACCAAGACCGGAGCCCAAACCACAAAGAAGTAATTGGGCGATCCTTATCTGGCAGTGGCTGATATCACTTTTCTATAGCCTATTCAAGCGTCCTGTGTCGAAGGTTGAATGATTCATGTCATTGATGTTGGAAATCTAGCGAGGTATGCTGCTCTCATCTCTAACTATGCTCTCTGACAAATGGTAGTTTACTGCTGTGATGAAAATGCTCTGCAACGTGGCAATTATAATACTGGAAGTCTGGAACCAGTCTTTATATTCATACTTGATTGAGTAGCCTTGCTTCAATACAAGACTTCTGCGATTATTACAAGTACAATACTGTTTTTGCCAGCACAGACCTATACTTTTTTTTTACTGGGAATTCTTACATCTGTATTTTGAAGGTCAGATTCCATTCAATAGTTCCAATTTATTCCCTGAATTAATTAAAGAATAATATATACTAAAATAGTTTTAAAAAATATATAATTTTATTCTTCAAAGAGGACGACATCGAGAGAACCGAATCCATCGAGGCATTAAAACCGCTTACAGTAAAAAAAATTATGAGTGTTCAGTGTAACATTTTTTTTTTATTTTGATAAGGAAAAAGATCATGCTAGACCAATTACAAAAAATATTAGGCTAGAGCATCCTTAGGAAACTATCCTTACGGATGAGAGAACCACATCAGATCTAAGCGGAAGAGTAGAAACACAGCCGAATGAAATCATATGCTCCACCATATTCCTACGAGAACCTCGAGTTCCTCTGTTGGAGTCTTAGATCTTAAATCTTCAATAAATTGTTTTGGAAATAGGTTGAAGGGAGAATGACGGGAAAAGAGAATGATTTTCGGCTACTCTTTATACGTGTAGGGGCATGTAAGACTGATGCCTCAAAAAAGAAAGGATAATGAATCTCATGTACTCATTACACATGTAAGGTGCACGTACCCGCAAAGTTTTTTGCTTTCGTATTTCGGAGTAAATTTGGGAACTTTATTGTGTTTTCATCTAGAGTCAACCACCTAAAACCACCTGTAAAATAGACCATATTTCACTTAGCCACCCGTATGGGGAATTTTGTCGAAAACCACCCATAAAATGTTCTTCGTTACCTCAAAGTCACCCCTAATACTATTTTGTCAAAAATCCGTTAAACCATGCAATATTACCCTTTTGCCCCTTGTTTCTCTTAAGGTTGCTCAAAGGTCCGGGAGACCCGTAACCCGAACTGATCCGGGAGACCCGTAACCCGAACCGACCCGATCCATAAATTATGAGCCGGGTCACAGGTCACCTTTTTTAGAGTTGAAGGGTTACGGGTAGGGTACGGGTCGACCCGCCGGGCTAAGGGTCGAGCCGTAAATATTTTTTACAAGTTAATATTGTTGGACTTTCGTTCTTGATTTTGGATCAAAGACGAATATAAATGTTTGATTTGGAGTATACATTAGAAAAATACGGTCATTTTTGACATTGTGATATCGAAACTTGACGTTTGTGTGTGTTTGTGTGATATAAACTTGACGGGTTACGGGTCATTTTTGGACTTTCGTTCTTAGTGTGTTTTGTGTGATATCGAAATTAAACTTGACGTTGTGTGTGTTTTGTGTGACATATATTTGTGTTTTATGTTTTTTTTTGAATATTTAACATATTGTTTGATTTAAAATAGTAAAAGAAAAAATATATACCACAATAAAATGTGTCAAATGGGTTAAAAATGACTGAAATAACCCATTTGACATATATGACCGAGTCAAACGGGTCGAGAGGGGGGGGGACCAATCCCGACAACATGACCCGACTCGACCAATAACATGCATATAAGAATAAAACAGTGGCAAAAAGGGAAAATTACATGGTTTAACAGATTTTTTGACGGAATAGTATTTGTGGTGACTTTGAGGTATTGAAGAACGTTTTATGGGTGGTTTTCGACAAAATTCCCCTTACGGGTGGTTAAGTGAAATATGCCTATTTTACTGGTGGTTTTAGGTGGTTGATTCTTTTATCTAATATGATTGTTAATCTTCATCTAATTAGTATTATATTACATGTGAAAAAAAAATTATACATAATGAGATAAGACATGTACATTCGTTTTAAATCAAAAGGTAAAGTCATATGATGTGAGATTACAATCACTCTTGTCATATTACATACTTTTTACACAAAAACATGGGCCTTAAACATATATAGACACCTGAACTTGTCACGATTAGTCACTTAGACACCTCACCTTTGAAACGGACCTATTGGACACCTATTAAACTCCCACTTTTGCACTCTACTTTTCATGAATGACATTCATTACATTTACATCTCTTATTGTCTAAGCGTTCTTTCCTCTAGTTATGACTTTATGCTTGCATGCTTTATCACTTGTTCTCTTTTTCGATGATGACAAAAGGGGGAAGTATAGTTTTGCAGAGATGCGTTCGTTTTTAAGTTATCATAGAAAGCATGTGTTTAGGGGGAATTTCGATCAAGTCCAAAGGACGCTAGCTTAAGAATAAGTTAAGACGCACTTGAAAAATGGTTTGCATGCTAATCCTGTCAAAGGACGCTAGAGTGCAGTTCTTCATGCTAAAAGCTTTATTTTTGTGCACATTGTTTAAAGAGTTTGTCATCATCAAAAAGGGAGAAATTGTTGGGACGATATTAAGGACGCCAATCATTAATATCTAACCAATAATGATCGTCCCTAGTTTTTATAATGACAAACTCAATGGTATTTAATAGTTGTCCAAGTGTTTATCTCAGGTAAGTCCTGAGGACGCTCATGAGTGAAAAGGACAACGAGTGAACGAGAGTCTTTATGCAATAGGGACGCACTCCATCAGAACTTCCAGAGCTGAACAGAAGAATGAAGTCCCTGCGAGATAGGACGGCGTCCTCATCAAGTAGGAACGCGCGCCAAAATACGGCAGAAGTTCAAAATTCAAACCGCGGCCGCCCCAACATGATTACATCATAATCGGCCGTAGTCCTCAGAAGGAAGCTTCCTATGTCTGGGCACGTGGTAATACTTCCAAAGAAGTCGCTTTGCAGAAGATGGTTTCCTGACCACGCGGAGGCTTCCCAAGCGAAATCGCACCGTTGAAGGAAGACGACGGATCCTACAGAAGTCTTAGAGGACGCTACAGGACAAAAGCCACTACCGCTATAAATACCCCCCAAGGGTTATGCATAGCGGTGTGGACTTTGAAGGTTTTCTCTCGAGCACACTCCCGAAGCATTCAAGAACGAAGATCAAGAAGATCAAGTGAGCTAAAACGAGAGAAGAAAAGTCCAACCACATCAAATCCAAAACAAATCACAAAGTGTTAGAAAGTTAGTTTGTCTCTCACGACGTATTGTGAGAGATGTGAGTGTTTAGCTACCTTATAGCTAAGAGAGTTAGGTTACCTGTTAGGTTGAAAGGAGAGTTACTAGTGAGACTAAGGACGCACGCTTAGCTCAGAGAATTGTAACGACTCGCCTATAAGTTGTAAGGACTCTCTCTGGATAAGATAAGGACGGCTATTCGAAAATCCTCCAACGGATGTAGAGGTTTACCCATAAGACTAGTTGGTCTTAGTGAGGTTCCTCTATAAATCCCTGTGTCCATTATCTTATTCGTTTTTTTGCTTAAGTCATTTTATTCCGCTATATTTAAGGACACCCTTAACCTTGTTAAGGACGCCCATTCTAACTGACTTACGATCCAATAAGAATTATCTAAAAATCTTTGTAATTAACTAAAAACCTGCAAGAAATTAGAATATACATTGTGTCGGACTTGAACTTCTCACTAAATAACATATGTTATCTATTAATTTTTAATGTAGTTATTTCATAAACGTTTTAGAATTTAAAAGATAAATAAAATTATAATCATCTACAAATATAAATTTTAAAATAAATAATGTTATACATATTACTTTCTATGTTTTCTTATGTAATTTTAAAGATCTAAAATTAACATTATAAGTATCTTACTTATAGATATTTTAAAAATATAAGATTCATAGAATAAAATAATAATACTTAAAAATAATATATTATTATCAAAAAGTACTCAAGGATTACAAATAACAAATAATTATATAACTATTTATAAATGGACCTGAATTGGCCCGAGATACACTCATTTTATCGAGGTTCAAATAAAGTAGATGAAATTGTGTATGTACATATTATTGAATAGGAATTTTTAACCTTTTTTTTTATAGTATCTGATAAGCCTCTTAAATTTTTATTCATGTTTATTTAAGAATTTAATTCGTTTTGGTGATTGGTTTATGCATTTTGTTTTAGGGTTTTGGTTTCCAAAACAAGGAAGCTTATCCTATGCTCTTGGGACATAGGCTATAAAGACCGTTATTTAATATGATTTTGCATAAACATAAAAAGGATGGTGATTATACCTTATAACACCTACAAAAACTCACACAATCCAAACTCATTAAATATGTTCAAACATATTTACTAGAAGGATACAAAAATATCGAACTTTAAAACCCATAGACATGTGTTATAAATGATAGACAAAGAAGATAATAGATAGTGTCTATTCAACCCTCATTCATTATCCACATCAATTTCAACCGTTGCCACTAAAGAGTTAAATGTGTAAACACATAAAATTTGCTTATTGAAGAATGGAAAAAACATTAACATAAGGTGGAGATTCTACGGAAAAGATGTCTCGTACTTTGTTATTAACTCGACATTACTTGTTGGTATATCCACACTTTCCCTTATGATTACAATGCTTTTTTGGTAGAGAAAGGGCATTGTCCCTAACGAGATTTATTGAAAAGAAAGAAGGTACACAAACAAACCGGGGGAAAAAGCATGACCCCTAACGCTGTCCAACAAAAAGGAAAACGAGCCAATATGCGGCTAAACTAATTAAATGGAAACCAAGGGGAAAATAAACGACAAGCCTTGTGAGGGAGTCAGCAACGGTATTCGATCACTTTTGTAAACACGCGAGTTAATGGATACTCCAATTCCGTTTGAGGAAGCCTTACCATTGAGTTGCCAAACTTTTAGGATTACAAAGTACGGGATCAAATTTTCTTAATCTTTTGATAATCACTGGCCATGTCATTCACTCAATCAAAATCATTAAATATGAAGCTTACTAAATCATTTGCTCACATGGTTGGATTTGGACATAGGAACTACCAATAAAAAGATGTATAAATAGTGGCAAATAGCACCAAAGATGCTTAGTTAATGAGCTCGGTATGAATAAACTTGAATGAAACATCAAGATAACTGATCAGTCATATATATGATAATCATTTTATTAGGAAAAGTGACAATAGAAGTTGCACACACTGCATAAAGAAGATGAACGAAATGAACATCATTGAGGGAGGATTGTATGTTGTCTTTCATGATATCTTATTATTGGATTATTTTCTTGATGGAAAAGAGAAAGCTAAGCATTGAGCAAAACAACATGTGGAAAGCATACTCCACTTATTCATAATTGTAGCATATGACTTCCAATTGGTTACTTTTTGCCTGCAAGAATAGCCGTTACAATGGACACAAGAGCTACGCCAAGTGCTATCTGAATGTTCTTGACAGGGGAATGAGCTTTTGCAATTGTTGCCGATGATTTTCCTACTTTCCTTTTCTTCTCACCTCCATCACTCTTCGGTTCCTGTTGCTACATAGTGGTAATGTTTATTATTGTTATGTTCATCACATGATATTCACATCTCAATATAAGGTTACACTCATGGTAAATTGGAATTGGGTTTTTAATTACCTGTTCAGTGTATGCACTAGTAGGAGAGGACACTATTATTTCTTCTTTGAATTGTTGTACCATCTCACTAGGTGTGCCTCCATCCAACCTTGAAGCTGGTTCAAAGACATTTTCCACCTACACATGCAATCCATAAATATTAAGTAAATCTAATTAATACGTATACATACACATATTGAATCAATATATTTTGTCGACATTTACCTCTTGTAGTTGCACAACTTCCTTCACTCCAATTTCCATACAAGAATCTTGGCTACCTTTAAGTGTCACTCTTTCCAAATCAATAGTCAAAGCTTCTAAATCACATTTCAATTTAAGAACTTCATTTTGGGCATCTCTGCTTGTTTCCTTGAAAAATTGCTTTTCCTCTATGATGGTAGCTATCTACACAATTGTATTAGAAATATTTTGTCAATAGACTTGGATTAATGCACATGTAAGGATTGAGATGACTCGGTCAATAGGGTTTCATTCTAGAACCAATTAAAAATAAATGTAAAGTCACATAAAACTCCTACAACTACACATATTAATCTCAAATCATTAGTATGAAAACTATGTTCCAAGACTCCCTTACAAGTGTACCTAGCAAGAGTTGGTTGGCACTCAAACAAGAATCTAGTCACTCAAACTCTTTATAACTAGCCAAACTAATTGGTGGTAAACATTTTAGCATCTATATAACCTAAAGAAACCTATGAACAGAAACACCCTTTCAGGTTCAAACGTCCTTTTACAAAATATAAAACTATGAGGGCTAATAGACAAGGGGTTATCCTGCCCATATAAACATGTCATATATAAGTTCAATGAGGTTTCATCCAAAAATAAATTATTTGTAGGAGGACTAACCAACTAACCTTATATACAAGAAAAAGTAAATATCAAATATAATTGTCCATGTGAAACTATGCTCGAAAATTATTTAGATCATGATGCACGATTGTTACCTCCTTATTAAATTGAGACTCATTCACCCTAATTTGTTCATCGAGTTCATTCACTCTATTTTGCAAGGCACAATTTTGGGCGGCTTGGAGATTTAGATTCTCTAACTCTGCTTTCAAAGCTCCATTATATTCTTTGTATTCTTTCAATTGCCTCTCCAATTCATTGTTGATGGTCTGCACTTCATTGTGAGCAACTTTACGTTCTTCTAAAAGAAGTCGCTTTTCGTCCATGATGGTAGCTATCTGCACATTTGTATCAAAGTTTATTAGTATAGGTTAGGTTTTGTACTCAAGTAAGGCTAGTACATGAATAAGCTCTAGGCATGTTGATTTCAAATAGTGAATTTATAAAAAATTGTCCAAACACACCCTTACAAGTGTAGTTAGTTTGACCTATTTTTTTTTTTTGGTCGAAAGTTAGTTTGACCTATTTGACACTTCGATAATGTGCTAAGTGAAATAATAACTCCAGTACAAAATGTGCCTTAGATGATTAATGGGTTTCGATGTCCACTTTAGTTGGGTGTAAGGCACACGCTTGATATAATTCCACCAGGAAATGAATTAACAATCATTAGTCGATATAACTGTCCAATTTCACAAAAAAACCCTAAGAATTTTTACCTCCTTTTGAAATCGAGACTCATTCACCCTAAGTTGTTCATCCAATTCCTTCACCCTACTTTGCAAGGCGGAATTTTGGGTGGCTTGGAGCTTTAGATTCTCCAATTCTGCTTCCAAAGCTCCATTGCTTTCTTTGTATTCTTCCAACTGCTTCTCTAATTCAGTTTTGATCGTCTGCATTTCAATTTGAGCGACCCTACTTGCTTCAAAAAGGTGTTGGTTTTCCTCTGTGATTGAATCTATCTGCATATATACAATCATTGTAATGGAAATTGTTACGATTATAAATGATTTGAATGATGTAAGACATGAAAAGGAGAAGAGGAAGAAGAAGAATCTCATCACCTTGCTTTGAAAACTCTGCCTCTCAAAGGACAACTCCTGCTTCAAGTCCTCCACTACATTCATTGAAGTGTTAAAGTTTTCTTGGAGATCATTTTGCTTGGCTTGAGACTCTGTCAATTCCCCATCAAGATTCTTGTTTTCTTCGATTAAGGCCCCGATTTGCATTTCAAGTTGGGCCAACTTAGCCTGTAATCCTAGAATCACTTCTGCTTGGTCAACTTTTCTAGACTCGTGAATCTTCAGTTGCTCCTCAAGGATGCTACACTTGTCGCTCAACTCCTTCGCTTCCGACTCCTTATAAGTTATGGTTTCTTGCAAGACGCGAACTTTGGTTTCATTGTGCTCGATGATGGTAGAAACAGCCTCTTCCTTTTCGGCACTAGCCGAGTCCAGTGTTTGTTGAAGCTCACCAAGCATGTTTGTCAGCTTCATATTGTTCTCTACTAAAGACTTTGTGTTGTTCAGTTCTTTTGTTAGAGCATCAGCCATTACATCTGCCTCTTCTACGTAGTGTTTTATTTGATTCTCACGAACATGTAGCTCCTCATTCAAGGAATTCACCTCAATCTCCTTGTTCTTTAAGCTTTCCGCTAGCTCTTGTAATTTCACTTCAGTGTCATTTATGAGGGTAAAGTTCAGAGATTCCAACTCTTTTGTTTTAGCCATAGATTCTTCCAAGACTCTTCCTTGCTCTTGTAGTTGAGCTTGAGCAGATTGTAGCTCTCTTGTCACCTCAATTTCCTTGATTCCAGCCATCTCCAACTTGTCTTGAGTTGCAAGCAATTCGGTTCGTAGCACTTGAAGCAGATTTTCAGCTTCTTGGAGCTTGGCCTTTGAATCACGTATGTCTTCTTCCGATCTCCTCCTCTCGTCCTCGATGGCCATATTTAAGGACAACACTAACTGCTTTTCATTATCAACTTCAATTCTCAATGCCGACACTATATCCGCATTTTCGTTGGACTTTGCTTCTGCATGCCCATATTTGAGCTCTAAAATCTCTACATCATGTTCAAGATTTTTGATTCTGTCCTGTTGGTCCTCCAATAATTGCTCTAGGTCCCTCACCAAATCTTCCAACTCTCGGACGTGTTTTTGGGCCATGCCGGCTCTACTCTCATGCTCAATGTTGATTTCCTCGAGTTGAGTGATTTTCCTATCCGCATCGTCATAACTTGATTTGAGCAAACTCAGCTGATCCTTGAGCTCCTGGCTCTTTAGCTCTGCCTCTTCCGATTTACATTCACTCTCTTGCAACTTCTTTCTCATTTCGTCCATACAAGTGTTGGCAGATTGAAGTTGAGTAGTCAGTGTAGACACCATATCAAAATATTCCGCTGATTTTTGCTCCAAATTATCTACCTCTTGCTCAAGATAATTGATTTTGCTCTTTCCAGACTGCAACTGAACCTCCAGTTCACGGACCAACCCTTCCAATTCTAGGTTGCGATCACGGATGACATTAGCTCTACTTTCATCTAGAGCGCACTTGTGACTGAGTTCCTTTACTTGGGACTCAAGTTCACCCCTAAGGCCCAATGATTGACTTAATGCGGATTCTAGCTCTACCATTTTAATCGTCAATTCTTGCACTCGGCAATTCATTTGTTCCTTGTCAGTCTCCCAACCCTTTTCCTTTTCAGCTCTCAACAGCTCTGCATTTTCTAGCTGAGTAGATAATGTGAGAACTCTATCAGTATACTCCTCAGATTTTGTTTCTATTTCTTGCTCTAGATGATTGATTCTACTCTTTCTGGAATCTAACTGAACCTCTAGCTCACGGACCAACTCTTCCAATTCTAGGTTGCGCCCGCTGATGACAGTTGCTCTACTTTCATCTAATGCGCACTTGTCATTGAGTTCATCAACTCGCGACTCAAGGTCACACCTGAGGGCCAATGATTGCCTCAATGCTGATTCTAGCTCTGAAATCTTAACTGTCAACTCTTGAACTTGGCAGTTCGTTTGTTCCTTTTCGGTCTCCCATCCTGTTTCCTTGTCTGCTCCCAATTGCACTGCATTTTCAAGTCGAGTAGACAATTCCAAAACCATATCAGAATGCTCCTTTGATCTTGTTTCCATTTCTTGCTCTAGATATTTGATTCTAACCTTTTCAGACTCCAACTGCAACTCCAGCTCGCGGACTAACTCTTCCAATTCTATGTTACGATCTTTGATGACACTAGCTCTACTTTCATCTACATTGCACCTATCATTGAGTTCCATAACTTGCGACTCAAGCTCACCCTTGAGGGACAATGATTGGCTCAATGCCGATTCTAGCTCTGAGATTTGAAGTGTCAACTCTTGCACCCTGCAGCTCATTTGTTCCTTCTGAGTCTCCAAACTCTTTTCACTGTCAGAATACTCCTTTGATTTTGCTGCTATCTCTTGTTGAAGAGCATTGATTCTATTCTTTTCCATCTCCAATGAAGACTCGAGGTCACGAACAAAAGCATCCAATTCAAGGTTGCGCTCAAGAGTGGCGGTCGCTCTACTCTCATGTTCAGCACATCTCTCGCCAAGATTCTTCAAAGTTGCCTCAAGTTGAGATTTCTCGTCTGATGACTGATTCAATGTTGTTTCAAGATCAGCCATTTGACACTTGAAATTCTGAGCTTCAAAGCTCATTTGTTCCTTTTCAGTCTCCAGCGCTTCTAGCTTCGTCCTAAGCTCAAATGCCTCCACATTTTGCTCCTCCAATTTTGACATGACAAGAGTCAGCTCCTGAATCTTCTGTTCATGTTCTAGCTCGGCATTGTTGCAACGGTCTTTCATTTGCTCTAATTTTTCTGTCAGCTCTACCATAGCTGCCTCTTGCAACTGAGTTTTATGCTTCTCCTGCTGTAAGGATGATCTAGCTAAAGCCTCCATTGATTCCTTTTCCGCCAATCTTTCCCTCAACTCTTCGAATTCCAGGACCGTTGATTCAAGGTCATTCCTTGTTAGGGAAAGAATGGTCTGTGTTTCCAACAAATCTCTCTGCAGCTGACTCTCTGAAATCCTCAAGGACTCAACTTCTTTACACATCTCGTTCACGCGACTCTCATCCGCAGCAAAGATTGCGCTCGAAAATGTTTCTTCACATTTCTGGTTTTCCACGACCGTCTCATCAACATCCCCAATCACCCTGGCAAGCAGGTCAGGCTCATGGTAAACATTCTGAGAGAAAGCTTCCTCTGTGCCCAAAATCTCCTTGTGCTCGGATGGAATGTTTGCTATCTCATCATTCACTCTAACATTTTCAGATTCTGTCATAACCTCTTGTGTTGTCACTGGTTCTTCACTAGAAATGGCTTCTGTTGCAAGTTGTGTGCTCTCTTCAGCATTTCCTTCAGCTAGATCAGAACTTTGCTCCGCACAAACATTGTCCTTGTCATCATATTCCTTTCCAGTGTTTCCCTGCTTATTAATAATGTCCATGTGTATGTTAATCAATCAGTGATGTTATGTACAACATTCAAATTAATGAAATTCTTCCTTCATGCATCATGGCAAATAAATCAAAGGCTTCTAAATTGTGACAGACCATCTTGGACTTTTAAATGCCTCTTCCTCGTTTTTTTGCTTAAAATGAAAGACTTAGCAAATTTTATAAGAACTGACAATGCAGGAACGTAATGTAGAACAATGAATCAGATACCTCGGTGTACTCGGCAGCCACATTCATCGTAGATACCTGTTGGCTTGCTACAGCTTGTTCCTGAGAAAATGAATCAGATATATGTTGGATGCTCTACAAGATATTATCGGTACGTACCAACACAAGTTATGTAGAACAACACTAATATATAAATAAGAATAAACTAGTTGAAGACCCGTACAATGTACCGATATACGGGCAAAGTTATCAGAATCCCGACTCGATCCTACGATTCTACCGATTCTACGATCCAAAAGTCATAAATCGATCCACGATCCAAGTCATAAATCGATCCACGATCCTAAGTAGGATCTTATTAAACTAGGATCTTAAATGATTTAACATAAAATTCTAATTGGATTTTAATTTTACACACGACTCTAACGATTCTACAACGATTCTAACGATCCTACAAGCGATTCTTGCGATCCCAAACAATCATTATTATATTTATATATTATTACTAAGCCCAAAGTTTATGTCCCTTTTCCATTAAATTATTAACCCGATTCATCTTAAAATATTTTTACTCATCAAATTAATTATGTTTATAAAATTTTAGAGTTTATATATAAGAAAATATACAATATATTAGGCAATCGTATATATTTTAGAGATAATGTAGGATCATACGATCCTAACGATCCGATTCTACGATCCGATCCTACTACCCCTTCCGATCCGATCCAAGAATCCCGATCCTGACAACTATGTGTACGGGTAATGACCATTTTTTTCCCATGCTCATATAAATTATATGGTGATTATTTTAATAACTAAAGATATAAACTATATGAGATTTGTGTAAAAGATAATTTTTCATCCTCATATTGCTAAAGTGTACATTCAAAGATACAAATTATATGATATTTGTGCAAATTAAAAGATAATTTTCCATAAGATCTTTATTGGATAAAATTTGATTAATCATTTTCCATCCTTGATCAGAAGTTAATCTCTTGATACGGAAAAATATATAAATAGATTCTAGCTAATATAATTTTCCATTTTGATATGTGATCTAATTATAGTACACAATCCTATTAATTTTGGGTTAATAATTGTTAAAATAAAAAACATTATTTTATTCAACGCTGATGAGGTGGCGCAATTTTTAACAAAGACATAGGTTCCGCTTTATACTATAGTAGATTACAAGCTCTTGAGAGTGTAGGACAAGGTGAAATTAAATAAATCATTGAATATAACCCTTACCATGAATTATAAAAATTCAAAACAAATTTCACTTCCCAATTCCAACAAATAGTAATTACCTAAAAAACGTATCTGTAAAAACACGATAGGTAACAAAATACTGTAAAGAATATTTTGAAAAACTATAAAATCCGTGCATAGAAAAGAAATTTAATTATTTTATGAATTGTTTTTGATTATTTAATTTGGATGTCATATTTTATTTTAAAAATTATACGTTACGCAAAATCTAAAGGACATCATGACCTATTTATAAATATCTTTTTAAAAAAGATATCACATATTAGCAATAATAAATTTTAAAATATATTTTGTGTGTCTCAGAAAATGATATGTTCATTTTTTACATATTAAAGAATATATAAACATACTAATATATATATACATATATATTTAACTGAGTTTGTCTGTTTATTTTGTTATTTATCATAAAGTAATTGAGGATAACAATTGCTTATCTATGTATATCATAAATATTAATGTATATATACACTGGTAAATAAATTTGAGGAGAACAAAGATAATTCTTTTTGGCGAAAAAACTAAAATGCAATACTATTTGTGATTTAACATGATCAATAAATATTTATTTGTTTTATAATAAATGAAGAGTAAGGAATATTTCGTTATTATAAAGGGAAAAGATAAAATATAATAAATCAAAAAGGGTTAAACAAACAAATAGGGTTAATTTATTAATTTTCTTACACATATGTAAAATAAAATAAACAATAATTAATCTAATATGAAAAAGGTAAAACATAATAAACAAAAATTTATTTAATTTAAAATGGCTCATGATAGAGATACTTTAATAAAAAAAAGTTCAAATTAGTAAATAAGATTCAATTTAATATGAATGATAAAAACTGAAAAACAGGGAGAGTTTGTTTGATGTCCAACAACTTTTTACGATGTGTTTAGGGAAGTAAATTACCTCGCTAACTTTCTTGCCTCTTTTGTTTTTACGTTTTCTACTGCTGCTTTGCATTTTGATGTGGAGCGCCTAAAGGAAGTTTACCTTTACTTTCCGATGACGTTAGACGACAGCCTACTCCCTACTTGGATTTGGTCTGAGCCCAGGTTCCGTCAGTGAAAGCTTGATCCAAGCGTTTGGCCTCTTGTTATATATACTAGAAAAGGGATCCAATTTGACCTGCCCAAGGTGAATGATGCTTTATACTAGAAAAAAGCTCCAATTATACTAGAAAAAAAGATTCAACAAGAATATATAAGATGAATGTACAAATCAATAACAAGTCCAGGAAGAAGACATATATATATATAGTTATAGTATAACAAAGCAAATACGGAAACATGAAAATCAGAAGAATAAAAATGGGTCAGTAAGCTAGGGCAATTCATATTTCATACGTACTAGCAATATCTATTGCACTAACTTACTACGTACTCGATGGATCAATGATGAATGAAGCGCACAATGGTGTAATTAATTTGCAAATTAACATGCATATGTATACGCTCTCATCACCTGAATGATTAAGCTAGTAACGACGTAGCAGGCAGAGAATGGGGCCACTATAATTTCCCTGCAAAGCGGCTTCCTATTCGATGAATTAATAAGTAAAAGTGAAGGAGGCCGGAGTGTGTGGGAGAGTGGGATTCTAGCTCCTCTCCGATTTATACAAGCAGCTACTACTACAGTACAGTATTATGCAAAGTGTGAAAGCAAAGGAGTTGTGAGTTGGTGAAAGCCATCGGTGCGCGCAGTGGGGCCCTTTCTTCACTCTGTTGCCTGCCTAGCTGGCACTAACTCACAGATTAAATATTTGATCCTCCATATTAGTACATTTCTTGTTTTGCTACTAAACGCTAGATTTTATCATTTGATTTTAATTTGGACTCTTATGTTACTTTTCATTTTCACTTAATTAGTTCAATGATAGTATAGGAAATTTCCTAAATTAGCCATGCCCAGTTGCCCACTATAACTCTCTACGTTGGATACGCTCACAAGCCATTAGGAGGTGAGAAACGTGACCTTCTTTCTCTCATACTTGTTTTACTTTCCAGATAAAGATTCCAAATTCAATTAGCTAGGTGTATCAAGTTGCTCACTTTATTTCCTTCAAGCAATAAATTATTAGGTCTGTTGAGAATTGCACAAGGCCAGGCCAACTTCGGGCCACTACTTTTTACTAGTATTATTCAATTCGTATACAACAATATAATCAATGTTATTCAAATACTTTCCAACCAAACTGAATAGTATCTTTTTTTCCTCTACAAGTGTACGAAAATTGATTATTCCCTTCGGTTTTGATTATGGAAAACAACTTGGGTGCAATAGTTTATTTTTGAGGAATTTCAAGTATTAATAATTAGAAAAGAGTGCATTGAAGAAACGCCAACTCCAATCCAAAAGTACTTAGGAAAATAAAAGAAATATAAAATCGGGCCGGCGCACAAGTACAATGTTATTGTCTCTGATACTATACCAACAACACTAAGGTGCCGAGTTACCCTTGTGGAAGGTGGTGACAAACGAAAATGAATGATGTGGCCTTTGCCTCATCTAAGACTTTTGGATGCGTACCCAACATGATAGGAGACATGATTAATATGATGATCGCACATATATGACAAGCCAACCTGATGACTTGTTGATTGGTTAGCAAAGCTCGATACTTGAATGTACAAGAATCGCAGCAATGAGGATGTTCACTCGACTTGACAACTCAAATTGAAATTATGCATTCAACTATAAAATGATTACAATGAAGTGTTGAAATAAACAAAATAATCTTAATGATAAAAATACCAAATAAAAAATATCTTTTAAGCTAACAGTATATCCCAAAATAGGATGAATGATTTGGCTATATGGCATTTGGAAAATGCCATATAGTAAGAAAATACCACAATATGTCATATTTGCACACATAGCATAACCCCTCTCTCCACTAGTTGACCGACCGTTGACCAGCGTTGACCGACCGTTGACTGTCATCAATTGTCACCACAAAGTGACAATATTTACACCTAATTGTCACCACAAAGTGACAATATTCACACCTAATTGTCATCACAAAGTGACAATATTCACACCTAATTGTCACTACAATATTCACACCTAATTGTCAACAAAAGAGACAATATTCACACCTAATTGTCAACACAAGTGACAATATTCACAGCTAATTGTCAACACAAGTGACAATATTCACACCTAATTGTCACCACAAGTGACAATATTCAGCAATTATTCACACACTCAATTTTCATCACAAGTGACAATATTCACACCTAATTGTCAACACAAGTGACAATATTTACAGTTAATTGTCAACACAAGTGACAATATTTACACCTAGTTGTCAACACAAGTGACAATATTCAACAATTATTCACACACTCAATTGTCATCACAAGTGACAATATTCAACAATTAACTAGAAGATTATAGTAATCACACCGAATAAGTATAGCTAAAACAAGACTTATGCACACAACTCCAAATTATCATCACAAGTGACAATATATATCATCACCAATGTTATCAAAGGATCTTCTTGATAACACCTAATTGTTATCACAAGTGAGAATATTCATAACTAATTGTCATCACAAGTGACAATATTCAAGAAATAACTAGAAGATTTAGGGACACTCATGAATTTTATGAAACTAGTTTTCTTATCAATGATAGTGATTATAAAATTTAGTGACTATATATGTCAAATGTATAAACAAGTAAAACCATTCAGATCCAATCACAAGTGACAATATATGTCAAATTGATAAACAAGAAAAGTCATTCAATCAACGAAAACAATGTGATCCAAAATTAATTGATCTGTCATCACAAGTGACCATTAATTATTCTGTCCACTTAAGTGACAGTTAGTTATTGTGTCCACCTACAAGACAATGTGATCCAAAATTATAAATAAGTGACAATTAAAACAAGTGACAATTAAAACATCCCAGGAATATTCAGGTCAAACTTTACATACATTCCTGATGGCATTTCAATCTACCCTAATGGTAGGGAAAACTAAAAGCACAGGATTCGACATGTAAAACAAAACAGAACAGCAAAACAAGTGCAACAAAATGAATGATTTGAAGCTAAACAGAACAACAAATGAACAGAACAGCTAATTTCATTGTGTGATTAGTTTCATGAACTCAACATACTATCAAAAACAACTAGAGGTGATGAGATCTCATAGAGGAGAGATTTAGCAAAAAACGAGTTCACATTTGTGAAGCTAAACACGCCAAATCGAAAGTGATTGTTACCTCGATCTAGTAGTACCAAACCAAGCGAACTTCAAATTGGTTCAACTCCTGACCTGAGCTTTCATTTGCGTTGAAAAGCTAGACTACCGGTTCCGCTTGCGGATCACCAACACGGAGGTCCGCCATTGAACTCTGTCTTCCTCCTCATCTAGCTTGATAGGTCCGCCATTGCAGAGATCTGGAAAGCTTCGGAGACAGAGGAATCCATCTCTCTTCGATTGTAAGATCACACATTTGATTTTTGAGAAGCGAGGGTTTCAGAACCTCCGGATCGCGATTTCCGAGACGAGATGGCCGAATGCCGAAGACGCCTGGCCTACAATGGGAACCTGGTGAGGATGACAATGGTGGATCCACCAATCGAGACACCGACGAGACCGGAAATGGTGATTCCAACCTACATGTTCTCGCTCTACATCGAGAAGTTGGAGATAGAGAAATCACGAGAGAGAGAGAGGGGGGAGAGGAGATTGGTGGCCATGGGAGGTGCGATCAGAGATTTATCGTCGCTCGTCGGAAGGTGCGATCAGAGATTTGTGGGCGCAAGAAAGTCGGGAGCAAGGAAGTCGTGGAAAGAGACGAGAGAGAAACAAACTATTTTTTTTTATTAATTTTGTTATGCTATAGCTGCAAATAAGAGGCAAATGGGCCGCGAATGAAAAACGGGCCATAAAAGGTGCCGCCCGGCCCAAAAACTTCAAATAGGATGGATACTTTAAACAAACACAGACCGCACGAAGACGGCATGGCATGGCCGCATTGGAGCAACGCCTGGCGCGTGGCTCATACTAGGCTAGAGTGTGCCTTCAATCTCGTTGGCGAACCTCATGATGCCCTGTTATGGGCATTGGCAACACTAGTTCTTGCGTTGACGAAGGGCAACTTGTGGACACTAGAGTGCATAGTTCGAATGCACGGGCACCAATTGTGGTGAGCCACACGATCTGAACACTTGGCTTTGGAGTGCCTATGTTGACCATGGCTCGAACGATCAAGGATTGCGTGGTCGTGGCTCCTTTTCATATGGGCCCGTCCAACTGTAGGCTCATGGTGTCTTCTTCTTGGTTAGCTGTCATAGTGGGCATTGGTGGATCACCCTCCCATCGGCCACGTGAAAAGTGGCATGAATGCCGCACTTATCAAGCAACTTCAATAGGTAAGAATAATCGCCAACTTTCATGAGGACTAGAAAGGGGTCATTGTAACGAACATGAAGCTTGCTCTTGTATACAAAGTGAAAATTCTCTCTTTCACACACACACACATACACATTCTGCTTTAACAACAACAACAACACCAACACCTCGCAAAAAGAAAGAGATCGAGAGTAGGATGGGCTCCTCAAGGCCTTGGACGCCTTCTTCTACCTCCTTTCCCTCCTCAATTTCACCATCGTCGGCATCATCTCTATCTATTCCGGCGTCCCCATCCTACTCACTCAGGCATACACCGTCATCCTCGTTATCGTCACCGTCGCATGATTCACTCAGTTGCCGGAATGACCACCTAGACTCTCCTTATCGCCCTCTCTCTCTCTTTCTCTCTCTCTCTCTCTCTCTCTCTCTCTCTATATATATATATATATATATGATCTTGTCGCCATCCTAGCCCCCAACGGCCTGCTCAAGATCCTCATCGAGTTGTCCCTATCTAGGGACGACGATCTCCCCGCCTTGGTCTATGAAGCTCGCCAACCGTCTATAATGGCGAATCTGGCAACGCTGGCAAGAGAAGATCCATATCCAACACCCTAGGGTTTCTAGTCGACAGCATTTCGGACAACGGCTTCGTGCAACTCCAAGCCCTAGCGCCTTCCGCATCAAACACCAACTTGATCCAAGCCAACATCGAGGACAACGGATCTGGATCGGGATCCAGAGAGGAGGATATTGTAGCGGAGACTTCGCTGTTGGTGCCTAATTCAAGAAACGGGGAAATCGAGAGATTGGAGTCCGAGATTGCCTTGTTCACTTGTATTAGCTAGGGATTTGTTCAATTGTATGCCACTTTTGTTCAATCCTGTTCTATCTTTGGTCTACTCTATGCCAAATTTGTTCAACCCATGTATGTTTATCTCTGGTGTTGATTTATTCTTTTTCATTTTATACTTGCCCACTTCCCTTATTGATTGTATTATTGTATTTTGTATTATTTGTAATTAGGTAAAAGCACAATTGAAACCTCTTCTTGAAGTTAAAAAGGCAATAAAATATTTAAGATTGGCACTGTTACAATTTGAGAAGATCATTGTCTGCAAATAGAAGAGATTTTTAGTATATTATGCATATATCTTCTACAACTATATCCCCTCACTGTTTTTATTTTGTGTTTTTAATGTTTTTACTTAAATAAGGAGTAAGTCTTCTCAAGACAAGAGCAAGGCTCAACCTATAAATACGCCAATTGACGCTGAACTTCCTAACTTATGGAAGAGTTCAATTGTTTCCTAAATGAGGTGTAAGTATTCTCTAGACAAGAGTATGAACAAATTATACAAAGTTCAATTTCTATAAATTATGGATGAACAAATTGACAATAGAGAAGGGCAAATTGGGAATAGAGTTACAAATTGGCAATGGAGCTTTACAAATTACACACAGTTTGATCACTATAAAATATGGATGAACAATTTGACAATACGAATGAACAAATTGGCAATAGATCTAAACAAATCACAAAAAGTTCTATTGTTATACAATATAGATGAACAAATTGATCGTAGAGGTGAACAAATTGACAATTAAGTTGAACAAATTATACAAAGTTAGATTATTATAAAATATGGATGACCAAATTGACAAATAGAGATGAACAAATGGGGCCTTTGTTTTTGATGAAAACCCACTTCATTAACTCAGCTGGCAGTCATTACAAATGATGTCAAAGAATTCAGGAGGAAAATTCGAAATACAAGAAGATAGCAGCTGAATTAGCAGAATGCTGATCAAATCTCCACCTACACAACAACAACTCACAACTGTCAGCAAGAGCAAGCGCAATCACGTTCCCCGTCGAATTCCGCGGGAGATCACCACCTTGAAGCTTACGAATGAGCGCGAGATTATGCGACTCCACCACCACTCTCTCGCACCCTTTCTCCTTCGCCACCCGCACACCCCACCTCACCGCCTCTGCCTCCGCAGTCAGCACATCAATCCTGGGAGTGAGTTTCTTCGAACCTGCAAACAACATCTCGCCCGAGCACGACCGAGCCACAATTCCCACCCGCACGTCCTCGTTCTTGACAGCAGCATCACAACAAACCGACACCCAATCATTCTCCGGCCTCCTCCAACGCTCATTTTCACAAGATCTGGCAGAACGAGAAGGCCCGTCCTCAACCAAATCCGCGGACGCTTCATCTAGACAACGAGACGCATCCTCAATGATGGCTGAAGCATCACCACGAGCCTGCTCAAAAATCCATCTGTTCCTCGCCCTCAAGATGAACCAGATCAAGCAAGCCCACAAACCATGAAAAAACGGATCCACCAAGACCCTAACCTGATCAGCCCACTCGAAGACATCGTGAACACCATCACCAATGTCTCGAAACACCACCAGGCGTTCCCACACCTCCGAAGCATAAACACATGACTTCAATGCGTGCAAAAGAGTCTCACTAAGACCACAAACTTCACAATAATTTTCTCTAATATACTTGGACTGCAGATTACTGTTACTTGGCAAAATCCCTCTCACCGCCCGCCATATAAAGGATCTAATGCGTGACATTACCGGTAGCCCCCAAATCCACTCCCAAACTGACCCTTTCTCACGAGCCGAGGCTGACACACCTCCCATACTCCCCGCCTTCCAACTGAAAGAAACCTTATAAGCCGACTTGACCGTGAAAACACCGTCCTTCGTATAATACCACGACAACTGATCCAGGGCAGCAGCGTCAACAAGGTGAATTTTCAGGACAGTATCCACATCACACGGAAGAAAAATCTCATTCAACTCTTCCACTCTCCACCGCCTTTCCTCCCAATCGATCAAGTCGCTGACGAGTAGATCCTCATTCGCCCCCCTGAAATTTCCAACGGGACGAAACAGATGAGGCCAAGGGAGCCAATTATCCTTCCAAACATTCAGGCTACTCCCGTTCCCCACCGTCCAGTACAACCCCTGATCAAGCACTTCCTTCCCCTTCAATATACTCCGCCACACAAAACTCGGGCTGAACCCTAATTTTGCATGGAGGAACGTCGTACGAGGAAAGTACCGTGCCTTAAACATCTTCGCCGCAAGCGAGTCGGGGTCACACACCAGCCTCTAGGCCTGCTTAGCTAATATCGCCAAATTGAAAGCTTCAAGATCCCAGAACCCGAGCCCACCACTTGACTTCGGCTGGCAATGTCTATCCCAACTCATCCAGTGAATACTCCGCTTCTCTACTTTGTCGCCCCAAAAGAATCCACACATCAGTTGCTGGATCTCCTTACATAAGCTCACCGGAAGCAGAAAGCACGACATCGCATAAGACGGGATTGACTGCAAAACCGCCTTTATCAAGACTTCTTTCCCGGCTCTAGACAAAGACCCTCCCTTCCAGGAATTTATCTTCCTCCAGACCCTATCCTTCACGTGCCCAAATATGACTTTCTTCGACCTGCCCACCATTGTTGGTAAACCGAGATATTTCTCGTGTTTGTTCACCTCACGCACATTCAAAACCCTTTGGATATCAGCACGCACAGACTCCTCCACATTCTTACTAAATGACAACTCCGACTTTAATTTGCAAAGCTCACTTGTTGTCCCGACATCGCTCCATAATCCTGGAGAATCTTGGCAATTTCAGCTGCTTGTTCACAAGACGCCCTTGCAAAGAGAATGTTGTCATCCGCAAAAAATAGGTGAGAAACAACCGGCGCGGTACGCGCAACCTTAATCCCCTTGAATCGCCCAGCGGCCTCGCTCTCTCTAATCATGGACGAAAATCCTTCAGCACAAATCAGAAAGAGATAAGGGGAAATTGGATTCCCTTGACGGAGCCCCCAAGATGGACGAAACACCTTAGATGGGCAGCCTTCTATCAACACCGAGAAAGAGACACTAGACACACACTTCATAATCAAACCGATCCAGCCCTCACAGAATCCCAACGCCCGCATCCTATGCTCCAGAAACCTCCACTCCACCCTGTCGTAAGCTTTAGCCATGTCCAGTTTCAACGCCATGTAGCCCTTTTTTCCACGCCTTTTGTTCTTCATAAAATGAAACACCTCGAAAAAAATCAATATTATTAAGCTACGTTAAGTTCCTACCAAACGGGGCCTAAATCTGAACTAGTAAAGATGGAACGATTATTCTTTATTCCTTTTTATGAAGATACAACCTCGATCATCAAATGAATCCAAGTTACAACCAATATCTCATAAAATCATACGAGGGAAACAAATAACACGCATTTCACAACACAATTATATAAAGATACCCATTCCATAAATGCCCAAAAGAAGATCCTAACAAAAAAAATCAACACTTGCCAGTTCCCTTTAGAACACAAGTATAAGAACGCCCCGCCTACACAACACACGCACCCAACAAGCTAGCTGATGCCATCCGATCGATGAAATTGCGACTCTTCTTGATCCTTTTGATACACACCAAAATCTCAATCAATGAACCCCCTTCTAGTTTGGAATGTGGTCTACATGTAGTTTCTAGAGCCGGGTTGGCTAAACTCACTGCTCGTCCCATACTCGGAGCTCGAGTATTCTTCGCTATTCGCCCGCCTGAACTTTTGCATGTCTTGTTGGTACGAGCCTCCGTCCTGCCCTGGCTTTGCTCCCTCCCTTAAGGCGTCCAAAGACATTTCGCCTTCTAGAGCCCTTACGATCTGATCAAGTAGGGCCCGTTTTGAAATTAGTAGGAGCACATTAAGAGAAGGTACACGTAATATATATAAACTTGTCATATGTACATTATCAGTGCTCCTAAGTAGTTATTTTTACCTGGCTCATCTTAGGTCGTCTTTTGGCCGAGTGTCGTATGGAGGCAGAGGCACAGGCCACCAATCTAGTCATCTCTTGCGTGGTAAAGTTCTTTTCCAAGCGTGGATCAACAAGCCCGTCAAAGTTACCTTCGTCTAAGGCACGCGCGAATTGGGGCCTGGCCTGTAGTTACGTACAATATACATCAAGAGATCGAAAAGACTATTATTTACACGTACATCAAGGCTAGATATATTCTGTGTCAGCTTATGTGGATGCATATGACTTAGAGCGTGATTGATGACTAATTAAGGAGTACCAACCCAATCAACTAAACTGTCTTCCTCACTAGTCGGACTCACAGGACGTCGCCCTGTGATTAGCTCTAACAGCACGACACCGAAGGAGAAAACGTCGGACTTGTCAGTTAATTTTCCGCTTGCAGCATATTCGGGAGCCAAGTATCTGTAAAAATCGATGGGTTAGGTGCCTGTAAGTCGATTAAGGTTATAGATGTGTATCTAGGTTGCTAATTATTAGTTACCCGAATGTTCCCATAACACGGGTTGAAACGTGGGTAAAATTATCCGAAGTCAGTTTAGCAAGCCCGAAATCCGCCACCTTCAACGAAAATGCAACACAATATTATTAGGATCAATATGTACATTTGTAAAGTTTCAAAATGACATATTCAACATAACTTGTAGATGTACACCTTAGCTTCAAAAGCGTGATCAATCAGAATATTCGCTGTTTTAATATCCCTATGAATAATCCGAGGGTGACCTGAAATTATCAACAAGTACAGAAATATGAATGAACTCGTCTCGTTTAAATGTTTAATTTTGTGCGTGTAATGTGACTTACAATCTTCATGGAGATATGCAAGCCCTTTAGCTGATCCAAGTGCGATCTTGTGCCTCGATGCGAAGTCCATAACAGGCCGCCCACTTCCATGGAGATGAAACTCAAGGGTATTATTGGGAACAAACTCGTAGACCAACATCCTCTGACCACCAGCGCCGATGCAGTACCCGACGAGCGAGACGAGGTGGCGATGGTGGACCTGACTAATGGTGTCGACCTCCGCCTCAAACTCCCTCTCGCCCTGCCCGCTGCCGGACTTGAGGCTTTTGACGGCAATCTCCTTGCCTCCGGGCAGAAGGCCCTTGTGGACGAACCCGAACCCGCCCTGGCCGAGGAGGTTGCTCTGGGAGAAGCCACACGTGGCCTCCGCTAGCTCGTCGTAGGTGAACGAACACTGGGAGTATCCGAGTGCCACCGATGGGTGAGGGGGCGGCTGCAGAGGCCTGATCGGGCCCGATGAGAATGCCCCGCTCACTTCGCCAATCTGCCACCCGCCGCCGGACTGTCGATTGGACCCGGACGACCGCTGGCTCCCGCTGTTGTTCCATTTTGGCGGGATGTATGGGGGTTGAGTTAACCCCGACCCCGAGTTTGCTGAAAAATTAGTATTGGTTCACATTTGTTACTTGTGCAGTCGATCTTTTTACTTTTGAAAGACAAATTAAAATAAAACTGAAATGATGATATATATTACTAATGCACGAGATCGATACCTTTAGGAGCATCGTTGTAGCATGGCATTGTTTCATTTAGTTGCCTTCTCTTCTTCCTCCTCCTTAGACAACACACTAGGATGGCCACAGCCAAAATGATCAACACTCCTACACCTATGAGAACCCCGGTTACAGCACCAGCATTGCTCGAGGAAGATGATGAAGTGGTTGTTGACAACGCTGGTGGCGGTGGGGCTAAGTGTTTATTGTTTGAGGAATCATGTGGTCCACGCGGGGATTTGTTACCATGGCTATTATTATTGTTTTGATCATTATTGTTATTGTCATTGTCATTTGAAGGGGGGGGAGGTGGTGGCGGAGGAGGAGGAGGCGGGGGAGAAGAGGATGACTGCTTATCGGAACCACTAGAGTCATCACTCGGAGGAGGGGGTGATTTCTTAGGTGGCGGCGGTGGTGAAGATGAGTCATCCGAGTTATCGGAATCGGAATTTTGTGATGGAGCCATTGCGCTTTGGTTTACTCCTCAATTTAGGTTGAGATCAATGAAACTTAGGTTGAAATAAAAGATTGCCTTCTTTCTTTCTCAAGATTATGATGACAAATCCCAGAGTATGTCAATGTAAGATGAGCTATGTTGATCTTCACGATATGAAACCTAGATGTGTTCTCATTTTTGAGAAGGGTAATCTAGAGAAAGAAAGAAGACAAAGTTAGAAACATGAAGAAGTCTCTCAAAGTGAGCAAGGAAAGAAGTAAGTGTTGATCCTTTTTAGCATCCATAACCTACAAATTAGGATGGTTACTGGTTCTTAATCTTCTGTTTTAACAGATGTCTTTAGCTCCATTTTTGTCGGATGTGTTGTGAACTTGTTCAACGAGCTTGTTGAGCCGCCATGTCTTTCTCTACTACTCTCTTTCGTGATGTTTCAAAATTGAAAGAAAGAAGAAATTGCTTATAAAGAAATTATTGTCTCTTGTGGGAAAAAACATGTTGCATCAGCATTTTACACGCTAAACAAAACACCTAATAACTCGTGTAACTCTTGGGCAATCTTTGTGGTTTAAATTTTGTTAGTGCAAAAAAAAAAAAAAATGTTAGTGCAAAAGTGGTTGAT
Organism: Polygonum aviculare; assembly: GCA_934048045.1. Lineage (NCBI taxonomy): Eukaryota > Viridiplantae > Streptophyta > Magnoliopsida > Caryophyllales > Polygonaceae > Polygonum > Polygonum aviculare. The sequence continues at coordinate 20,773,119 of OW204026.1, forward strand.
TACTATTATATGTAAATACCACTTTTTGTGCCTCACTATTAGCCTTAGTACGTTGGTTTTCGAGACATTTGTGAAAATTTTGTTTCATAAGTTATGCGGAAATAAAGATTTATTTTTTCCACACATTTTCAAGATATTAACAAATAATAATGTCTCAGGAAACAAGCGAATATGATCAATTGAAAATGACCACTTATATGCAAAAGGAAAATGGACCTCGTCAATTCATATTAGATTTTCACTAAAGAGGAAAGAAAACAAAAAAAAATTACTGTTCCGGAACTATTCGTATATTTTTTTAAAAAATAATTGTAATGAGAAACGCACATGGCATATGCATCAATTTCGTCTTGAATGTATATCAAAAATTGAGTTACACAGACATAAGTCAAATGCGTTTCTCATTACAAATTGAACTCACTGTTCACAAATTTTTTAGAAAATTGATGCATAATTTTTGTGCTTAATTTCTCTTCTGCACATAATAAGCATATGCTAGGACAGGATCAAAGCATATCCTTAATATTGAGTCACACAAACACTAAAAAATAAATCTCATTCCTAGTAAATTTAGGAATTGAAGAAACAATTGAAAGTTTAGGTCACCCAAGAAAGAATGAAGGTGTTTTGTAATGAAATAATGATCAGGCATTACAATCACATTCACCCCGGCCTAATGGTATACATGACATGAATCCATCTCGATCAGTATATTACTAAACAATGGATTAAATGATAATTCATGGGTTTTATGTACATAGCTATGTGCATCACTATTCTCCATCCATCATCCATCGAATCACTTCCACTTTCGATAAAACTTGTCATCACCACAGACCAACAAATCCCTCAACGAAACCCGAACACCCCGTTTCTTCAAATGCAAGTGTCTGGGCATAATCCTCTTATCAAGACTAAACCCAAAGTACTGAGGAAACTCTTTCACTTCCTCCACACCCCTCCTCATCTCCCCAACCAAGTACTCATACTTGGGTCTCATACAATTCACAATGCTATATCCAAACAACGCCCTCATCCGCCCACACGCAGCCTCGGCCTCATCCCGATCGAACCCGATTCCCACAAGCCACTCGATCTTCTCCACGAGCCGCTCGACGCGGATATTGAGGAGGTGGGCGTTGAGGTGGTTGGGGATGTTGAGACGTTCGACCCCGATGGAGCGGAGGAAGGTGAGGGTGGGGCGAAGGCGGTGGTCGACGGAGGAGAAGAGGAGGCTCGGGCAGCGGAGGATGAAGCCAGCGGAGTCGTCTTTGGAGGCACCAACGTCGGATACGAGGAAGTCGAAAACGGGGGAGATGTCAGAGGGGTCAAGGCCGGAGGTGAAGAGTTGAGGACAAGAGGAGGCAAGTTTCGGGAGGTGGGTGGAGGAGATGCCGGAGGAGTCAAGGAAGTCAATGAGGAGGAGGATGCGGTCGAGGGAGGCACGGGATGGGGCGATTGGGAAACGAGGGTTGTTGGGAAGGATACCGAGGCTTCGAAGGTATTGGAGATTTTCTTGGTAGTCTGTGCGGAAGCGGACAGAGGTTGTTGTTGGCAGTGGCAGAGGTGGTGGCGAGGGAGGCGGGATGTGGTGGTTCTGGTGGCGCAGCTGGTGGTTGTGACGGATGGAGGTGGCGGTGGTGGTGGAGGGAGGGAGGCGAGATGGAGATGGGTGCTGGTGGAGAGACAGAATCATGGTTCTGGAAGAAGAAAGGAAGAAACAATGAAGAGAGAGAGAGAGAGATTTGTGTGGTGGTGTGCCTTGTGGGGTGTGCAGGATAAGGTGAGATGGTAAGAGATAGTAGTACAAACTTTGTGGTTGGATCCGAATAGCAATCCAATGTTTTTTGAATTAGAATCCTACCAGGACGTCCACAGTAAAGGACAAATATAACATATTTATCACCTTTACATTTGGATTGTCTTCTCTGCTCTTCCTCCTCGTTACATAATTGCTAGCAACTACAATTTATAAGAGTTTAGACCCCATAAGCAAAGTTTAACATTCTTCCAGGAGCTGGAGGAACATTCATATGGGCTAGAGTTTTCTGTTCATAATAACACTTACAAGTTGAATTAAGCCCAGTTTTCTACAACCAGGACATCAGTGTAAGTTCACATTCCAAACAGAATAAACAGCTCGAGTAGTAATTACAGTATCATTTACACCTTGTTTATAGCAAATTGAGGAAGAGGAGAAAAGGACACACAAGTTGAAACGAAGATTGATAATTAATTTAGCATGCAGCATAGAACAACATGCTTTTCCTACACCACAAAGCATCTGCAAGCAGAGCAAGAATTAATTACCTCATCTGCATAATCTCTCCAAGAGAACCAATGTACCAATCAGGGGGCTAAATCACCCTTCGACTTCCTCCAAAAGCCCAAATCTGCCAAAACAGATCAAATTTCAGCACAAGGTTTCACATTTTAACTCTCCACTGTCCACTGATACATATACTACCCCCCTTGAAGTTGATATTCCAGAACCACAAAAGGCGTACAAGATATGCAGGTGAGTTTTAAACAAGACTTAGGTGATGAATTTACATGAAATATTCAGAATTTTAAGCAATGAAACCACTGCCCACCACAGATTAGAAACAAATCAATAAAAACTCGAAGCTGATATCTACATCACAACACAGGTAGTGACATATGGGATTTAGCTGGTGCATTTATATTCAACTGTCATCCTACTTTCCCCTTCTCTTTGTTTATTTTTCTTCTTCTCCAGGTCTGGTTTCATCTTAGTTTTGAACAATAAATTATTCATTATGGTAGTGTTAGGCCTTGTTTCACTTTGTGGGTCAAAAGTATTTTTTGGTTGAAAAGTGAAGTGTTGGGTGAAAAATTTGTCTTGAAAAATGTAAAAGTAGAGATGTGATATTTATGTTAGAAAAAGGTAAAACGTAATTTGTGGAAAAAAAATTTGTTTTGATTGAAAGTGAACAAGGCCTAACCACCATCTCTCGGGCAATTTTTTATTGATGTTGTATCTTAGCATGCTTAAACATTGCCCAGTGGGTGTTGTAAACGATTGTCATATTATTACTGAAAAACAAGTGTATTTCAAGCATACAAATAGTGCCAACAGAAAGTACTGATTTATCTTCTAGAGCAGACACTAACCTTCAGATTTTTGTCCCAACTTCCAGTGCACAGGGCACTTCCATCAGGTGATAGACCCAAGCAACTTATTCTTCCCTCGTGTGAGTTGTGAAGCGATCCCAAATCCTGAACCACCTACAGTTAACAAATTCAGTGTATTAATCAACTAGAAAGCTGCAAGCAACCAATTAACAGGGAGATAAAGCTTTGCTGAATACAAAACATGCAAAACAAGAACCTTCTGCACAGTACAGCCTGTCATATTACTTTAAAGCAGAACACCAAACATGCATACCTGTGCCAGTAAAGTATCCCAGACATAACAATCGCCATTTGAATAGCTAGAAAACATAAGCCGTCCGGAGATGGAGAAAGCAAGGGAGGTCACTGTAGGAACAAGATCATTTTCAGCATGGCGGTAAACTTGAAGATTATGCCCAGTTCGGGTGTCAAACAGCCGACACGTTCCATCATCTGAGCCAGTTCCAAACCGATTCCCATCTGGAAAGAACTTGACTGAATTCACGTCTCCTTCATGCCCATAAAAAGTCCTAATAGCCCGACTTGCAACACGAGTATCCCATAATCGAGCCGTTTTATCACATGACCCAGATACAAACATTCTAGAGTCCGATCCACAAACAGATACGCTGAAAATCCAACAAACACAGGAAAAAACAACCTTAGCATCATCACAGATTAAGATTTGTCCATGGAAAAAGTAAATGCAGAGGATTAATACAATATTCAGGAAACAGCAAGGTAGTAGAAGAGAAGATACATTCAGGAAATTGCAAACTGTGCAAAGTACCTCAAGACATCAGCAGTATGTCCAGACTGAAATTCACCACCAAAGACAGATGTTTTGAGTCCAGTTGTGATATCCCATAAAATACATGTATTATCACCAGAACTTGTAATCAGACGAGTATCATCATCAGGAAGATACTGGCAACATGAAACGTAGCCCTTGTGTCCAATAAGAGATTTTGCTACTGGAAGATTCCCGTCCTTATCAGTAGGAGAAGTGAGATTGAAAATGGAGCACACACTGTCAAGACCACCACTTGCAACAGACTGACCAGTGTGGGAGAAAGAGCATGTCATCACCCATGCACATGGCAGCTTAATGGCATGAGTCTTCTGGCTTGTAAGAGCGTTCCACACAATCAACCGCCCATCTTGTGATGCACTCACGATTCGGTTCCTGTCGGGAGTCCAGTCTAATGAATACACCTGATGACCACAAACTATTCTGCATCAATCTAACCATTAACAGCACATTTTGCATTACAGTTGCTTGCTAAGATGTGCTCCTATTAAAATCCTATCAATCCCCACCAACCAAACAGACTGTAAGTGTTGAAGGGGTCAGAAAATAATCACATTCCAGAAACGGCGGCTGTATCTAGGGATTCAGCATGAAGCGAAAGAGCATTAATTTAGGGATTGAGCATGGTCAACGAGAGATGACGAGAAGCCCTCACCTTCCCGGTATGACCTTGCAATATTCGACAGCACACTAGATCGTTGGGTTGGAAGCTCACGGGCGTCTTCCCCTGCGCCGCCGAGTATCCCGCCACTGCGAACGAAACTCATAAGCACGCCCATTAACACAATCATAAAAGAAGCAACAAAGCAAAGAGACGGAGAGAGCGAACCATCGGTATCCAGCAGCTGGAGACGCCTCTGCTGAAGCTGCTCCCCGAGATCATTCAGCCTGGTAGTGGCTGAGGCTAGGCCCTCTTTCAACTCCGCCGTCGACATCTTCTATCCAATTACCGATGCATCTATCGGAGCTGATCCCAAATTATTGATTCCCTACCTCCTCCTTATGCTTATGGGGTCCGTCCAAAGACTAGGGTTCTCTACGGAGGAATAATTGCAGGAAAAAGGAGGAGAACACAACGAGAACAGGGGTGGATTTTTCGCCCTTGCCGTTTTCCGTTCCTCCCTCCTCAATCCCATTCTCATACAGGAGCTTGAGAATGACAGATATTTGGCAACCGCGGCCCACTTCCGAGTTCCCGACTGACGTGGCTGGGGTACGTAGTTAAGTTGATCATTGACCCGTTGAGTAGAACCCGAGTTTACATTTGACTTGGTCATGTACAAAGAGGGAAGTGCGAGCCGCTCAGGCATTTTCACTGATCCAAAGCGACTGCCATTACTAATTACAACCGATGCCACCGTTTACGGAGGAATTAATACGCGTACCTGTGAATTAGGGCTGAGCACCGGTCCAAAACCGGACCGGAACGGGGACCGGATGCCCATAAATATATGCACCGGGGACCGTCCGGTTTTGGACCGGATTTTTAGTTTTTTTAAAAATTAATATTATTTGAAGTAATAATTAATTTTTTATTGAAAAAATTATAATTTATTTAGAGAAATTATATACAAATTATGAAAAATATAATATTATTAAGTATATAATATAAATGTGATACTTAAATATTAAAAAAACTATTAAAACACTAAAATTAATATAAATATTATTTAAATTTATTTTTTATTTAATTTTAATAAATATCCGGTCTAGACCAGGACCGGACCGGAAGTCCCGGTCGGTACCGGTCCAGTCCGGTCCGGACCGGATTTTGCTCAGCCCTACCTGTGATTCATAATGGCCTACAAAATATGTGACACCCTAAACTTGCACAAAATAGTCATTTATTCGAACTCTTCGGGTTATCATTTAGATATTTGAACTCAACGTTTTGTGACCGATTGAACATCCGGATGCTGACATGGTAAAAAACATTGCCACGAAGGTGCCACGTTAAAAGCCATGTCAGTATTTATATAAATAAATAAATCATAAACCACTTTATTAAAAAAGGAAAAAAGAAAAACTGAACAAAAACCCAAAAAAAACCCCAACCCATCCTTTTCCCAAGCGTTGACCACCGGCGCCCCACCGCCAAGAAGCAGCACCTCTGGTGTCGACCTCCCGTCAAGCAGCCAAGCCGACGGTGCCGGTTGCTCTTGTGACGAGCGACGGCGTGAGGAAGTTCTGCGGGGTGAGGCAGCGGACACGGGGAAGTGGGCGGCCGAGATCCGGGACCCTGTCCAACGCGCGAGGGTCAAACTGGGCACCTTCAACAACGTCGAGGAGGCCGCCATCGACTACGACAACGTTGCCATCAAGCTCCACGACCGCAACGCCCTTAGCAACTTCACCACCTCCATCCCCGTTGTTGACGTCACCAATCCGGTGTTGGAAATAAACAATTCCAAAAGTAAGGCAGTACTACCGCACATGGGTGCCATTTGAACATGGAGGGGCATTTGCCCCACATCGGATGAATGAGAGATTTTTCCCCTTATATAATCTAATGGTGTACTATGTGCTAGTGAGTAAAGAGAGAAATGACCCCTCGAGCGCGCCGCCGGTGCCGTCAGTCCAACTCGTGACACGTGACACCTGTGCGGTGTGGTGTTGGGGCGTATCTTTTTACGGGATGTTTTAACTATTTCCGACAAATTTGGTGTAACACCCCTATTTTTAACTCAAGGGTGCTACCGCCAGTGATCTCGGATTTTACCATCCAAGACCACCCGAGGCTGTAGGTAACACAACACAGTTCAAAGTAATATAAAACAGGATAGTTATATGACATTAAAGTGGTTCATCGTTTACTAAATACTTGAAAAGGCGTTCAAAGGTCTGAAACGCTAGTGTTTGAAATGGGAATAACATTAGATAATAGTGCAGCGGAGATTAAGACAATAATATTATACAAAGTAGCTTGGCGGACCCAGAATGTCCAAAAGGCTTGAAACCTTCCTTCCTTCAGATCCTTGAGTCTTCGGCTTTAACCTGCTACAGTCTTGGCCTTGTTACCTGATATTTCCATAGAAGCAAGAAATACCATCCGACCAATGTCGGGAAGAAAAGAAAGTGGTATTAGTCTAACGCGAGACTAAGCACGTGGTAGAATACGACTAGGTTCTTAAAAAGGCTAAGTTGTCGGCATCAAAGTCCACAGGGAACTGAACGATGCACGACCAGTCGGGTTCTTTGGCAGTGAGAGAAAGACACAATAGTGAACGAACTTTATTCGAATAGAACTCCGGCAATGAAAAGTAAAGGAATCTGATGCGAAAAGAAATACAAGATTTCTTTTGAAGGATAGGAAATCACAGGGAAGTGACTTCCTAGAAAGAAAGTTATTGTTCTTTGTCTGTTGGGAACTTTATTAATTCACAGCAAGTTTGAGAGAACTCCATCGAGTATTTTCGAGGAGCACTCAAATTCATTCTCTATCACTAATGTGCATAGACACTTATCTTTGTCTAAAGTCATAAGGCAATACAGATGTAGTGTGTGACTTTTAAGGTGGCAGCTCGCTCTGCAGAGAGACGATGCCTATAGAGTAAGGGGAATAATCCCTGGCACTTAGCTAGAGTGCAAAGTTCACCCCTCCAGCGGTGGAGCGGGCAGAGTCATGACCCAGTACTGTGAGCCGATAATAAATATACCACCCAGTAAAGTTATAAAGAGATGTTGAGAGTCAAAACTCGCATCCCTAATTTCTACACTAGTCCACACAAAGTCTCGAAAGAGACTTAAAGCAAGCAGAGACCACAATCATCGGTCCTAAGTCCATGGGCTAGCGCAGTGCAGTAATGTAAATAATAACAGGGTCGTTATCTCTAAACAATAAGTAACCCTATATTCATTTTATTCAGCAAACAAGATGTTCCCAACAAACTGAACAGGATAACGAAAGGAATCAACGATTATCAAATATAAAGAGAGTACGGAGGGAGAACCATCCACTTGCCTTCGATGTTCGAGAGTTAGGTCGCTACGAAGACAGAATCTGGGAACGAGCGCTCTTAGAAGCTTAACCTAATTCGAGGCACGGAATGATAATGAAATAAATTAATATTTAATTTATTTCTTAGTCTAGGAACTCCTCGAATTGATAGTTTATAAAATCGAAGCTTTCGGCTTTCTAGAATGTTAAAAGCGAGTTTAGGATTTTTGTAAAATCGGTTTACGAATATGCTTCATAAAATTTATTTATAAAAACGCTTCTTAAAGAAATTAAATAAATGCTTAATTAAGATTTATTATTCATAATAAAATAATATTTTATAATTATAAATCTCAATTAAGAAAAGGGTTCAAGTTTATCTTATAAAGAGATTTACTTAATTACATGGGTACAAAAATACCTTTAATCAACTTAATAAATTTTATCACTTCATAAAAATAATTATTTTAACGGGTATTGGTCTTTAAATTTATTTTGACATCACTCCTTAGTATAAAAAAAATGCCATTACATCTATTTTAACATGTTTAATCTAATTAATTAGACTAATGGGCTTTTTAATTAACAAATAGGTTAATGGGCTAATTAGCTTAACAAAGGAAGTTTAGGAGAGAAGCCCACCTTTCCTATTTGTTTGTACGCAGCTAACCCTTGCCTGCCTCCTTTCTTCTTTGCGTTGTTGGATGTACGCACACTACAACGACACAACTCAGCAACACGTACAACGTTGACCACTACAACCAGCGACGACAGCCACAGCGATTCGGCCGGCTTCCTGGGCGGCTCTCGGCGACGGCGGATGAGCGGACGTCGGGTGCGGTGCGGTGGTGGCCGGCGGTTCGGGTTTACGAAAAAAAATCAGATTTGGAAGCTTGTGAAGTTGGGTTGATTTGGTAACACCCCAAAATTATCTCGGGAATGCTACACGCCAGTGACGTTGGATTTCACACCCAAAGCCACCCAAGGCTTATACAGTAACAAAATAAAAAGAATAATATCCAAAATTCATAAATAGATCTCAAAACTTATATTGTCTTACAATCCAAAATAGTAATCGTGAACGACTAAAACAATAGTGCGGAAGTGCGTGGTAATAAATGGTCCTTACAATAAAAGTATCTCCTTTATTCTCAAATAAATTCAAATGAAAATAACCTTGCAAGAAATGCTCCAAGTCTTCAACTCACTCCTCTTGAGACTCCAACGGGTCGAATCCTGATGTGCCGCGACGTAAATACGGTTGACACCAGCCGACCATGCAAGGAAAGAAAACGGACGGTTAGTCTTGTGACAGACTAAGCAAATGGGTTTTGGAAAAGCGGTTCTTATGGTTAGACTCCTCTATTAGTATTGAAACCTGAATGAAAGCCGGTCAATAAGCTAATAATGAAGTATCCCCATCGAAGGTAAGAAAGAAATATGCTCAGGAAGAAAGATAGGACGCCACACGAGGTGGTTCCTTAAGCGAAGTATGCGATTGTTGGGAACTTATTATTCACACAAGTTTTCGAAAAACCCCCGTCGAGTGATTGGGTCTACGACCAACCTCACCGCACAATAATTGTACGAATTCAGATTGGAAAGCAGACTTGGTCAATCGGGAGTAAGAACGGTTTTCCAAGTTGTACTAACCGTCCTGGTTCATTAATTATGTGCATAGGCACTTATCTTACTTACTTCCAAAACGGTACATTCAGGTTGATAGCTTTTAAAATATCGGATTCGACAATGGTCGAAACAAAACGAAGGAGATCTCAAGAATTCAATAAAGGCACTAGCTAGGTGCAATCACCCCTCATATTCGGATGAGGCGGCACGGTCATGACCAGGCACTAGGGTATAGGTCCATCCTAATGCAAATATTTTAAAGAGGCGTCCAGGGTCTAACCCACACCCCTAATACTACGCTAAGTCCACATCAAGTCTCAATGGAGACGAAACACATAAGGCCACAACATCGAGACCTAAGTCCAAGTTCTAGCGCAGTCTAGCAATATATACATCCTACATATATAATGAGGTCATTAATGCTATAACAATAAATCCTAATCCATTTATTAGCACACAAAGTTCCCAACAACATTTAAAATCAGTTATGCAAGCGAGAACCGTCCACTTGCCTTGATTCGAAGGCAAAAGAGAAATTTGTCAACGAGGTGAATCCTTACGAACAGGGTTCGTTTCCTGTTTCATTAACAACGACAAAATAAATTATAACAATTTATTTTGGTTTTTCGTTCTAGGAAAAGGTTGGATTCAAGATATATGCTAAAGATCTTATATGTATATAAATATTTTATTTATTATACATACTCATGTTCTTAATATATATCTTAATCATTATTTCATTCTTGATTTTAATTTCTTAAATATTACATATGTCTTAGCAAAACACTTTTGAAAATCTATTCTTTTAAATTGACCAACACTTAGTCATGATAAAAATTAAAGGAGCAAGAACAAGAATTTCATTTTTATGTTCATAAAGTAAAAATACATTCTTTTTAGCTAATTCTAATTCAATAGATAAATTACGATAAAATAGGTTATAATATAAATAAAAATTATTTAAATAATAAGAACATCTAAGTTACTTATTATTACTGAAATCTGTTAGTTTTTAAATTCGTAATTATTTTATTTAATTAAAAATGGTATTCTTTGCTTTAATACTCTATATTTTAAAAATAGCTTTCTTTAGGCATCAAAAGTCCAATTAAATATTTACAAAAACTGTATATAATTCAGAAAGCATCTTTACTGAACATATATAATTTATAGGAATTTATATAATTAATTTAAAATATAATACGAATTTATTTCGAAAATCAGGGTGTTTACTTAATCGAATTCATTAATTGGCAAAAACCACTTCATAAATTCTGAAAATTTTATAATTATTAGAAAACTTCATTATGTAATCATATAAATATTTGTATGATTTATAAGCAACTATAACTAATTCAAATCGATTTCATGAAACAATTGAATTTTCGGATTTAAAAGAATTTGAATTGAAGCAGGGATTTTACAGTGGTGACGAGACGTTTTTGGGCGGATCGTTCTCCGTGGTCCAGCGGTGGTTCGACGCGGAGTTGGCGACAGTTGAAGGAGGAAGTGTTGGCCTACTTGCTGTCGGCAGTGGTGGTGGTTTTGGTGGTCCGACGGCGGCGTACCGTGGCTGTAAACTTGCTTCATCAACACAGATATGCTCTGTTTTTGGCTGAGCAGGTGCGTGTTTTCGATCGGATTTTTGAGGGATGAAACGAACACATTAAGGGATGAAATTCTGGGATTTTGAAGAGATTGAAAAGAGGATTCTAGATCTGGTTTCGGTTTTGAGTTTCGTTGAGTGGTTTAGGAGAAATTAAACTCCGAAGCGGTGAAGTTACACAACTAGGGTTCCGGGGTATTGACTGATTTTGTGTGTGATTGTGACGGGATTTGGGGTTCGATTTATAAGGATTGGGTGGATTGAGATTCAAGGATTCGAGTTGTATGCTTTCCATAGATGTTAGGCCACGATTTGGGAATGATTCCTTTCAAAAACAAATCGGGTCTTTCATGAAGAAGGAAGGTGGTTTGAAGAAGGAAAGGAGGAAATGGGGAAGATCGTGGCTGCTAACCCACTTTTTAGGGTTAATTACAAAACAGTCCCAAAGATTTTAGATTGTGATAAAAGTGCCCTTTTCAATTATAATTGATCCGAAGAAACAAATTTCCTTATTTTAGATAATTTACTTTCTTTTCCTTTACATATATATGTAAGTATGTTTATAAATATCATTAATTATTTCCTTCATATTATTTTCCTTTATAAAAGGTTCTTTCTTACTTTTTATATAATATCATTCTAAAAGAATATTATTGTATTCTTTTATTATAATTTTCTAAAATCCAAAGATAAAGATACTATCTTTTAGTGGAAGCTCACCTCCCATTTTATTATCTTAAAATAATCATTCTAATTTAATATGGTTTATTAGTTTTATCTTCAAAGAATGTTTCATATAGTTTTATTTTAATATTTTGAACACTTTCTTTAGCATAGGCTAATAGGTACATGACCTATTGATGTGAGTTTAAAAGTATTATCATGACATTATCGGTTCTTATTAAATTTCTATTTAATAAATAATGTCAATACTTTTATTAATGGAAAATTTTTTTTTAAGGGAAATTACAATAATAACCTTCTCGAAAAATAGGGTTATTACAGATTTGGATCGGATTTTGGGAGGAAATTGATGATTGAGGGTTTCCGAATGCTCAGGGGTTATTGGGAGCGGAAGAGATGATGGCAGCTGGATTTACTGCAAACCCCCAATTTATAGAGCAACCTTCTCCACTTTGCACTCAAAGATGGATATGAACCGGGTAGGGGTGAGGGTGACACTGCTCAGCGGATTTTCGGGGCAGCAGGAGTGCTCTTTGCGTGAGTGACCGGAGAAGGCCGCGGAAATCCCGGGCACGAGCTCGTGAATTCGGATCTCAGGGTTGGTGGGATAGAAGAGTAGAGGTGAGGGCTAGAGGAAAGGACGAACGAGCGGGTTTCGGGCTGCCATGGACATGACCGAATTACCTTGGAGTGATGGAGTGAAAAGGACGAGGCTGACCATGGAACGCAGGAATTGGGATTTGTCCAATAGTCCAAAGGAAGTGTAGTTCTAGTTAGAAGAATTTAGTTTCTTTAACTAGACAGAAAGTCTTTGTAGTTTAGTTGGAGGAAGGAAGGGAAGGGGGGTAGGAGTGGTTAGGGGTTCAAATCCCACCCTTCTCCATCTTCTTATTTTTAGTTTCGGCCTATTATGATTAGATTAGCACTTGATTGAATTTTATAACAATTAACCCAATTTAATTAATTGTTGCTAATTAATAATATTAAATCTTCTCAAATTACAATTATGAGTGAAAAGACTTAATTTTATCTTTAGACTATAAATCTCTATTTTATATTTTAAAATTATATTTAACGATTAATATGCTTTCTTGAAAGCTTTAGTTTGTCGTTACGAAAACGAGTTCATTAGAATTGTTCTTACACTCCTAATAGAATATAGTACATAATATCTTATAAAAATAGCGGGTATTACATCAGTACCCCCTTAAAATTTAGTTTCGTCCCCGAAACTAGGAGAGATTTGGGGTATAATACGGAAGGATAAGTACATCGGAATATTGCTAGGTTACAGAAGAGTCAAACGTCCTAGTACCCCCTTAAAGAACGTCTCGTTCTTTAATCATGGGTCGAACAATTCTGGGAAGCGTGCTCGCATTCCTTGTTCGGTTTCCCATGTCTCCCAAGTCGTTTCGTCGCCACCATTCTTGGACCAAAGTACTCTTACCAACTGTACTTCTTTGTTGCGAAGCTGCTTCACTCGACGCTGTAGGATCTTCACGGGTCTTTCCTCATAAGTGCCATTCGATTGAATTTCAATGTCATCATAGTCGAGTACATGTGATTCATCAGGCACATATTGTCTTAAGAGTGACACGTGGAAGACGTTGTGAACTGGGTGTGCCGACGGTTGCAGTGCAAGACGATATGCTAGCTTGCCTACTCTTTCGAGTATCTCAAAAGGACCGACATAGCGAGGATTAAGCTTTCCTCGCTTCCCAAAGCGAAACACGCCTTTCGAGGGAGATACTCTTACGAATACCTTGTCGCCTATAGAGAACTCGACATCTCTTCTCTTCAAATCGTCATACGACTTCTGTCGACTCTGAGCGGTCAACATTCTTTGTCGAATGAGAGCCACATCAGCAGCTGTTCTCTCTACTAGCTCGGGTCCAAGAAGAATCTTGTCCGCATTGTCATCCCAACAGATCGGTGAACGACATTTGCGGCCATAGAGGGCCTCAAATGGAGCCATCTTGATGGTCGAGTGCCAGCTATTATTGTAGGTGAATTCTATCAAGCTTAAGCTGACATCCCAACTCGTAGTGCGGTCTAACACACAGGCTCGGAGCATATCCTCTAGTGTCTGAATTGTCCTTTCAGACTGACCATCGGTTTGAGGATGAAAAGCAGTACTAAATTTCAGCTCGGTTCCTAAAGCTTTGTGCAACTCTTGCCAGAACCTTGAAGTGAAACGTCCATCTCTGTCAGAGACAATGGTCCTTGGGGTACCATGGAGACGAACAATCTCATGGATGAAAACTTCCGCTAGCTTTTGGACTCCCCAACTCATTTTGATTGCAATGAAGTGGGCGCTCTTAGTGAGTCGATCGATCACGACCCATATAGCATCCTTTTTCCCTTGAGTCTTAGGAAGGCCAGTAACGAAATCCATGGCAATGTCTTCCCACTTCCATTCAGGCACTGACAAAGACTGTAATTTCCCCCCGGGTCTTCTATGCTCAATTTTAACCTTTTGGCATACCAAACATCTTGAAATGAATTCTGCCACTTCTTGCTTCATGTTTGGCCACCAAAAAGTCTTGCGCAAGTCTTTGTACATCTTACTTGCTCCGGGATGGACTGAATATGCAGATGCATGTGCTTCTTTCAGGATGGTTTTTCGAAGCTCATCCACAGCAGGCACACAAATTCGGTTTTGAAACCAAAGCGATCCATCATCTTGTATGACGAATCCAGGTGCCTTGCCATTCTGCACATCACCACTAATCTTAATCAACATCACGTCTTCAGATTGTTTCTCTTTAATATGATCTAATAAGACGGAGTGAATTTCCAATGTGTTCAGACTTCCTTGCTGCCTTTCAAACCAAACTTCTATCCCTTCTCGAATGAGCTCCTTCTGCAAGCTCGGTTGGACTATTAACATGGCGATCAAATTTTCGTGAGGCGTCTTACGACTCAAAGCATCGGCCACGACATTCGCTTTACCAGGGTGATAAAGTAGTTCGATGTCGTAGTCCTTAATCAGTTCAAGCCATCTTCTTTGCCTCATGTTCAACTCTTTCTGTGTGAACACATACTTTAAACTCTTATGATCGGTGAATATTTGGCACTTAACACCATACAGATAGTGTCGCCAAATTTTTAGTGCGAAAACCACAGCTGCTAACTCTAAGTCGTGTGTCGGGTAGTTCACCTCGTAGGTCTTGAGTTGGCGAGACGCGTATGCGATGACCTTGCCATTTTGCATCAGCACACAACCTAGACCTTGCTTGGAGGCATCACTGTACACAACATATCCTTCATGCCCATTTGGCAGAGTCAGCACTGGTGCACTAGTTAGACGCTTCTTGAGTTCTTGGAAACTTTCTTCGCATTTCTCGTCCCACACAAACTTCTGGTGGGCCTTTCGGAGCAATTTGGTCATGGGTAGAGCGATTTTAGAAAATCCCTCTACGAACCTTCGGTAGTACCCAGCCAATCCCAGGAAGCTCCGGATTTCTTTCACATTCCGGGGTTGCTTCCATTCAGAGACTGCTTGAATCTTTTGAGGGTCTACCATTACTCCATCTTGGTTAATGACATGGCCTAGGAATGCTACTTCCTTCAGCCATAGTTCACACTTTGACAGCTTAGCATATAACTCGTGTTGCCTGAGGATTTGCAAAACGGTTCTCAGATGCTCTTCATGCTCCGCTTCACTCCTGGAGTAGATCAAGATGTCATCGATGAACACGACCACGAACTTGTCGAGGTACTCATGGAAACATCGATGCATCAGATCCATGAACACTGCAGGAGCGTTGGTCAGCCCGAAGGGCATTACTACGAACTCGTAGTGACCATATCGAGTGCGGAAAGCGGTCTTCGGAATGTCCTCCTCTCCGATCTGAAGCTGATGATATCCTGACCTTAGGTCGATCTTAGAGAACACCTTCGCGCCATGCAATTGATCTAACAGGTCGTCTATCCTCGGCAGAGGGTACTTATTCTTGATGGTGACTTTATTCAACTCTCGGTAGTCGATGCATAGACGAAAAGTCCCATCTTTCTTCTTCACAAACAACACTGGAGCTCCCCAAGGTGACGCACTTGGCCTAATGAAACCCTTCTCAAGCAACTCTTCGAGTTGACTCTTGAGTTCTTTCATCTCGATCGGAGCCATTCTGTATGGCGCTTTGGAGATCGGTGCGGTTCCTGGCTCCAAACTGATGGAGAATTCAACATCACGCTGAGGTGGCAACCCTGGGAGTTCCTCGGGAAAGACATCAGGAAATTCTCTAGCTATCGGAATTTCCTGAATGTTAACAACCTTCTTCTCGGTTGGTTCCAAATAGCACAGGAAACCGGTACAACCTTGTCGGAGCAACTTTCCAGCTCTCATGGCATTGATTAACTTCCCATTTTCCTCGTCTCTTTTTCCTCTGAACTTACAAACGTGTTTTCCCCCAGAGTTGATGGTCACAATTCGCTCGTTAAAGTCGATCACTGCTCCATGTCGCGATAGCCAATCCCTTCCTAGGATTATATCGTACGGAGCCATCGGGATGCATATCAAATTGGAACTAAATTTTCCGCCTTGAATGCCTATAGGGAAGTCACTTAATTGTTTCGTCCCTACTATTCTTTCCCCGTTGGGAAGATTCACGGCAAAGGGCTCACAAATATCAAGGCATTTTAGTCCTAGGAGGTCTACACAACTTTCAGAAATAAAGGAGTGTGATGCACCAGAGTCAAATAACAGGAAGGCAGCAGTAGAGCGAACGTATAATGTACCTTGGCATATGGGTGCTCCAGGTTCATCGCTGGCACGCATCTCATAGAGGCGTTGACCTTGATTCTGCGATGTCGCGGGTCCCTTGCCCTTATTCTGAGCTGTAGACTGAACAGAAGCTGTCATAGCAGATCGGTTTGAGGTCGGGTTGATCTGAGAAGCAGAGGCTGACTTAGACTGTCCTGAACCATTCTTGACCTGCTGACAATAGGTACGGAGATGTCCTTCCTTTCCACAGCTAAAGCAGGTCTTCCTGGGTTTGGTGCATCTTCGGTTAATATGTCCCTGCTCACCACAATTGTAGCAGGTGACTGGTCCACTCCTGCGTTCGGACCCCTTCGAAAAACTAGTCATGGTGGGCTCAGATTTGCTCTTTTTTGACCAACCTGATTTCTGTGGAGAGGCAGGCCTCTTAAATCCGCCTTGGTTCTGATAGTGAGGCTTTCCTCCACCTTGTTTCTTTTTCTCAGACTCGTTCAAGGTGACCTCCATAGAATAGGCATGGTCGACGTACTCCTCAAGGGTCGAGAAGGTACGGTTCATCATCCATGGCTTAATGTCGTTACTCATCCATTTATGGAAACGAAGAATCTTCTGCTCCTCAGTGGCGAATTCAGTACCAGCATACTTCAATAACTCATTGAACTTCTTCGCCCTTTCTAAGACGCTCAATCCCTTCACTTTGGGATCATACAGCTCATCCCTCTTCTCGTCGATCATAGCAGGTGAGAAGAAACGTTTTAACATCTTTTCCTTGAACATCTCCCAAGTCAGTTCAGGATGTTCAGGCAGTCTGGATGTTTCCCACCAGTCATTGGCTTCATCTCTCAGTTGCAGGGCAGCAATGTGCACTCTTTCAGCTTCAGTGCAGTGCACATTCCTCAGTAACTTCTCCATGTTGGAAAACCAGTGATAGGCACTAGAAGGTTCTCCAGCACCATTAAAAGTTTCGGGCCTTAGCGAAAGGAAGGTTTTCAATGCCTTGGCATAATTTGACCCCTCGCCTCCATCGTGGGCTTCATTAACCCTCCTATTCACTTCAGGCTCGATCCCAACTGCATTGGCTGGATTCTGAACTGGTGCAGGCATAGCCTCACGCACTATCTGATTGATCATGGTCCGGAAAGCGGTCATAGTTGCTTCATCAAAGACCACAGCTTGAGGTGTCTCGCGTACTAGGCCATTTCCGCCCACTTGGGAACCCTCCTCTCGTTCACTCTCAGCTGGGGCATTATTCAGGTTGTCCCTTAAGGTGTTTCCTCGAGTGTTAACCATCTGAATGAATGACAAATGTTTCCAAACAATTAACATTTGTTTAAGGAAATGCGCAGACACATTTGAAAGGAAAATGATCATTATATTAGAAGATCATAATACATGCCGCAAGTACAGGGAAAAGATGGTTACACTTAGTACAAGGAAACTTAAACAACCTTACATCGACCCGACTATTCATGCCATACAAAAGGAATAGTCGACAACTTAAGAGGGCTTCCTACAGCTACGCGCTTATGAGGGTACACGAGGGAAAGAAAATCTAACGGGGATGAGACGGAGGGAAGCAGTACTTGTCCAAGAATCCGGGACTGAACAAATTGCCGTTCAGGACCTCGCCTCCATCTTCCAAAAACCACCTGGCTTGCTCGAGATTGCGGTTAAGAATATCAATAGACCGCTGCTCATTGACTATAGCGGCTTCAAAATTTGGATTTGCCAACGGTGTTGACGGAGAGCGTTCTCCCACGCTGTCTGATGCCGGCGGAGCAAGCTTGTCCTCACTTGGAGGCACGTAAGAGGGATAGGTCCTGGTGCAGGCAGCCGTCCACCTGTTCGTGGCGCTTCAGTGTTGTGATCCACTTGATCACCTACTGGTTGGTAGGTGAGTTCTGGTGGACTTGCCAGAGGGCCCCGGTTTAGATCAAGCGAGGAGGGGTTGTCTTCACGCCTTCGTTCATGGGACGTCACCTCCTCCCCAATTGGTACCTCTGAATTCCCATCTATAGGGTGGCTATTTGCCTCGAGGTCATTGAAAAGATTTTCCAGTCCATACTCTTCCAAGTCTGAAAGAGAAAAATTCCAATCTCCTAACAGTGCGGGATCCTCTAGTCCGGGGTAGGCATGTGCTCCCTCGTCACCTCCTCCCCAATCAGATTTGGAAGCTTGTGAAGTTGGGTTGATTTGGATCGGATTTTGGGAGGAAATTGATGATTGAGGGTTTCCGAATGCTCAGGGGTTATTGGGAGCGGAAGAGATGATGGCAGCTGGATTTACTGCAAACCCCCAATTTATAGAGCAACCTTCTCCACTTTGCACTCAAAGATGGATATGAACCGGGTAGGGGTGAGGGTGACACTGCTCAGCGGATTTTCGGGGCAGCAGGAGTGCTCTTTGCGTGAGTGACCGGAGAAGGCCGCGGAAATCCCGGGCACGAGCTCGTGAATTCGGATCTCAGGGTTGGTGGGATAGAAGAGTAGAGGTGAGGGCTAGAGGAAAGGACGAACGAGCGGGTTTCGGGCTGCCATGGACATGACCGAATTACCTTGGAGTGATGGAGTGAAAAGGACGAGGCTGACCATGGAACGCAGGAATTGGGATTTGTCCAATAGTCCAAAGGAAGTGTAGTTCTAGTTAGAAGAATTTAGTTTCTTTAACTAGACAAAAAGTCTTTGTAGTTTAGTTGGAGGAAGGAAGGGAAGGGGGGTAGGAGTGGTTAGGGGTTCAAATCCCACCCTTCTCCATCTTCTTATTTTTAGTTTCGGCCTATTATGATTAGATTAGCACTTGATTGAATTTTATAACAATTAACCCAATTTAATTAATTGTTGCTAATTAATAATATTAAATCTTCTCAAATTACAATTATGAGTGAAAAGACTTAATTTTATCTTTAGACTATAAATCTCTATTTTATATTTTAAAATTATATTTAACGATTAATATGCTTTCTTGAAAGCTTTAGTTTGTCGTTACGAAAACGAGTTCATTAGAATTGTTCTTACACTCCTAATAGAATATAGTACATAATATCTTATAAAAATAGCGGGTATTACATTTGGGCCAAAAACTTTTGCGGATTAATTTGCCAATAGTCTTCTGTAACTTTCTCCGGTTTTAAACACGTTTTAATGAAACTTGGTCAACTGGTCCATCAAGCTAATCTGGCTCATTAATTTTCCGTACGATATATTCATTAGATGTGGTTATCATTTTATCCATACACCTTTCAAAAGTAACCGGATCAATCCTAGCAGATTTGGCGTTTTTATTACCCTTTTGTATATGACGACCTTTGGGTCTTTTAGCACAACTACTTCCAGCTTGCGAGCTAGGACCCTCGATTCCATTAGGGGATCCATCATCAAGTAAGTCGTCATTGTGGTAAGGAGGTGTAGAAATAGGGGGTGTAAATTGGTTGTTCCACTTTGCACATCCTTCCAACAAAGATCAAGCATGATCAAACTTGAATAGCTTTTCCTTATTATCATTGATAAATATTCCACATGTTAATTGAGACTACACATATGTTTCAAGAATAAGTATGTAATGACTAAAATATATTATCTAAAATTTATATAATTAAGAAAAGATGTAAATATAATAATATATAATATAATAATAATGTAAAATAAATATTGACCACATCGATTTCGTTATCGTCACTTGGGGGATTAACATTTTCCTTTTTCAAGCTTGCCCTCCAAAGGGAGCATTGATTATTAATAACCTTGAAACTAGATTCAATTGAATCTTTGCTACAAGTCACCCCAACTCCAACTATTGAGTTCTCAACAAATAAAATAGAAACTCAACTTCAAAATGATTTCATGATTGGCAGATCCCAATTGAACCGTCTTCAAAAGTAGAAACACATGCTTCACATAGAGTTCCTCACTACTACTCCGACTAAGACCTCTTTTTGATGAGCTCATGATATTTTTTTAATTTATGAAGAAAGGAGAGAAATTGAACAATTGATGTAATCAAAATGAAACAAAGAGTTGTATTTATTAAAGAAACTAGTATTTCCGGGGCAGCGCCCTTTTTATACGGCCTTCATGTAATTTGATTTAAAAATAGAAACACATTTGATAGAGTTATAGTGCGTCTTAAACCTTTCTTATTGTTGGGACGCTATCAAGAACGCTTGCGTACTTGTTAGTGTTCCACACAACCGTCCCTTAGTTTTGATATTACAAACTCACTTTGATTCTAATAAAGTTGTCCAAGTGTTCAGGAACGCCAGTGATCAAAAGGACAACAAGTGTGTATGGGCGTCCCACAAGCTTAGGGACGCTAGATAACAGGAAGTAAGGACCAGCCAGAGACTACTTGAGCAAGGACGGAGTCCCAAGCAAGTAGGAACGCAAGAAAGGAGTCCTTACTCACTAGCCGACAGGATGACATCACTCGACAATGTTTGATCATCCAAGGACACGTGGAGACCGATCCTGTAGCGGAGTCCAACACTACGTGGCGGACGATCCTGTTACAGAGTCCATCAACACGTGGCGGCCGATCCTGTAGCGAAGTTCTTCATACACAGCTGGATACAGGAAGCTTCCTTATCACCGCCCTACTACGTGGAGGAAGATCCTGTAGCCACGTCCAAGAAGGGCATGATCGTCCCAGAGAAAAGACGCCCTTCCCCAAGTCCTATAAATAGCCCCAAGGCATTTATTGTGACGCTAACGCTTTCAAGAATATTCAGAGAGAATCATAGGAAAGCGGCTCACTCAAGAACACAAAGAACAAACTCAAGAACTCAAGAACAGTGCTAAGACTTTGAGTTAGATCGAGTGAGACTTGTAACCCAAATCACAAAACTGTTTGTAATCAAAAGAAAAGAAAGAGAGTCCTACGAAGTACTATAGGACGCAGGGATAGGAGTCCTTTAGTAGATTGAACTTGCTTAAGTTGTAGGCTTAGAGGAGTCCTTTACTAGTGGACTTAGGGAAAAGCTAAGTGCCAGAGAATTGTAAAGACTCGCCAGTACAACTGTAAGAACATTCAATATAAAGGAAGAACTATTCAAAAATCCTCCAAGGAGGTAGAGGTTTACACTCAAGGACTACTTGGTCTTGAGTGGTTCCTCTATAAATCTTTGCGTTCATTACTTACCTGTTTAGTACTATTTCCGCTGCATTACTCAAGGACGCCCCTACTCCTCGTAGGAACGCCTAATCTAAGGACGCCTTTACCAAAGTAAAGGCAGTCCCTCAGTACTAACGATCCAACAATTGGTATCAGAGCAAGCGCTCTAGATTCTTATTGAGTTGCAGGTAAAGATGGACATGGAACCCATTGGAATCTCTTATGTGAAGCCTCCACGTCTGATGGACGGCAACTTCAACCGTTGGAAAACTAGATTTGAGAACTTCTGCAGAAGCACAAATTATCAATGCTGGAACGTTATCAGAAAAGGTGATCTCAAAGTTCCCGATGACAAGAAAGACAAAGAGGACGAGTGGGGTCCTGATGAATTCAAGCTAATGGAAACAAATGCTAAAGCAGTGTGCTTCCTTCAAGCGTCCCTTTGCGAAAGGGACGCCACAAGAGTTAGCAATCTCCCCACAGCGAAACAACAGTGGGAAGCTCTTGAGAAATTTCATGTGGGAACTGCAGAAATGAAAGAGGACGTCCAGTTGAAGATCAAAAAGGAGTTCTATGCTTTCAGTATGTTGCCAAATGAAACGGTAAACGACTACTCGTACCGTTTTGAAGGTCTCGTCACCAAAATGAAGAACTTGGGCATTCCAGAATCAGAAATCTCCATGAGGAATAGAGTTCAAGTAGTCATCGATGGGTTGACTGGAGTCTGGAATTTTGATAGGACGACTTTCAAAGAAAACACAGCCAACAAAACTCTAAATATGGAAGAGATCTATGGGAAGCTCAGGCAATACGAAGAAAGAAGAATCTCTGACATGGCTCAACTAGGAAAGAATCCTCAAACTGATCTTGCTTTGGCGTCCACAACACCAGAGTATGCCGAGTACCTACGTGGCCAAAGAGATCTAGCGCTGATGATGCAAAACAAAGAAAAACTTGAGAACTTGCGTTCCAAAGAGAAAGAAAGAAAGCCAAAGGAAGAGATTGACTCAGATGAGGAACTCTCTCTTATTCACAAGGCTCTCAAGTACTATAACAAGAAGAACAAGCATAGTAGCAAGAGCAAGTCCTACAAAAAGGAGAGTCCCAAGTACACAGAGGCTGAAATGAAGGAACTCACACGCTACAAATGCAACAAGAAAGGACATTTTGCCAAAAAGTGTACTGTGGGAACGTCCTCCAAGGACAAGAAGAAAGCTCTCATTGGAGCATGTACAGCTGCCTGGGATGATCTCAGTTCAAGTGATGATGAACGTGACGATCAAGTTGCATACATGGCAGTGGAGGACGCCCCAGCTGTTGAAGAGAACGCCTCCGACAACGAACAAGAGGTAACTCATGATTCCATGATGCGTTCTCTAGAAAAGTGTTCAAAACAAAAATTGCTTAAACTCATCGGTAAAATCATGGAGGAAAGTCTTGTTATGAAAAGAAGAATGGATGAACTCGAAGATGAAAATATTGTAGTTGAATGTGAGAACTGTAATTCAATGACTATTCAACTAGAGTCCTCATGTGAAGAAACTAAGTCCCTAAAAACTGAACTTGTGTGTCTTAAACTTGAGAACGCCAAGCTTAGGGAAGAAGTGAAAGTTTTGGGAAAGAGTCCCATAGTTGAGGAAGTGAAACCAATAGTCTTTGTCCCAGCTAAGCGTGGTCTAGGTTATGAATCTGACTCTAGGAACTCTCTCCCTAGTGACTTTGAGGCTAGCAAAACTTCGGAACTTGAACTAGAAAGAGAGAAAACCAAGAATCTCCTTGAAAGAATTAGAGTCCTAGAGAGTGGAGAAAAAGGTCAAGAGGACTACTACACTAACTCTACCAGTCATAAAATTTACAAGAAAATTGCTAAAGGGGACGGTTCAAAAGTGCGTGATCCCCAAAAGATGAAGCAAAACAAAATCCAACGTCCCAACAAGAAGTACTACCTCGGTACTTACTATAGGACGTGTTCGTACTGTGGACAAGGTGATCATTTCAAATATGACTGTGTAAAACTTAAGGAAGACATTGAGAGTGGTAAAGCTGTTAGGACTAACAATGAAAATGCTAAGTCCGTTCCTAAAGCTAGTTCTAGGCGTCCTAGACGTTCTAGAAGTTCTTTCCGCAAACATGCCATTTCTAATGATGTTAACTTAAATGATTATATGCCAGAACCAGAGTTCTATTATTGTAATGATCCAGGTAAGGAACACCTTGCCTAGGTCGCCAAGAACTAACCTTGTTTTGGCAGGTGGAAGTGAGGGGACGCCATGGATCATTGATAGTGGCGCCTCAAATCATATGACAGGAAGCTAGATCCATCTCACTTCTATCCAAAGTAGTGCCACGGGAGGAACTGTCTCATTGGCAACAAGGGCAAAGGAAAGATCAAAGGAACGGGAACTGCTATTCTCAACCCGTCCATCAAAGCAACAAATGTCAGTCTTGTTGAAGGACTTGGCTTCAATCTTCTTAGCGTCTCTCAGATGTGTGATCAAGGTGAAAATCTAGTCACATTTGACTCAAAGGAGTGCCTTGTTATCAACAAGAAGTCCAACAAAGTTGTTCTCAAAGGAGTTCGCAAGAACAACATCTATATCTTCAATCAAGAGTTCAAGCCTAAATCAGAATTGTGTCTATCCGCTTCAAAGAAGGACGCTGATCTCTGGCATCGCCGACTTGGTCATGCTGGACCAAGCACGATCTTCAAGCTTCACCAAAGAAATCTTGTGAAGGGACTTCCCCGAATTGATCCTGAGACTGTTGAACAGTGCGAAGCCTGTATTAAAGGGAAGCAAACAAGAACGTCCTTTAAATCCAAGAACGAAGTAAGTACAAAGAAGCCTTTGGAACTTCTCCATATGGATCTTTATGGACCAATGAGAACGTTGAGCCACGGTGGAAAGAGGTACATTTACGTTCTTGTAGATGATTTTTCTCGATTCACTTGGGTTCTTTTCTTAGCGTCCAAAGCAGATTGTTTCAATGCGTTCAAAGTCTTCATCAAACAAGTGGAAGTTGCCCTTGAGACGCCTCTCAAAGCCATAAGATCAGACCATGGAACGGAGTTCCAAAACTCAGAGTTCCTGGCCTACTGTGATCAACATGGCGTCTCACACAACTTTTCAGCTCCAAGGACTCCTCAACAAAATGGAGTTGTGGAAAGAAAGAATAGGACACTAGAGGATATGGCAAGAACTATGCTTTTGGCTAATAGCGTCCCCAAGTACTTCTGGGCGGAAGCCATTGCCACAGCATGCTACATCATTAATCGTGCCATGATCCGTCCTCTGTTGAAGAAGACGTCCTATGAGTTGTTGAATGGAAGGAAGCCTCGCATTGACTATCTCAGAGTCTTTGGTTGCAAGGGTTTCGTTCACAACAATGATAAAGAAAAACTTGGAAAGTTTGATGCAAGGAGTGATGAAGCCATATTCCTTGGGTACTCTCTCACCAGCAAAGCATATAGAGTTTTCAACAAAAGGACTCTAAAACTTGAAGAGAGTATTCATGTTGTGTTCAAGGAGAGTTCTTCTCACAAAGAAAAATCAAGTAAGAAAGAACGCTCCTCATCGCAACAGCAGGACGACTCTGAAGATGAAGCTGAAGATTGGACCTCAGGAAAATACTATGTCTCTAAGGACGCGTCTCCAAATCCTGAAGAAGTCTCAGTGGACGCTCCCAGTGTTGTTCAGGGAGTTCTCTCTCGTAGTGAATCTCCAGTTCAAAAGATGTGGCTGAATCAAGTCAACAAGGCGAGCAACGCCAAAGTGTGGACGCTCTCTCTGAGGGGGAACACACTGAGGACGATGCTCAAAGTGACAGTGATAATTCTGATGGAGACATTGATCCAATATTTGCTCATTTGTTTCAAAGGGAGTCCCGCTTCTCTAGGGACCATCCAACTTCTCAAATTGTATCTGATCCGTCTCAAGGAGTTCAAACCAGGTCAGCTGCAAGCAAGTCCCAGAGTGCAAATTTAGCTTTTTGTGCATTCAATGCCTTTGTCTCTATGGTGGAACCAAAGAATATCAAAGAAGCACTCCAGGACGCTGACTGGATTCAAGCAATGCAAGAAGAACTCAACCAGTTTGAAAGAAACAAAGTTTGGACTCTCGTCCCACGTCCCAAAGGCAAAAATATCATAGGGACGCGATGGGTGTTCAGAAATAAGCTTGATGAGAGTGGACGTGTGTCAAGAAATAAGGCAAGACTGGTGGCTCAAGGATTCAAGCAAGAAGAAGGCATAGACTATGATGAGACCTTTGCACCTGTTGCTAGAATTGAAGCCGTTCGTCTCCTTATTGCCTTCGCCGCTCACAAAGGATTCAAGTTATTTCAGATGGACGTCAAGACTGCCTTTCTCAATGGAAAGCTAAAGGAGGAAGTGTATGTTGCTCAGCCGCCTGGCTTCGAGGACGCCTCTCACCCAGATCATGTGTACTACTTGGACAAAGCGCTCTATGGACTCAAGCAAGCCCCTCGTGCATGGTACGACAGGTTTGCGTCCTTTCTTTTGTCTCATGGGTACACTCGAGGTTCAATTGATAAAACTTTGTTTATAAAGAAAGTTCACAAGGACATTTTAATTGCCCAAGTCTATGTTGATGATATAGTCTTTGGTAGTACTAACATGAAACTTGTAGATGAGTTCAAGTCCTTAATGAGTAGTGAGTTTGAGATGTCCCTCATTGGAGAACTCAATTTCTTCTTGGGACTTCAAATTAATCAACTCAAAGAAGGGACGCGCATTCACCAACAAAAATATGTCCGTGAAATGCTTGAGAAGTACGGGATGAACACGTCCAAACCTGTTGCCACCCCTTGTTCTCCAAACTCGCGTCTTTACGCAGACGAACAGGGAAAGGACGTTGATCAAAAGCTTTACAGAGGGATGATTGGTTCTCTACTCTACTTGACCGCAAGCCGTCCCGACATTATGTTTGCCGTTTGCTTGTGTGCACGCTTCCAGGCGAATCCAAAAGAGTCCCACATGCAAGAAGTCAAAAGGATCTTTCGCTACCTCAAAGGACGCGATGATCTTTGCCTTTGGTACCCCAGGAAGACGTCTTTCAAGCTTGTTGGCTACTCGGACGCTGATTATGCTGGTCATGTGATTGACAGAAAAAACACTTCAGGAATGGCACAGTTCCTTGGTTCATGCTTAGTCTCTTGGGGATCTAAGAAACAGAACTCTGTGGCGCTTTCAACTGCGGAAGCCGAGTACGTTGTTGCTGCCTCGTGCTGTTCACAAGTCATCTGGATCAAATATCAACTAGAGGACTACGGTATTAATCTTGAAACTATTCCCATTCGCTGTGATAACACAAGTGCTATTGAAATTTCTAAGAATCCAGTTTTTCATTCACGTACAAGGCATATTCATATAAGGCATCATTTCTTGCGTGATAATGTTGAACTATGACTCATTAGTATGGAGCATGTAAGGACTGAAGACCAAATAGCTGATATTTTCACTAAGGCGCTTGATAGACGTCCCTTTGAGCATCTAAGGTTGCTTTTGGGGATGATAACTTTTAAGTAGCAAGTCCCGTTCTACTATTCCCTCAATGATTGGCTATGTCTTGTAGATTCTAAGTGTTTAAGAACTGTTATGCATTAAATTCATCTTTGCAAGGACGCTAGTCTAAAACTTCATGTGTTTTCTACTTTGGAACGCCATTCAAATTTTCTCTATTTTGTCTTGAAAAGAGTATCCCTGATCACCCAACCCTCATTATAAGCCGAAATGATGGGAACTCTAAGCTTACCCTAGCCGAGAACTCCGCAAAAGCGTCCTATGAGCTTCATATTTTCTTTTACGGGACTCCTTAGCCTACAAAATGCTAAAGTCCCGAGTACCAAGTCCTTCTCCACCACCACCTCAAGTCCCCTCCATCACCACCAAATCAATCCTCCCATCCAAGCGTCCAACCCCTTTATCTCCCCTCTCAAAAACATCCAAACCCACCTCCTCAAATCCAACACAAATCATGGACAAGTTTCCACCTCACTTAAAGGAGGGACGCTCCAAGAAAGTCCACGACCCAAGGCCCCTCAAAAAGGCCAAGACCTCGAGCGTCCCATCCTTCAAACCCTCCACAAAACGGCCGAGCACCACAAAACGGCCATCCAATCTCTCCAAAGAATCCACTCCTCCCCCTCAACAAATTTCAATCGTTCAACTTCCCACCCCTCCTCCGTCCCCCCAACCTTCCAAGAAAAACGCCCTCATTCTCTTTCCTCCAAAACCCCTTTCTCCCCTAAATCTCGCCAACTTCCCAACTGCTCCAGCCCACATCTCACCGCCTAAGGACCCCGAGACCCCCAGATCTCGCCGTCCCTCATCTGAGAGCGGACCTGAGGAAGTTGAGAAGCGTCCCGCCCTTGAGCATACCTTCAAACGCCGCAAAGCTGGCGAATCACCTAAGGTGCTCTTGGCCCAGGCCGCTCCAGAGCCCGAGCACATCTCCTCCTCCTCCTCTAGCTCATCTGAGAGCCAAAGAGGAACGCCTGCGGCCCAAGCCTCCCCGTTCATAGATGTTGTTGGGGACTCCGACGACGAGGCTGAAGGAGTTGAGAATGCTCCCGCTAAAACACAAGTAGATGAGGACGCTGGCGAGCACCAGGTACCTCAAAAGGACGCCGAGCCAACCATTTCTGAAGAGCTCGAGCGTGATGCTCAGGAAGTCCCTCCCTACATCCAATCCCTCCCAATCCTCAACCCTTCCCCAGCTCCACAAGATAACCCCTCCCCCACAATCCACAAAGAATCCCAAGTCCCAGCGGACGCTGAGCCACAAACAGAAATACAATCAGAAGCTCAGGACGCTGAGGGCACGTCCCACGGTCAAGGTTCATCTGCTGCTAATCAAACCACATCTGGTGGTAATGCTGAGACAGAACAAGGCACAGAGAACGCTGCTGGCCAGGACGCCAGTGAGAATGAGTCTGAGGACTCTTCTGATGAGGACAGTTCTTCGGATGGCGAAGACTCCGAGTCCCCCAAGGGCAAGCGCAAAAGAAAGCATGATGGCGCGCCCGTGAAAGTTCTTAGCCCTCTAGTTTATTCTGAAGAGTGGCTCGCCTCCTTCCATCAAGATGACAAAGTCCAGGAGTTCCTCGAGCTTCTGCGATTTCAGGGATGGCTGAACGTTGGGCCTGCGCCCGCTGTGGTTGATAAGGAACAGATTAAGGCGTTCTACAAAGACTTGAGGTACAAAGCTAAAGATGGTTCTCTCCACTTTAAAATAGATGGTGAGAAAGCATCAGTTAGTGAACGCCAGGTTCGAGCTTTCATGGGACTCGCTGCTCAGAAGCCCCCGTCCGACGCTCTAAGCTCTCTTCCAGAAGGCGGGTTCGAGACAACTGATGAAGAACTGCCCCTGGTTGAACATGTTTTTCAGGGCAAAAGGCCTATCGGACTGGACAGGGTTGCTCACGTTCTGAGCAAGGTTGGCGCCATAGCTCACTACTTCATCTGTCGCGCCGTCCTTCCAAGGCAGGAGAAGCGTTCAATCGTGCAAACACACGACATTATCTTAATTGACGCTTTTCTTGAACGCCGCCCCATCAACTTAGCAAGAATAGCAATGCAACATATGGCTAAGTGTGGGAGGAAGCGACATGCTCTGCCGTACCCGGGGCTGGTAAAGATGATTCTGAAATCTCAGAACGCCTATGATGACAGCGCTCCTCAAGAAGAACTCGGTCTGAAATGGAATGCCAAGAACGGACTTATCGAGATAAGGCATAATGAAGAGCTGCCGTCCGTGATAAAACAGTTAGAGGCTGAGGCTGAGGAAGCCAGACTGAAAGAAGCGGAAAAACGCATGGCAGCTGATGCTGAAGCAGAACGCCTTGCTTCCATGAGTCAAGCGTTCCCTCAGGAAGAAGAGCCAGCAGTAGACCTTCACGTTCTTGATCAGATGCTCATGGCTCCTTCTCCTACTCAAGAACCTCAAATGGACGCTCCCTCAACCAGTTCCGGACCAAGGCCTCGTTCTGCACCTACGAATCTGTCTGAGTATCCTCCTGCAGAAATCTTGGGTGCCATTATGGACAATCAATGCCATGTCTTCTCTGCTATCAAAGATTTGTCCGTGGCTCTCACTAAGTCGGCTGAACTTCAAGCACAACTTCTAAAGTTCTATCAAGACCAGAGCCGTTCCCAATGATCGCCATTCCCCAACTCTTAATCCCTCAATTATTTGCCTTTGCTTCTTTTGGTTAAAAACACTTGATCTTTGTGTGATCACGTTTGTGTAATAATTCTACTTTTGTTTGAATGGCTATTACACTGTTTGCTTGCATTATGTGTGTTTAAGCGTTCCACTGCTTTTAGTTATGTGTTTGTGCTAACGTCCTTATCACTTGTTATCCTTTTCGATGATGCCAAAAGGGGGAAGTGTAGTTTTGCAGAGATGTGCTATAAAATAGTTATCTAGAATAAGCAAGTGTTAAGGGGGAACTATTAAGTGAAAAGTCTAAGGAATGCTACTCATGCTAGAATAAAAGAGAACGCTTAGGAACTTTTCTAGGACGCGACTCTTTCCTTAAAATCCAAAAGCTAGAAAATCAAAGATTTAAAACTTGTGCTTACTGGAATTTCACTAAGTGTTAGAGGACGCTTCTAAGTTTTCATGCACGCTAAGTTCAAACGCCAAAACTATTTTGCTGAAGAGTTTGATATCATCAAAAAGGGGGAAATTGTTGGGGCGCTATCAAGAACGCTTGCGTACTTGTTAGTGTTCCACACAACCGTCCCTTAGTTTTGATATGACAAGCTTGTGGGACGCCCATACACACAAGTGTGTATGGGCGTCCCACAAGCTTAGGGACGCTAGCTAACAGGAAGTAAGGACCAGCCAGAGACTACTTGAGCAAGGACGGAGTCCCAAGCAAGTAGGAACGCAAGAAAGGAGTCCTTACTCACTAGCCGACAGGATGACATCACTCGACAATGTTTGATCATCCAAGGACACGTGGAGACCGATCCTGTAGCGGAGTCCAACACTACGTGGCGGACGATCCTGTTACAGAGTCCATCAACACGTGGTGGCCGATCCTGTAGCGAAGTTCTTCATACACAGCTGGATACAGGAAGCTTCCTTATCACCGCCCTACTACGTGGAGGAAGATCCTGTAGCCACGTCCAAGAAGGGCATGATCGTCCCAGAGAAAAGACGCCCTTCCCCAAGTCCTATAAATAGCCCCAAGGCATTTATTGTGACGCTAACGCTTTCAAGAATATTCAGAGAGAATCATAGGAAAGCGGCTCACTCAAGAACACAAAGAACAAACTCAAGAACTCAAGAACAGTGCTAAGACTTTGAGTTAGATCGAGTGAGACTTGTAACCCAAATCACAAAACCCGCACAGGACAAATTGTTTTTTATACGAACTTTGTGTGGTTTAATTTAAAAATAGAGACATAGTG
Source organism: Polygonum aviculare (assembly GCA_934048045.1). NCBI lineage: Eukaryota > Viridiplantae > Streptophyta > Magnoliopsida > Caryophyllales > Polygonaceae > Polygonum > Polygonum aviculare. Next base: position 20,804,189 of record OW204026.1, read on the forward strand.
CATAGAGTTATATTGCGTTGTAATTTATCAAAACTTTCCTTCAAATAATTTTCTTAAATAAATATAAATCAATGATGTATTAAATTATAGGAAGTTTTGTGATTTTAAATAAATTATTCATTTAGTTTCCCCCTAAGGCAAAATGAGAAAGTAAAAATTTTAGATTTCAACCCGAAATCACTTACAAAAGATATCTTAGTGTACTTCTTTATTAAATAAAAATTACCCTCTGTCCCTTAATGTTTGTCTAATCCCCCTACAACTTTGTGGATTTAGTGTCCATTAAAAGTGAATTTCTGGGTCTACTGTAAAAAGTTGACGACGCTTAAAGTGTTTATGAATTACTCCCTCTGTCCCTTAATGTTTGTCTCATCTCCATTTTTTCGTCCCGAAATGTATGTCGTATCGCTCCTTCTTTTCTTTTCTATCAACTACTTTTTCACTTTTAATAACCACACTTTATAACTTTTTATTCTACATATCTACTTTTTCATCATTCTTTTTTTCTTTTTTCTCATTTAATTCATCAACTTTTTACACTAATCAACCTTTTTACACTCACAATTTATCTCCTTCTTTCTTTATTTCTCCTACTTCCTTTCACCCATCAACCTTTTCTTACACAAAAATACATTTTCCTTTCCTTAATCTACGCGTGAAAAGTGTCATGAGACATATATACCGGGAGGAAGGGAGTAATATAATGCGAAAAACTACATAAATATAACTAAGCGAATTTTCGAAACCCAATAAAATATGATCTTATATATAACGAACGTGCAATAATACCAATCATCCAAAATTTGGCCGGGAAATTGTCCGTGTTTTATTTTTAGTGAACATGTTAATGCTAATAGTTTGCTTATGCTTTTACGATTTTTGCAGTTGGAATTATTTTGGGTTCAATGACTTGAACTGGTATTATTTTGTAGGGCTGAGCAAAATCCGGTCCGGACCGGATTTTTGGACCGGACCGGACCGGACCGGTACCGACCGGGACCGGACCGAGGCACTTCCGGTCCGGTCCCCGGTCCATGAATTTTAGATATCCGGTCCCCGGTCTGGTCCCGGTCCGGTCCGGTCCGGACTGGATATTTATAAAAATTAAATAAAAATTAAATTTATATAAAAATTATGTTAATTTTAATGTTTTTATAGTTTATTTTTAATATTTAAGTTTCACATTTATATTATATACTTAATAATACTATATTTTTCATAATTTATATATATTTTTTCTAAATAAATTATAATTTTTTCAATAAAAAAATAATTTTTAATTCAAGTAATATTTTTTTAAAAAAAATAAAAATCCGGTCCAAAACCGGATCGGACCGGGACTGGGACCGGACCGGACCGGAGTTTTCCGGTCCGGTCCCCGGTCCATACATTTTAGGGCATCCGGTCCTCGGTCCGGTCCGGTCCGGTCCGGTTTTGGACCGGTGCTCAGCCCTATTATTTTGAGTAAATAAATGTAAAGTAGTCACAAAAGATAATATTTAATTGGAAATATTCCTATCCTCAAAACCTCTATAAATTAATAAATATTAGTTACTCTCTAAATTAATATCTTTACAAAATAATAAAATACTTCATTCTTGATACTATTAATTTACAAAGGTTTGATTGTATATATTACTATTCATGGCATATTGGCATCCCTTAAGAACATTAGTCAAATATAAATCCAATTTCTTCACTACAAAAAAAAATGGTTGTATTTACAAAATTAGTTATTGAATTTTATTATCGTTATTTTGTTATTTATTTTTCGATTTTAAGTATGTAAATTAGTTTATCTATGTTAAACTCACTTGTATTTTACATTATTTGAAATTTGAATAGTGAAGCACTTACAATGAATAAATTAAAGGTGAATTTATCTCTTAATTATCTAATAGGTTAGTTACAAATAAATTTAAAGGCATATTTATTTTCCTCTAATTAGCAATATAACGCAATTTCAAGAATCCTATAATGATCAGTGCTAGCTACAATAATCTAAAATTCAAGTCCTAGAAGAAGTTAATTAGTGGTCAACATGATAGGAGGCACCAATTTATAAGAACAATTGAAGTATAAGACTGGGAAGATAACCTGTGACTACTTGAATTATAACTGTTATGCATATTCAAAGCATAGAAATTTGTTGTCAAATGCAGGATCAAACTATTGAAGATAATTAAGAAATATGAAAACCAACTTACATAGACAGGATGCTTTCAAGGAACAGAAAAAGTGCCTCCAATTGATCCAGATTAGGTTGACCTTGAACGATCACGACAGTGATAAAGAATTGACTCGTAAGGCAAGCGAAAACCAGTAGCACAAACACTTTACAAAGCCATCGTTACAGAAATGATGTCTGGAAAAAGGGCCAGTAAACGTCATTGGGTATTCATCAACTTTATGGGAAAACCCAAGTATAATCATCCATCATGATTTGAGTAGTGACAACATACCTTGAACGTTTTTGCATTTGAGTTAATTGTATTATATGAAATTTTAGAATATCTTATTTTTATGGACTTCACTAATAGATTATTTTCTTATAGGTTTTTAGAAATAAAGTATGTATAGTTGTATATTAATTAGACAATAATCTTTAAAATATTTATGAACGTATTAGTTTCTATATTATTCAAAGAATATTTGGTTTGCATGTGTTAGATAATTGTTTTTGTAGATACTATTGATTTTTGAATATCAATACATAATAGAAGACTAATAATTATCTTTGTGACATATCGATGCTGATTTGAACAATTTGAATACTAACTGTATTAAATAATCTTGAAGAGTTTTTGCAGGAAGAAAGTGTATTTTGAATTTCTTTTATGTTTTATCTTTTATCTTTAGACTTTATGGTATCAGATTTTATTTAGTTCCCCACCCATAAATATTAGTTTATAAAAACAAATGCTCAACGAAAGATAATTAGCGATACACTAAGAATCATCGTTATTATCTTAACAACATATAGAGAAAGTGTAAGCTTTGGAGAAAATAAAGTAAGGAAAAAAACTTAAAACCCTTATGCATGGATCATTTAGAAAAAAGAAGAATTCCTTATAAAAGTGAGAGAGTAGTTAATTATTAATAATAATTTTTTTTTTGTAAATATGTTAGAGAAAATTTGTTATGCCTTTAAATAAGATAAAAATTAGCTTGAAATTTTATTATGATTGATCTCTTAAAATTCTTTACAATAGAATAATCTTAATTAAAATGAATGTGGGATTGCACAATTCTTATTCTATATCATAAAATGTACTGAACTATTAGATAGAGATATGCGTCAACTATGACATATGGTTTTCTTTTAATTGTAATAGAAAAATCTCTTAGTAAACATGGGACATTTTTAAGGCTGTTACACTTAATTTTATTTAGTACATGTATATTTTACAAATAATTTTCCCATCAAATAGGTTTTTGATTTCCTTTGGATATGTTACTCAATTCAGTATACGTATTTTCTATATGTTGATTAAAATAAATGGATTATAACTGAACGTACTATATTGAATTGAAATTATTATATGTTTCTAGATTGAATTGAAATTATTATAAAATGTAATGAACTGTGGGATTATTATCCAATACCTCCCGCAATATTGCTCGTTCCAGCAGCAGAGGCATCTTGTTCTAAATCCTCTTTCTCAGTAGATTCCCACAATAGTAAAACATTCATTATCAAATGCACTGGTTAGCTTTTTCTGCTTAAAAACTGCATCTTGAGCAGCTCCCGGCATGAAGCCATGGCCCATGTTGCACCGTTCAAGATATTTAGAATAGAATCCTTATTTTAATTAGTGTGTATGCTTTGGTCCTATTGATTTTAAACTTTGCTATACTACGCAGATGTTGATTGATTATATGCCACCTCCTTTTATCCGCATCAATAAGTAGTTATATCAATATAGATTGCTTTTATTCGATCTTTGAACATGAACGACGGAAGTTCCATTTTATTTAGGCGTATACATGGGGTCGAGAGCGTCCCGCCTGCTATTGAGTGCCTGGGCGTGACATGTATTTTGGTTGTGTTCCCTGTGCAATGTCGGGACTTTGATCGTGACCCTGCCAGCAATTTATGGCATGTTAGTTGCATGATCCTGCTTTTGAGTGCTCAACACCCATATACAAGCAATTTGTACGTATCCAAAACGGTGGAGACTTGAAAGCGACGTTAAGAGAACTGTTTTACAAATACTTTTGTTTTTGTTTTTCGAACCTGTAAATGTAGAAATTTATGCCTTCATCGCCGCTACAACGGAGGCTGATAATCGTTCAATATCAAAGGGTGTTGGGGAGTGAATTTTTGCCTCTTGGAAGAGAAATACCTTAAGATAAAGGTGGTTTTGGTGGATGAAGAAGACTACGGCTACAGGTTGGATGCCTGGAATCTAGAATTGTGGTCGTTATGGGAGTATTTGATCTACAGTTGAATGCATATTGGTTTGTGTACATGTCGGTTTTTGGAAAGTGTCAAGGCTGAATGCCTGAATGCAAGTAGAATATGCCAGAATAGTTTGACATTGTACCCATGGTTCTTTTTTTCTTCATTTTGAAGCCTCTTTTAGGAACCAGAACACTGGAGAGTTATGTCGATTGGTAAGTTCTTGTTCTCTGTTTTTGCCCGTGAACTTGTTAAGTTATAGACAGTTTGTTTCTTCTCTTAGCTCTATAAACAATATAGCCTTCATAGGAAACAACACCACATTTTTTGGAGCATTGATTTCCTGGTAAACAAGTACTTTTTTAGATAAATCCAGATCACCTCTCATCCTCGATGAGAGTTACATATTAGAAAGTTGCATTCTACCTAGTTGAGCTATCATTCTGTATACATTCTTGGAGAATTAGTCAAGGAAGATGCCTAAAGCCACAACTTAGAATGCACATTTAAATAAAGTTCAAAACTACCAGATTTACCATGCTTAACTCTACAGACCCTTCCCTTCTATCAGTTGTGCATCATGTCAGCAACAACCAGCAAATTCAAGGCACAAAAAGCAATCCTCCATTTGGGCTAAGGAAACATCAACCCGCGATGCGTAGCAGTCTCCAAGAAATCAACAGGACCGCCTTGTTCACGCCGCTTCTCACGCTGCTCGTTTGCCAACCATCTCAGGACCTCCAGAACTAAGTTTCATCACAAAATTCAGTTTACTAATTGCAGTACTTTCTCTTCTTTTTTATGATAACTGCAATACTCCCTCACCTCCTTGTAGTCAATGTGAACCAAACATGAATTATACTAATTAAATATGCATAGTAGTATATAAAATCAAGAGTTATGAAGAAATGCATCAGGGTCCTTTTTATGGTTGTAGTAAATAAGAAACCACAAAATGCAGGAAAAAGTAAGAACCATATCAACACTGATCAAGGGATCAAAGAGCATACAGTTTGTTGAGCATCCTTAATGCTCTCAGCAGCAAATGAAGCTTGATCAAGGTTGAAAGTCCGGTTGTATAGCATATTTCTAATATCAAGATTTCTACAACAAATCTAGTACAAACTATATAAGAGAATTTTCTATGAAATGATGAAGGGTGAAGGGAAAGCATTGTCCATAAACACATTTGTTACATACCTTAATCATTTTGCATACACAGTAAAAGGACAATGCATAGCCAAGCATATTCTGCATGTGGCCCTTCCATGTCCGAGAAAAAGCAACAGCAGCCTGGCAAAATGCGTGAGCGATCATTAAGCTGAAATAGAAGATACAATAGAATCTGCTGATACAAACTTCATTATTGGAAACCGATTTTGCTGTTGCTAATTAATACAAAGTCCTCTTCCAACATAATATCATGGACCTATTCTCTATCTAATATCTAATAATGTTATTACTATCTGACACACAAAAATATAGACACAACATACGATCAATTGTACAAAAATATCATAGAATATTTCTATATTTTGCATATCAATATCAAATTACCCAACCATAAGAACGCTGATTTATAATGCATCCACTTCCAACCAATTTTACTGGCATTTCTTTTTTGGAAATCTCAAATTAATGCAAGGTTCCATTATACAATATGAAATAAAATCCATTATTTCTCTGCAATTCGTAAACATCCATTATGGATTCTCTATATCCAGCTAGTATACTAAATAAATCAATCCTAATTTATAAACAAATAGAGCAAACGTGTCAGTTGAACTTCAGGTTAGCACTTAGGGAAAGAATGTTTAGGCTCCATGAGGTTTTAAATGTGTCATCTCATCTGAATACGATAAAACACACCAACCAATCATAAGATGACTTTGAAAACAATGAAGCACACAAAAAATACACAAACTCCACAAGTCCCTACACTTGGTCATGTTGTCTAAAATTGCCATAAGAGTGGGATCCCACGTAATAACCACTTTCTAACTCTTTTTCAGTCTACCTATCCAGTTACTGCACAAAACTTCCCTTATGAGAAAATACCGTTCTTCCAGGAACGTCCAATGAAACTTATAAACATCAAACATAGGGGAAAAGCCAGACTTAACTTGTAAAGGCACTAACTATAAAAAGAAAAGGTATGTGACATATCGTTTTTAGGTGGGATAAACGATTCTGCAATCAGTCAAAAACACTATAGGCAATTGTCACTACACCAGTGGAATAAGGGCTCTTCAAACAATAAAGTATTGATAAATGCAAACACTGGGTCTCATTCCACCAGGAACAAAAAGAGAATGAAACCCCGGAGAATCCTCATAATTAACAAAAGTATGAAAGATGTTAAGAGAAAATATGGCCTTACATCCGCTTTTGTTAAAGAGGTCTCATTGCTGAGCCTTGACCGCTTCCTGAGAACGCCCAGGGCGTGTTCTCTTGATTTGTTCTCTGTACCTTGCAAGTTCAGCATCAAGCTTTTTTATCTTCTCGTCCACATTATCCCCACTTCTAATAATCTAATAGAGAAAAAGCCAAGGAATACGAAATACACACATCATAAAATCTAGAGAATAAGGAGCTCCAAACAACACAAAGAAATCACAAAACACCCAAACTCATAGCCTTGAAACTGAGGTATGCACATAAAAATGGTCATGGATACTGTTTGGAAGTTCTAGTCGGGGTTTACAATTTGATCCTCTTCTCATAATCTGTCAGATAAATATCACATGTCTTCCCTAACATGAGGCGGTCGAAGGTGGCAAGAAAGAGGCGAGCGTGGAGGCCGGGATGGAGGAAGTAGACGACTTCCAGGTTGTTGTTGATAGCGGTGGGGATGGCGTCGTAGCTATTGTTACATAAGAAAGTACCAATTGTATTAGATGTATCCCCCGACAGCTATTGTTACATAAGAAAGTACCAATTGACATACCCTTTTAATGAAGTCGCGCCCACTTGAATCAGTATAGAATGTTTTGTTGGTCTTCATTTCTGTAGTAATTTTAGTCACAACTTCTTTTCCAATGCCATCATCAATCGATATAGGGCCCAACTGAGCATAAAGAGAAATCAATCACATTATCAGAACAAATGATAGAAAAATGTTGATCTTATATGCATAAATATGAGGAAGCCAGCAATTGGAATTTCATATTTTATTAGCATAAACAGTCATCCAAACGAAAAAAAAGAATTCTAGTTTTATAACTAATCACAACATGATAAATGTTTGCTCAAGTATGAATTTGACAAACAATTTCACATGAGAACTACAAATTTTAGAGTGCCAAATTATTGCCATGCCATGAAACCTCATGGACATCTTTTACTCCAAAATTTTCATATCTTTCAAGTTTTTTAGTCTTTCCCATGTGTAAAATTAGAAACTTATAAGAAACATGATGATAAGCTTACAGCGTATTCAACTTCAACATGATCCTTCCCCTTGTAAAGCCTTTTGATCTGCAAATTTATAGAAAGAACCTCTCAATTATAAAGTTGTACATTTTAGTATCACATGGTTTTAAACTTTATATTTGAAAGAGATTGTCAATAGCCAAGTAGACCAAGATCAATATATAAAAAGAATAGGAAGAACTTGATATATCCAGGAAATGATTTGTTGATGAACTCCTTCTATTAATGGACCACGCACAACAGTTGCTGAGCGCTGTCAGTAAAGAAAACCTCAGATATGTGCTAAAACAACTTATGATTTGTCCTCACCTTCGGCATTCTTCACAGCTGCAATTTGGAGAAACAAATCAGGTATAGAATCACATATCACCAGCAGACCAGTTAGTCACACAAAATCTATAATAAGGGACGATTGATCAGCAAGTTCAATTCGAGAAAACAACACATATATCAATATATAATCAGTGGCGGACTCCCGAACCTCCCCGTTCAATCTGAAATTTAGAGAAGCCGAAACCCCCATATCAGCACACACACTCTAGCCGTGAAATTCGTGGCCGAAATCTACAAAAATCGGAAATTAAAGAGTTGGATTGTTAGATGAAAAGTGAAAACGCACCGTTTTGGTTCCTAATTTTGCGAGATTCGGTGGGGATACGGTTAGGGTTAGGGGCCACGTTCACCCTCCTTGGCAAGAACACGCCCGTCCCTACGATCTCGCGCTTGGCCGGCGTAGGTGGCGGCGGCTGCCGGTGGAGAGGGCGTTGAAGCGGCGGCTAAGATTACGGAGCCAGGCCAAGAGGCCAGTTCAAAAAGTGGCTGTTCGCCCTTCCGGCATGGTAGAAGTTGCCTTTTACAGAGAGAAATTGTAGATACTGGAAATAAAAGTCCGTTACTAACAAAATGAAAACCCTACCCCTTGCAACTAACCATGAGAGATCGAACTACGGTGGCGATCGGAGAAGAAGATCCGAGATCGGCTGTCGTTTCTTCTTAAATGGCGCTTCCTCCACAAATGCCTCATGCCGCTGACTTTGCACCGCTCGAACGTGGTTTTATACATTCAGGCGTTTAGCCGTTTCTATAGCCAAGAAGCCATTAGCCTATTAAATGTGCTTCAGTTTTTTTTGGTAAAAGATATTGATTTAAATGGGCTCATTCAATTTTAGTGTAACATATGGAACTTGAATAGGCTGAAAAGATAATGGCATTTTAATGAAATTGTGGATTTTTTTTTATTTATCTTCCTAAGAATCCCATGTGTATTTATTACACTTTGTTATGAAATGAAAACTATACAAATTTGTATAAAATGCTTAGCATTCATTACCCTCCAAATCCTTTCTTTATAGGTTTTATGACTAGATACATTTCAAAAAAAAATATTACCATTTCATTTGAACAAAAAAGGATTGTTGGTAGATTTCTCTCAAAAGTTGGCGTGAATTAAAAAAAGGTATAAATCAATTTTTCAATTGGTTCATTAATTGTAGAGATGAGTCCAATCAAATGTTACATTCTGCGAAAAGTGGGTGAGTATTTAATGAATTTAGCTTTTTTGACTCTTAAAATACATAGAATGTGAAAGACTTTTAAGATGAAATTAAGTACAAAAATCTACTCCTTTATGTTTCAATTCAGAACCTTTTACGAGGAGTTCAATTCAGCACCTTTTACAAGGAATTTGTATGAATTGTATTATACGGAGTATCATATACTTTCTTGTGACACAGTGTCTATGATTAGCATTTCTGTTACACTTGGCTTTAATGTAAGTGGGTATTTTAATGTAATAAGACTCATCTTTAATTCACGTACTCACAAAATCAAGAATGTTATCATTTTTATAATGATTAGTTATAAATAATATGAGTTCTCAAATAATATCATGTAACAACAAAGCTTTATTTATCTATATTTTAAAAAATAAATATATTACAAAATGTCACAAAATTACGTATTTTATGAAAATAATGAGCCAGATTAGCTTGACGGATACATATTGTTGAATCATACATTTTTATTTTGGCCCAAATTAACTTCACTCCTTGTAAAAGGTTTTAAACTAAGAGAGGTTCGAAGAGAGGAGAAGTTAAGAGAGGTTTGAAGAGAAGAGAAGAGGAGAGGAGAGGAAGGCTCAAAATCTTGCTAGGAGAACTTGATCTTAAACCCTCAGATCAACTTCACTCAAGTCAATCCAAGGTTATTAATCTGATTTTATTCATATATTCCAATGGTTTAGATAGACAAACAAGGAGTTAGTATTCACATGGATGGATGGATAAGCTAACCTTGTTCTACCAAAGGCCCAAACATTATAGGTCCAAAGTAAAATCCTAAAGTGACAAGTGCCAAAAGCAAATATTGCTAAAACTATTACGTGTCTATTAAAGGAAACTAGGATAAGCATGTCCAAATCAAGCTAGGAGATGATGTACAATGGTGACCCACGAATGCTCCTTGGCTTTGCCCATAATGGCTGGAATGCGAGCTAGAAGAGCTCAAGTAGCTTGCTTGATCTTTTTAGCTCGTTCTCGAGTGATTGGACCATCATATGGAATATGGGCCAAGTCCTCGATCTCTTTCAATTCGGAGTCATTGGTGGTTGTTGCATCATTTCTTGTAGTGAGATTAGGGGTGTCCAACGGGTTGACCCGACCCGTGACCCGTTGACCCATAATCCATTGAAACGTGACCCGAGACCCGACTCGTAACCCGGTTTACGAGTTTTATGGGTCGGGTCACGGATTAATGTTGAGACAATGTCAAGGACGCCTTTAGTACTGAACATTGTGCCTGGCGTCCCTTAGTTTTGATATGACAAACTCGTCTTGATCTAATGAGTTGTCCAAGTATTTCAGGGACGCATGTTGAAAAGGACAACAAGTGGTTTTATATGTAGTGGTCCTTAAGAAGTAAGGACGCTACATCTCTCAGTGAACGACTTGACAAAACCTCAAATAAGGACACCGTCCTTAATCACTACACTGGAGTCCTTCAAAGATGACCGACAAAGTGACATCACCAGACAAGCTTTGATCTTGAACTCCACGTGGTGGAAGATCCCGCAGTCAAGTCTGACGGAATTGCCAATAAGCTTCCTTGATCATCACAGAGACACGTGGAAGTAGATTACTGTAGCAACGTCCTTAAAGGCATGATTGTAAGAGAATGACGCCCTTCCCCATGTCACTATAAATACTCTCCCAGAGCATTTATTGTGACTGCGACGCTTCAGAGAATATTCAGGGAATTTGTCAGAACGCTCAAGAACACCAAGAACAAGCTCAAGAACAAGTGAGACTAAGGTGTTAGATTGAGCGAGAAGCGTACCACACAACCAAAAACTGTTTGTAATAGAAAAGAACAAAAAGAAAGAGACAGTCCTTATGAAGTACTGTAAGGACGAGGTGATAGCATCCTTTAGAGAGATTAAGTTAGGTTACATTTCAGGCTTAAGGGAGTTGTTACTAGTGGACTTAGGGACGCCTTCTAAGTGCCAGAGAAGTGTAACTACTCGCCAGTGAATTGTAAGGAAACTTAATAAGAAAGGAAAGAAGATATTACAAAATCCTCCAAGGAGGTAGAGGTTTACACTCAAGGATTAGTTGGTACTTGAGTGGTTCCTCTATAAATCAAAAGCGTTCTTTACTTTCTGTCTTTACTTGTTTAGTCTTTTGTTTTTCCGCCGCCACTCAAAGACGTCCTTAGTCTTTACTAAGAACGCCTGAGTTAAGGATGCCATTAACATTGTTAAGGACGCCTTCTGTTTAAGACTAACGATTCAACAATTGGTATCAGAGTCGGCGCTCTAGATTCTTACTGAGTTGCAGGTAAAGATGGACATGGAACCAATTGGGATCTCTTTTGTGAAGCCTCTGCGTATGACGGACGGCTGTTTCAACAGATGGAAGATAAGATTTGAGAACTTTTGCATGAGTCAGAACTATCAATGTTGGACAGTAATTAGGTAGGGTGACCTCAAAGTCCCTGATGACAAAGTTGACAAAGAGGACGAGTGGGGTCCCGATGATTTCAAGTTGATGGAAACCAATGCTAAGGCAATACGTTTTCTTCAAGCGTCCCTCTGCGAAAGGGATGCCACCAGAGTTAGCAATTTGGTAACAGCCAAGCTACAGTGGGAAGCTCTCGAGAAGTACCACGTAGGAACTGTTGAGATGAAGGAGGATGTTCAGCTCGAAATCAAGAGAGAGTTCTATGCTTTCAGAATGCTGCCCAATGAAACGGTTAAGGACTACTCATACCATTTTGAAGCTCTTGTTACCAAGATGAAGAACTTGGGTATCCCAGAAGCTGAAGTCTCAATGAGGAACAGAGTTCAAGTAGTCATTGATGGACTTACAAGAATTTGGAACTTTGACAGAACTACTTTCAAGGAAAATCAAGCCAACAAGACGCTTGATATGGAAGAGATCTATGGGAAGTTGAGGCAGTATGAAGCAAGAAGGAACTCTGACATGGCTGAGCTAGGACGGAACTCACAAACAGATCTTGCTTTGGCATCAACAACGCTAGAGTACGCTGAGTACCTACGTCGTCAAAGAGATCTAGCATTGATGGTGGACGCCAATAAGAGAGAAAATCGTGAGAAATTGTGTGTCCATGCGTTGAAGGAGAATGAAAGCAAGTCAAAGAAACTGCTTGATGAAGAGGAAGAACTTGCTCTTCTGCACAAAGCTCTCCGTTCCTAGGGTAAAAGGAACAAGGAATTTAAAAAACACAAGATGCCCTACAAAAAGGAGAGTCTCAAGTACACTAAGGCAGAGTTGAAAGAACTCACTTGTTACAAGTGTACCACAGGAATGTCCTCTAAGGAAATGAAGACAAAAGCTCTCATTGGAGCGTACGCAGCTGCATGGGACGATCTTAGTTCTGATGATGAAGAACAAGAAGATCAAGTCGCGTACATGGCAATGGAGGACGCCCCAGCTGTTGAAGAGAACGTCTCCGAAAAGGAACCAGAGGTAACCCATGATTCCATGATGAGTTCCTTAGAGAAATGTTCAAAATCAAAGCTTATTAAACTGATTGGTAAAATCATGGAAGAATGTCTTGAAATGAAACATAGGATGGATAAACTTGTAGATGAAAACATAGTAGTTGAATGTGAGAACTGTGCTACAGTGTCTTTATAACTAGAGTCCTCCTGTGAAGAAAATAAATCCCTAAAAATTGAAGTGATGTGTCTTAAACTGGAAAACGCAAAGCTTAGGGAAGAAGTGAAAGTGTTAGGAAAGAGTTCTATCATTGAGGAAGTCAAACCAATGGTCTTTGTCCCAGCCAAAAGAGGACTAGGTTATGAGCCTGACACTAGGAACTCTCTCCCAAACGACTTTGAGGCAAGCAAAACTTCAGAACTTGAACTAGAAAAGGAGAAAACTAAGAACCTTCTTGAGCGCATTAGAGTCCTAGAGAGTGGAGAGAAAGGTCAAGAGGATTACTACACTAACTCCACAAGTCATAGGATCTATAAGAAAATTGCTAAGGGTGAGGGTTCTAAAGTTTGCAATCCACAAAAAATGAAAGAGAACAAAACCCAACGTCCCAATAAGAAATATTACCTTGGTACTTATTACAGGACGTGCTGGTACTGTAGACAAGGAGATCACTTTAAATATGATTGTGTCAAGTTGAAGGAAGACATTGAAAATGGAAAAGCTGCTAGGACTAACAATGAAAATGATGAGTCCGTCCCTAAGACTAATGCTAGGCGTCCTAGACGTTCTAGAAATTCTTTCCGAAAGCATGCTAATTCTAATGATGTTAATATAAATGACTACATGCCAGAACCAGAATTCTATTATTGTAACGAACCAGGCAAGGAACACCTTGCCTAGGTCGCCAAACACTAACTTCGTTTTGGCAGGTGGGAGTGAGGGGACGCCCATGGATCATTGATAGTGGCGCCTCAAACCATATGATAGGAAGCCAGATCCATCTCACTTCTATCCAAAGTAGTGCCACGGGAGGAATTGTCTCGTTTGGCAACAAGGGCAAGGGAAAGATCAAAGGGACGGGAACTGCCATTCTGAATTCGTCCATCAAAGCATCAAATGTTAGTCTTGTTGAAGGACTTGGCTTTAATCTTCTAAGTGTCTCTCAAATGTGTGATCAAGGTGAAAACCTAGTCACATTTGACTCAAAGGAGTGCCTTGTTATCAACAAGAAATCAAACAAAGTTGTTCTCAAAGGAGTACGCCAGAATAATGTCTACATCTTCAACCAAGAGTTCAAGCCTGCATCTGAGTTATGTCTATCTGTCTCAAAGGAGGACGCTGACCTCTGGCATCGCCGTCTTGGCCATGCTGGACTAAGCACAATCCTTAAACTACACCAAAGAAATCTTGTGAAAGGACTTCCCCAAATTGATCATGAGAAAGTTGAACAATGCGAAGCCTGTATCAAAGGGAAGCAAACAAGAACGTCCTTCAAGTCCAAAAACGAAGTCAGTACGAAGAAGCCTCTGGAACTTCTTCATATGGATCTTTGTGGACCAATGAAGACGCTGAGCTACGGTGGAAAGAGGTACATGTACGTTCTCGTAGATGATTTTTCTCGATTCACTTGGGTTCTTTTCTTAGTGTCAAAAGTAGATTGTTTCAACGCATTCAAAGTCTTCATCAAACAAGTGGAAGTTGCTCTTGGGACATCTTTGAAATACATAAGATCAGACCATGGTACAGAGTTCCAAAACTCAGAGTTCGTGGCCTATTGTGAGCAACATGGCGTCTCTCACAACTTCTCAGCTCCAAGAACTCCTCAACAAAATGGTGTTGTGGAAAGAAAGAACAGGACGCTGGAGGATATGGCAAGAACTATGCTTCTAGTTAATAGCGTTCCCAAGTACTTCTGGGCGGAAGCTATTGCTACAACATGCTACATCATCAATCGTGCCATGATCCGTCCTCTGTTGAAGAAGACGTCCTATGAGTTGTTAAATGGAAGGAAGCCTCGCATTGACTATCTCAGAGTTTTTGGGTGCAAGTGCTTCGTCCACAACAACGACGAAGAAAGACTTGGAAAGTTTGATGCAAGGAGTGATGAAGCCATATTCCTTGGGTACTCCCTCACAAGCAAAGCATATAGAGTTTTCAACAAAAGGACTCTTAAGCTTGAGGAGAGTATTCATGTTGTGTTCAAAGAGAGTTCTTCCCACAAAGAGAAACAAAGCAAGAAAGAACGCTCTTCCTCACAACAACAGGATGATTCTAAAGACGAAGTTGAAGCTTGGTCCTCTGGAAAATACTATGTTCCTAAGCACGCTACTCCTAATCCAGAAGAAGTCTCAATGGACGCTCCTAGTATTGATCAAGGAGTTCCCTCTCGTAGTGAATCTGCAGTTCAACAAGATGCGGCAGAATCAAGTCAACAAGGTGAGCAACGCCAAGGTGTGGACGCTCTCTCTGAGGAGGAACACACTAAGGACGATGCTCAAGATGATAGTGATGATTCTCATGGAGATATTGATCCAAGATTTGTTCAATTGTTTCAAAGGGAGTCCCGTCTCTCAAGGGACCACCCAACAACTCAAATTGTCTCAGATGTCTCTCAAGGAGTTCAAACCAGATCAGCTGCAAGCAAGTCCCAGAGTGCAAATTTAGCTTTATGTGCGTTCAATGCCTTTGTGTCTATGGTGGAACCAAAGAACATCAAGGAAGCACTCCAGGACGCTGACTGGATTCAAGCAATGCAAGAAGAACTCAATCAGTTTGAAAGGAACAAAGTTTGGACTCTCGTCCCTCGTCCCAAAGGAAAGAACATCATAAGGACGCGCTGGGTGTTCAGAAATAAGCTTGATGAAAGTGGACACGTGTCAAGGAACAAGGCAAGACTGGTGGCTCAAGGATTCAAGCAAGAGGAAGGCATTGACTATGATGAAACTTTTGCTCCTGTTGCTAAAATTGAGGCCGTCCGTCTCCTTATTGCCTTTGCCGCGCAAAAGGGATTCAAGCTATATCAGATGGATGTCAAGACTGCCTTTCTCAATGGAAAACTCATGGAGGAAGTGTATGTTGCTCAACCCCCTGACTTCGAGGATGCCTCTCACCCAGATCATGTGTACTACTTAGACAAAGCGCTCTATGGACTCAAGCAAGCTCCTCGTGCATGGTACGACAAGTTTGCGTCCTTTCTTTTGTCTAATGGCTACACAAGAGGTTCAATTGATAAAACTTTGTTCATAAAGAAAGTTCACAAGGACATTTTGATTGCCCAAGTCTATGTTGATGATATAGTCTTTGGTAGTACTAACATGAAACTTGTAGATGAGTTCAAGTCCTTAATGAGTAGTGAGTTTGAGATGTCCCTCATTGGAGAACTCAATTTCTTTCTGGGACTTCAAATCAATCAACTCAAGGAAGGGACGCGCATTCATCAACAAAAATATGTTCGTGAAATGCTTGAGAAGTATGGGATGAACACGTCCAAACCAGTTGCTACTCCTTGTTCTCCCAACTCGCGTCTTTACGCTGATGAACAAGGGAAGGACGTTGATCAAAAGCTCTATCGAGGAATGATTGGTTCTTTGCTCTATCTGACCGCAAGCCGTCCCGACATCATGTTTGCTGTTTGCTTGTGTGCACGCTTCCAAGCAAATCCAAAGGAGTCTCACATGCAAGAAGTCAAGAGGATCTTTCACTATCTCAAGGGACGCGATGATCTTTGCCTTTGGTACCCTAGGAAGACGTCCTTCAAGCTTGTTGGCTACGCGGACGTTGATTATGCTGGTCATGTGATCGATAGGAAAAGCACTTTGGGAATGTCATAGTTTCTTGGTTCTTGCCTAGTCTCATGGGGATCTAAGAAACAGAACTCTGTGGCACTTTCAACTGCGGAAGCTGAGTACGTTGTTGCTGCCTCGTGTTGTTCACAAGTCATCTAGATCAAATATCAACTTGAGGACTACGGTATCAATCTTGAAACTATTCCCATTCTCTATGATAATACAAGTGCTATTGAAATTTCTAAGAATCATGTTTGTCATTCACGCACAAAGCATATTCATATAAGGCATCATTTCTTGCGTGATAATGTTGAACTAGGACTCATTAACATGGAGCATGTAAGGACTGAGGGCCAAATCGCTGATATTTTCACTAAGGCACTTGATAGACGTCCCTTTGAGCATCTCTGAGTGCTCTTAGGGATGATAAATTTTAAGTAGCAAGTCCCGTTCTACTATTCCCTCAGTGCTTGACTATGTTTAGTTGATTTCATACTTTCTAAGCACTTTATGCATTAATTTCACATTTGCAGGGACGCTAGTCTAAAACTGCTGTGTGCATATCATGTGAACGCCTTTGAATTTCTCTATTGTCTTGAAAAAGAGTATCCCTGATCACCCAACCCTCATGATAAGCCGAAATGATGGGAACTTTAAGCTTTCCCTAGCCGAGAACCTTGGAAAAGCGTCCTATGATCTTCACTTTTTCTTTTACGGGACGTACTTGTATGGTTTTCAAAATGGTTCTAAAGGTGATTCCAGGATGTGCTTGTTGATTGTGTGGACGTCAATTAGTTTCAGAGAACAGGACGACAGTTCAGTACAGGTTCATGAAGAACGCGCTCTTTTTGAAATTTCAAAAGTTGCCAGTTTGAATTTTGAAAGAGTGGAAGTTACTAGCGTGCCCCTCACCAACCTCCTATATATTCATTGATTGCAACGGCTGTCAGAACTTTCGCACACTATTTTCTCAAAACAGCGTTTGCTCTGACTTCTCTCTAGATCTCCGGCAGTCTCTCTCTACTTTTCCGGCCAGTCACCGATCACTCATTTTCTTCAAAATGGCAAGCGTTCAGAATCTGTCTGGTATTTCAGTTGGAAGCAAGCGCAAGTGTCTCAACAAGAAGGCATTCTATGTTGAAGGACCGCCAGAAATTCGAATCGATGAGATCTTACAGGACTTCATTGAATCGAAGCCGCGGACTCTCTTTGACACCGTGGCTCATTACATGAAGCATTGCAACAATCAAGAACGCTTCCAAAATCTGAGGACGTTCTTACAACGGTTCGTTATGCCAGTGTTGCAAAAGACAGGGGGAAAGGACGCTCCTTTCTGTGGTGGAACAAATATTTTTCTGGAGGCGTTCCAAGGTCAAGATTGGAGGCTCCCACTGATTGAGTCCATCCCCGACCTCTCCAATGCCTGCTTCGCTGATCTTCCACCCGTTCCCAAGGGTGTTAAAAGGTTAGTGATGCCGTCCCCACCACCTCCTTCTCCTCCCCGTGTCATTACCACGAGACCCCCTCCCACCTCCTCAAGACTTAACAAGAACTCCCTACCATCTCAAAAACCTTCCTCCTCCTCTAAACCCACTCAAATTTTTGACCGCTTCCCTACTCACATGGTAGAGGAGCGAACAAAATACAAACATGACCCCTCCAAAAGGCCTCTCAAAAGGCGCAAGCTTGCCAAGGCTAAGCCAAACCCAATCCCTCTTGATACTCCCACACCCACTCCTTCATCTACTCCCTCTCCCTTGGAAATACTTGATCCCTCAATCCCTGACCCTACCCTCCTCCAAATTAAATAGGCCTTCCCTGATGTCAATATTTCCAACTCCCCATCCCCTCAAACTTCCCAACCCTCATCTCCCCACACTCCTTCTTCAAGGGAGCTCTCCCCATCTCCTGTAGTCGTCCTAGATGACTCCATTGAAGCAGAGTTCGGCTCCGCTACTTCTGAGGAGATTGATTCTACCATCGTCCTTGATGAAATCACCCGCCAACAGATTGTAGAGGACGAAGAGCTCAGTCGCAAAATTTCAAATCAAAGCGACAATGTTATCTTTGAGGACGCTCTTTCTCTTTACGCACAACTCGATGCTGATGCTCAAGAAATCCCTCCTTGGGAAGTCATCCCCACGGATGCGGGAGGCAAGTCAGCTCCCAAGAGCAAAGGTGGTCCTCCCTTTAAAAAGAGGAAAACTAAAGCGTCCAAGGACTCTGGTCCATCTGAAAGACGGGCTGAGGAAGATCTTCAAGAGGGAGACAACAATGAAGAAGAGGATGATGAGGATGAGGACGACCATGAAGATAGTGCTGCTAGTCCCTCTAAGAAGAAGAAAAACAACAAAAAGGAGCATATTCTGGCTCCTCTGGTTTTTGATGAAGCCTTCCTTAGCCAGTTTTCTGAGGCAAAGGAACTGGTTGAGCTTCTTCGACTTCAAGGATGGCTGAAAATTTCTGAAGAACATGTTAAGGTAGATCCTAAGCTTGTTCAGGACTTCTATGATTCTCTCAACATAAACATTGAGAATTGCACAGGGACGTTCTTGGCAAATGGTGAAAGTGCCACATTCTCAAAGAAAACAGTCCGTCAGCTTATGGGTCTAGACAAGTAGCGTCTTGGTAATGAAGCTCTTCACAGAGTTCCAGCTTCTGGTTTTGGAATAGAAGGCGAAGAACTGAACGACCTTTTCAGAAGGATCTTCAATGGAAAGTCGCCAGACTTTCATGACCGTGTTGCTTCAATTCTTACTCAAACTAGTGCTATGGCACAATATATGCTCTGTCGAACCATCGTGCCAAGACAGGAAAAGAAGTCCCTTGTTCAGACTATTGATTGCTTGCTTCTGGTCGCTTTCCTACAGGGTCGCAAGATCAACTTGGCCATAATCATGATTGAGCATATGGCTAAGTGCACTCGCAAGAACCATGCCCTTCCCTACCCAGGTCTTGTGTAGGCTCTCCTGATTGAAAATGATGCCTACAATCCTGGTGAGGAAACCACCTTGGGCTTGCCCTGGGATCAGAAGTATGGTATCTTGGAGATCAAGCATAGCAAAGAGCTTCCCTCTGTCCGAAAGTAGATTGAAAAAGAAAAGAAGGAAGCTGAGAAAAAGAAGAAGGAAGAAGAGGCAGAAGAGAAACGCCTAAGGCAAGAAGCTGCCAAGAAAGCTGCTGAGGAAGAGCGTGCTAGGCAAGAGGCTACCAAGAAAGGGAAGACAGTTGTAGTTGAGCCTGAGCCCACTGATTTAGTTTAATCTGAGGAAGCCCGTGTTGCTCGATATGCTGAAGTAGATCAACTATCGTCCTTCCTCAACAATCCTCCAATGGTGTTCAACTATTCTCCTTCTCAACACCAACAGCCGCCGTCCTACTTTCAAGCTTCTCATGCCCCTTCAAATACTGAAGCTCACTCTGATAAGCAGTTGTACGCTCTCATCATTCACAATCAGAATGTTCTAGTGCAGCAAGGGAACGCCATCCTTCAACAAAATTTCCAATATTTCCGAGCTGTTCAGAATCAGAATGATATGATTAAGATGTTGATTCAGTCCATTCACAAAGAGAGCACAGAGGGCAATACTCAGGATGAAGAAGAACCTCATGTAACGGACGCCAATGTTGATGATCAAAATCGTCCTACTGGATCATCTACTTCCTAAACTTTTAATCCCTCATCTTTTTTGCTTGTGCTTCTTTTGTTTTAAACACTCGTCTGCTTGTTTGTAATAAGACTTCCTTTTATTCAATGGCAATTCTCATGATTATGTGCATTTGTGTGTTTAAGCGTTTATTTGCCTCTAGTTGTGATTTTGTGCTATCGTCCTTATGCTAACTTGTTATCCTTTTCGATGATGCCAAAAGGGGGAAGTGTAGTTTTGCAGAGATGCGCTTCATATTAGTTATCTAGAATAAGCAAGTGCTAAGGGGGAATTTTAGTGAAAGGAACTAAGGACATCACACTGCCTCTGAATAAAAATAAGGGACGCTAGTTAGAAAAGAAAATTGATCAGTATAGTCGTCCCAACCCTAAAATCCAAAAGAGAGATTAGATCAAATAATTGAAAACTTGTGCATATAGAATCGGCTAAGTGTTGAAATGATGCCCTTTAAGTTTTCAAGCATGCCAAAAAGTTTCAAAGTTCAAAACTATTATTGCTTAGAGTTTGTCATCATCAAAAAGGGAGAAATTGTTAGGACAATGTCAAGGAGGCCTTCAGTACTTAACATTGTGCCTGGCGTCCCTTAGTTTTGATATGACAAACTCGTCTTGATCTAATGAGTTGTCCAAGTGTTTCAAGAACGCATGTTGAAATAAGACAACAAGTGGTTTTATATGTAGTCGTCCTTAAGAAGTAAGGAGGTACATCTCTCAGTGAACGACTTGACAAAACCTCAAATAAGGACACCGTCCATAATCACTACACTGGAGTCCTTCAAAGCTGACCGACAAAGTGACATCACCAGACAAGCTTTGATCTTGAACTCCACGTGGCGGAAGATCCCGCAGTCAAGTCTGACGGAATTGCCAGTAAGCTTCCTTGATCATCACAGAGACACGTGGAAGCAAATTACTGTAGCAACGTCCTCAAGGGCATGATCGTCAGAGAATGACGCCCTTCCCCATGTCACTATAAATACTCTCCCAGAGCATTTATTGTGACTGCGACGCTTCAGAGAATATTCAGGGAATTTGTCAAAACGCTCAAGAACACCAAGAACAAGCTCAAGAACAAGTGAGACTTAGGTGTTAGATTGAGCGAGAAGCGTACCACAAAACCACAAACTATTTGTAATAGAAAAGAACAAAAAGAAAGAGAGAGTCCTTACGAAGTACTGTAAGGACGAGGTGATAGCATCCTTTAGAGAGATTAAGTTAGGTTACATTTCAGGCTTAAGGGAGTTATTACTAGTGGACTTAGGGACGCCTTTTAAGTGCCAGAGAAGTGTAACTACTCGCCAGTGAATTGTAAGGAAACTTAATAAGAAAGGAAAGAAGCTATTACAAAATCCTCCAAGGAGGTAGAGGTTTACACTCAAGGACTAGTTGGTACTTGAGTGGTTCCTCTATAAATCAAAAGCGTTCTTTACTTTCTGTCTTTACTTGTTTAGTCTTTTGTTTTTCCGCCGCCACTCAAAGACGTCCTTAGTCTTTACTAAGAACGCTTGAATTAAGGATTCCCTTAACATTGTTAAGGACGTCTTCTGTTTAAGACTAACGATTCAACAATTGACCCGTAAAACCTGTTTGGCCCGATTATATTATTGTGTATAACAATGTTGTTTTTTTTCACTTCAAAAAAATTGTGATTGTGCAATACCGTTTTTCTAACCTCTAATGTAATATAATTATCGAAGTGTGTCTCACAAAGCAAAATAAAAAAATATACTATCCATAGTCCAAACAAAGAAAATAAATTAAATATAAATATATATATTTTTAATTTTACGGGTCGAACCATAACCCGTAAATGAAAATTTTATGACCCGTGACCCGACCCGTAAATTACGGGTTGGGTCGGTCCAGGTTACGGGCGACCCGGACCGTTGGACACCCCTAAGTGAGATGCATTTTTTTGTTTTATTGAATGTTTTAAGACTTCTTTGTTTCATCTTCACAACCTTCTAACTTTGTCCATTGTTTGGTTTGTCTGTTTTTTTTGTTTGTAGTGAGTTAGTCCCCTAATTGAGATGGATCCGGATGGATTCTTTAGAGTTGATAGTCTCCACAGCTCCCTAGATTCATGGGCTCCTACATGCTCTCAAGAACCCTACTATGATTGAGGAGATAGTTGGCCTAGTTGCACTTAGTCAAGAGAATTGGTCCCCTGGAGGTTGAGTCTAGTGAGGTTGACGGCCCAAAAAAGTCCTCTAAACGTGAGGTTGCTATGATTCAGAGGAGAGAAATGATGACTTGGCTTCTATGGGTAATAATGAATATGCCCGTGATTCTCTAGGGGAAGATTAAGCTAAGTCCCATGAGCTTTGTACCTTGTTGTTTATTTTCTTGCTTGGTTGTTTGTTGCATGTTATGTGCTTGATCCCTTGTTTACTGTGTGCTTGTTAACTGGGTTCCATGAGTTACTGAAATTGCTTCTACATTGCTTGTCCGATCCCTTGTTAATTGTCAATGCATCTGACATGTTGTGTGAAAGTGGAATTGCTTTTTTTTTGGTGAATCTGCATCTTTCCTTTTTTGTATGTGCTACTGTTGGTTCTTGTTGCATGTAGTGTCATGGATGGGTGTTGTTGTGATGGTGTTTATTGTTGACATGATTATGACCCTTGATGCTCTTGATTAATTTCATTTTGTTGAGCTTGACTAGTTTGAGTGTTGTCTTCAAACTCTTGTTCTTGTTACACTCCTATTTTGCTTGCATGAATGATATCCCATGAACGTTTCACTGCCCACATTGGTTCTACTACTTCTCTTGGTAGATTTCCCTAGGCTCTTCTTGTTGACATGTGGAAGATCATAATCATTCCTAACTTTGACTTCCATAACTTCATTCATTACATATTGAAGTGGCATCCATACATTACTTAGAGTCTTAGGCTCGAGCTCATTGAGAGCCTCATTGACAACATCTATCATTACATCTACTAAAAAATCCTAGGTCTAGTATATTTAAATCTGGACTATTTCGTGGTTGTTGAACTATAATGAAAGTGAATTCATCTTGCTTATATACTTGTTGCCATGCTGCATCTTGCTGAGTTATGTGTGCTTTTGTATTGTCTTATTTTATGCATATGACTTTGTGAGCTGCATCATCTTTTGATCACTTTGCTTTTATTGCTGGTATAATTTGCTATATGAGTATTGTTCTTGTGACCGTTTGGTTGATGGATCAACCAACTTGGTCACCATTGTCCCCTTCACCTTATTCTTTGAGTTTCTTTTTGCTGCATCCTTATATGTGAATAAGAATATAACAATTTTGTCATCACATGTGCATTGTCCCCTTGAATCAAACCTAGGTCTAGCAACTATAATAGTGAACATTACCTTTGGTATGAACTTGCTTGAGCTAGTTGATCTTTATTTACCTCTCTGATGCTGTGCTAGATATACACGCTGACTCTTCTTGCTTAAGTTAAACCACTTTTCATCAATATTCACAAAGTCAAACCTTGGATAGTAGTGTGACTTTGTTTCTAGTATGACTCCATTCAATAGGCTTATAATTCATTCTAATCTTGTGATCTTGCTGTTTGCATGTTTGAGTCATGGCTTGAGATCATTTGTGATGTGATCGCGCCCGGTTCACATCATGGTGCCGGCACCACGATGCCTCTCGGCTCACCTCTAGGCACCGACGCCACGGTGCCTCCCGGCCTTAATCAAGGCACCGACTCTCCGGTGCCTCCCGGTGCCCCTCTGCGGCCTCATCCCGCAAGCGGCGCCGGCGCGCCCGGTGTCTCCACAAGGCACCTCGCGAGCAACGTTAAGGTGCGGCCCGAGGCACAGGCCGGTGCCTCTCTGAGGCACCCCCGAAGCCACCCGCCCCTAGGCCGGGCACGACCCGCCACTACGTCGACTAAGGTTAAGGAGCTGGACCACCCTCCCGGGGCTTTGACTAGGCGACGTGCTAAGGTGTTACAAGAGAAACTTCGAGCTCACTTGGCGATGCCCTACATTTCACAAGCCCGGCCCAGAGATGCGTGCTTAAGTCTCCAAATGCTCGGCCTAAGCAAGGGCTTTCCGAAGCCCGAAACCCATTATGAAGAGGGACGATCCAATCCCATCTTGAAAGAGGCGTGGCTGCCACACTAACCTCCTTCCTTGGCCGCCAAGTTTGCCTCTACAACGCATTAAAAGCCTTAGCTTGCCCACCAAGGAACAACATTAAAAGTGGTTGCCTATCCTTGCCTTGGACGCCACTCTTCTTCACCTCCTTACAAGAACTTGGCGCCCACTCCAAGAAGTGTGCCTTGGCCGCCAATCCACGCCACCTCCTCTTGAAGCTTGGCATCCACACAAAGCTGGCCGCCTCTCCCCTCCTCTCGTCCCTATATAAACACAAGGAGGGCCTCCCATTTTGCTTAGATTGAATTTGAGTAAAGAGAGCTTTTTAGCCCTTACTCTTCGGTCTCTTCTCCTCAAGGGAGAACGGGCCGAGGAAACCCACACCTCGTGGCTGCAAGCTCTCGATCTCCTAGTTGAACTCTTGTTTTCCATTCCATCCCTTTTTGTTCCACAAAAACGCCTATACTCAAAGATTGTAACGCCACTTGCGCCACCTATTTTCAATACAAAAATCAAGTTTGAGTTTCTTACACATTCCTTACACGAACGCCTCCACAAAACGCTCAGTCGAACCCGAAATTCGACCGATCTTGGAAGTGAGATCACATCAACTTGTGTGTGGTCATATGAGTCCCCTCTTGAGTATTCCATGTGTATTGCTTTTTGACATTTCTAGCTTGAATGCCAAGTCCCTTATGCACGTCTTGTCCCCCATGTTAAGTGATGTGATCCTAGGCATATCTACCTCTGCTCTCTTTCTGCCTCCGTTGTGATACTTTGTGTTAACATTAGGCCTCTACATTTCTTGAGCTTGTTCTTTGGCCATGTTCCATAATTTTGATGTTGTCCTTGTTGAACATTGAATTCTGTTGCTACTCTCTGCATTGCCCCTCTCATAAGATGTCCCCTTTTTGTTGGAATTTGATGCAGCCTCATTAGAATCTGAAACCTTTTTTCATTGATGAGCTTTGATTTTGATGGCTAACGACGTGAACTTCCTAATGGTCGTTGTTGATTCTCCTCTAGTGTGTAGTCCCTCATCTTCTTCCATTACCCCTGCTGGCTCGTTCAGGTCAAAGCTGTATTGACTCTATTGTGCTAGGACCACAACATTTGGAGGTGAATCTTCATTTAGATCTTGAACTGAGGCCATCAAGTTGAAGCAATGATGCAAAGGGAAAAAAAACAGAGGAAGAAAGTTTTTCCTACAAATTATAGTCTTCACTTTCCTTTTATTTGTTTGTAAGAGAATGTTCGTTTTGTAAGGTTATTTGTGTTGTAAAAGGTGGGTGCATTTATAAAGTCATAAGTTGATTTTATTGAAGTGATCCATATGCCATTAAATGATTGTATTCTATTGATCCCTTAAAAACAACCTTGAATCTTATTGATTGAGAACTGATCATATGGATTATGCTTTTAGCTTTTGTTTTCTCCTTTTTCTCCTCTGACACAAATATATTTACATCAATTACAATGTCATTTTGCTATATGGACAAACAATCTGGGATAGAGGAAGTAGTATTCTTATAAGTTGAGGACATGTTTCAATCGTCACTAAATGAGTGGTTATACACTAATCATTATACCTTTCAAAAGCTAAGCCGACTCGTAAATCTGACTCGGAGATTTTAGGGTTTCAACCCAGAAATTTGAACCCAAAACCCATTCAAAGAAGACCAATTATTTCCTATAATATATTTGTTCACAAAAATTATTGTCCAAACCTTCAATTTTTATTAATAAGTTATACAACTTAATACTAGATGTTTTTTTAGAGACATAAATGACCCACTCGATAACTTGAACTCGTCCGATAACCCAGTAGAACCCATCCTTGTTTGACTCATGACCCCAACCCCCGGTTCCGACCCAAACCCGCCCGACCCGACACGTTTTGATAAGTCCACTAGTCATGGATTATGTATAATTTTTAGAGGGAACACTTTCCCGTAGCATGTAATCCAACTCAAAAATAAATGTGGTATGAGGCCGTTTTTTGGGGGTATAAAAGGCATTTAATTTCCCCCATTTCAACTTTTTCCGCTCTCTCTCTTCTCTCTCTCTATTCACTCGCCCAAACTCGCGACAGCCGGAAACCGCCCTCAACCGCCTCCGACTTCGACCAAATTCCGGCCGTTCCACCGCTGTATTCCTGTCGCAGCGTTTCGCTTTGCTTCCACGACTTCCCCCGCTGTATCATCTCCTCCATCGTCTTCCCCGCGGTAGGTTCCTCTTTCGTTTTTAGGGTTGGAACGAAATCGAGCAATTTCTGGCTGTAATCTTAGTGGAATGTAGGTTTTCAGGCTTCTTCCGTCTTTGTTTTCCAATGTGTGTGCTTGCATTGTGTTCAATTAGGTTTAATGGAGTAATGGTTGGTTGTTGTGGATGTTTTGTGCATAATCGTTTAACTGCCTGAAAGGCATGCTTTAGGCATTTTCGAAAGTCGTAGTTCAGTGTATGACACAATGCAATGGTTGCCTGAAATGCATGTTTTAGGTTGGACATGGAGTAATGGTTGGTTGTTGTGAATGTTCTGTGGAGAATGCATGTCTGAAAATTATTGTGTATGACAGGATTAGTGATGACAACCTATTAGGAACAAAATTATTGTGTATGACAGGTGTTTGTAATGCAATTCATTGTATGACATGAATCTGGTTGATTATTGGTCTGTATGACAACCGTTGTATGACATCAATATGGATGTCTTTTGTTTGTAGCACAACTGTATGACAGGTTTTTGGATTTCAATTGTGTTGTATGACAATTGTTGTGTATGACATGTTTAGGTATGACATGTGAGTGTATGACAGATTGTTATACAAATGACATGTGATTACAATTGTGTTGTATGACAACTGTTGTATTTCAGTTTGGTTTGCATTTTTGTGTGACAGGTGTGATAATGTCACAGATAGTTCCATATGCTCCTCCAGCTGAATTTGACATGCAGCAATTACAGTCATTGAAGTACTATTACCCAGAGAATCATCGTTTCAGGGGCAGATATAATGTTTTTTCAGATGTCTCTGTCTTCAAAACAATAAAGAAAAATGTATCTACAGAGCAATGGGAGGCCTTGAAGTGTGGATGCTTTGTTACAATTTTTAGGATTGGGGACAAGCTGGCTTTCTTAGGAACGGTTGTCCATGCTATGATGATGCATGAAGTAAAGACAAAGAAGTCCAAAGAGTTGTGGTTCAAGGTCAAGGATGAGATAGCTAGATTCTCTATGGTCGAGTTTGCTGCCATTACTGGGTTAAACTATGCAGAAGAGGATGTGGATGTCCCAGAGGTTTCTATGGAAGATGTTCTGGGAGTAGATAAATGCAAGCTGGGTGATTTGAAAGACATGCTCTGCAACGAGAAAAACAGCAAAAGGAAGATGATGCTAGCCTATTTGTTGGTGGTTGAGGGTGTGCTGCTTCCTCACAGGCCTAACACAAATATAAGCACTGAGCATGCTGCATTAGTGTCTAATATGGACAAATTCCAAAGGTACCCTTGGGGTAGGAAGATTTACCTAGCCACCATAGATGCATTATCCAAGATTTCTCAAGCCAAGCATACTTCTCCTAATACCAGGACAGGATTCAATTTGGGTGGTTATCCTCTGTCCTTTGAGGTAAATTTCTGAGTCATGAGAAATTGAATATGTATGACATGTTTATGTATGACATGAGACAGTATGACAACTTTATATATGTATGACATGTTACAACAGTTGTGTTGTATGACATATTGTTATATGTATGACAAGTTGTCACACAATTGTGTTGTGTGACAACTGTTGTATTTCAGTTTGTTGGAGATTGGATGAAAACTGTTGTATTGTAACCATTTGTTGTATTTTTGTCATGTCAGATATGGATCTTTGAAACTTTTCCAAGGCTGTGTGACATGTGTAAGGTTAATTACAGTTTGGATGAGAACACCATCTCTGGTCCTATATGGCATTTTGTTTCAACTGACAAAGGTCTGTCCATCAAACAATTGGAGAATGCACTTGAGGAATTGGTAGGCTAATGTGTACTTAAATTGTTGTCTATTACAGTTGTCTTACAACTCCCATTTTCCCTTGTATGACAGGTTTTTTCATTTCTGTTGTTTTCAGGGTGATGTGTACAGGTATGACTCTTGCCATTTTGGTGATTTCTCATGGTCAGACGAGAAGAAAGACCATGTCATCGACAGCTATATTACATGGAGGCTGCCTCAGGTTCTAATGTCTGCAGAGCTTGAGCAGAAGCTTTTGGATTCTGAGGAGAAGGACAGTGTTTTGGGGTCAAAGGCAATGAGGATGAGGATGAAGTATGCAGTGGCTACCCACAGGCACAACACTTCAATTGGTAAGGAGGAGAAGAGGCAGGAGAAGGTGGAGAAGATTGGGGAGAAGGAAGGGAAGGTCAAGACACCATCCAGGAAAAGGAAGGTGGAGGAGGAAGTACAAGATGATTCTGGTGATGACTTTGAGAGCCTTGCTGATATGCGTAAGCACATACTTGGTGACAAGTTCAAGCTCCCAAGGCGTGTGCCTGTTGCAACCAAATCAGCCAAGAAGGTTAAGTTTGTGAAGAAATCAGGGAATGATGAAGAAAAGGATGTGAATGAAGGATACAAGGCTGTGGAGGAAGAAATTGTTGTGGAAGAAGAAAAGGTTCCAGAAAAGGTAGGTCAACAACAATTATTATATGTATGACATGTGATTACAATTGTGTTGTATGACAGCTTGATATATGTATGACATGCTTATGTATGACATGTGTCTGTATGACAGCAAATGGAAGATGGTGAGAAGGAGGGGAAAGAAGAAGGGAATGAAGTAGGTGACAACATGCCTGTTGACAGCATGGATGTTGAAGATTGCTCAGTTGAAGAAGTTGTTGTGAAGGTGAACAAGGAGGCCAAGAAGAAGAAGGTGAACAAGAAATCAAAGGGTGCTGAGAGGCCAAAGAGTGCAGCCACTGGCATTTCCTCCAGGCTGAGAAGTGGCAGAGGAGCCAAAGTTGCACCAGTAGTTAATGTACCCATCAAGGCTCAACACAAGAAGAAGGGAGCTGTGGGTCAACAAGAAAAGACTACTGGTGGTGACAGGTCAGTTGATCCCATGTCTGATGAGCCTCTGTGGGCCAAGACATTGAGAGATGATGTTAGGATTTTAGCTCGTTCTCTAAAATCAACACAAGGGATACAACAAGACATGAACATGCAACTTCTACGGCTTAATGATAGGCAAGTTGACCTCCTCTCCCAAATGTATGCATTGAGGAAGGATTTAAGAACCTGTGGGCTTGTGGAAGAAGAGACCACCACTCAGCAGGCTGAAAGACAGGAGGGAGAATTTGAGGAGAATTTTGCTGAAGTGTTGGAGGACATACATGCTCAAAGCCAGGAATTTGATGAGAATGTCAGTTTGTTTGCAACACCTAAAGAAAAGTCTGCAGCTGCTGATCATGAAGTGCAAGATGTGAAGGCTCAAGTGCAAGAGGAGACAGTTGAGCTTGCTGAGAAGGTTGAGCTTGCTGAGAAGGATGTACAAGTTGAGCATACTTCTCCTCAAATTGAGAAAACTGAGGTTGATGAGAAGGTTGGTGAGGTTGGTGTGCAAGTTGAGAAGGTTGATGACAAGGTTGATGAGAAGGTTCATGAGGTTGTAGAAGTTGAGAGAACTGAGGTTGGTGTGCCAAAGGTAGTTGAGAAGCCTGTACATGTGGATTCTGTTGAGAAAACTGAGGTTTGTGTGACAGAGGTGGCTGAGAAGGTTGGTGTGACAGGGGATGGCCACAAAGTGGATGATGAGGGCCTTGTGATGACAGTCACACAAGAGAAGGTTGTATCTGATGAATCTGAAGAATCTGATGAGTCTGAAGAGGAAGAAGAAAAAGAAGAAACTAAAAAGCAACCTGAGGCAGTTGTGAGGAAGTCTACAAGGAACAGCAAGCCCAGTGACAAGCTAAAAACTTCTTACACTGCAGAGAAGAAAAAAAAGAAGAAGAAGGTTAAGCCAATGCCTAGAAGACCCAAGAATTCTTTCTATGATACAAAAGACAGACGAGCTTTCTACGATTGGTTTTATGATTCAAGGTCTGCTACACTGCCCTCTTCATATCAACTTGTTCTCTGTTTGTTTTTCAACCCCCTAATGATTCTGTGTTTTTGTCTTATATAGTACACACATGGGCGTCCCTGGGTTTGAGACATCACTTGACAAGAAGTTCTTCAGAGAGCTCCTAACAAGTAAATGCTGGTTGGGTGATGACGTACATAACCTTACTCTGTTTTAAAGCATTGTGTGACAGGTTGTGCATTGTGTGACAACTATTCAATTGAGTGACAGGTTGTGAATTACAGGGCTTTAGAGTTTATGCTTTAGTCTTACAGGGTTTAAGGTTTAGGGTTTAGGGTTTAGGGTTTAGGGTTTAGGTTTGTTGAATCAGTTGCCAGCCTCTATATTCAGTGACAGGTATTGAATTGTGTGACAGGTATTGCATTTGTGTGACAGGTATTGCATTGTGTGACAGGGTATGAATTATAGGGCTTTACTATTATAGGGCTTCAGTGTGACAGGGTTTATGCTTTGTTGTGTGTAGGGTTTTAGTTTGGGTTTAGGGTTTATGCTTGTTGGTAGGTGTAGGGTTTTAGTTTTGGCTTAGGCAAGTATTGAATTGTGTGACAGGTATTGCATTTGTGTGACAGGTATTGCATTGTGTGACAGGGTATGAATTATAGGGCTTTACTGTTATAGGGCTTCAGTGTGACAGGGTTTATGCTTTGTTGTGTGTAGGGTTTTAGTGTGGGTTTAGGGTTTATGCTTGCTGGTAGGTGTAGGGTTTTAGTTTTGGCTTAGGCAACTATTGAATTGTGTGACAGGTATTGCATTTGTGTGACAGGTATTGCATTGTGTGACAGGGTATGAATTATAGGGCTTTACTGTTATAGGGCTTCAGTGTGACAGGGTTTATGCTTTGTTGTGTGTAGGATTTTAGTTTGGGTTTAGGGTTTATGCTTGTTTTGTGTGACAGCTAAAACCCTGAGTGACAGGTACAGAATCTGATATGCTCCACTTGTTTTAGTGCAGCATATCAATGAGGGAATGCACCACTACAGGAAGAGGATACATAATGAGCCTGAACGCTGGCAAGATGTTGTTGTGGTTGACTGTGTTTGGGTTAATAGGTTCAATCAAGATGTGTTGGAAAATATGTGGGCTGGGGGCTTTGAATTTTGCAAGGGTTGGACAGACTACATGGATGGATTGCTGCCTTTAACGTATGGGAAACAATGGTTTGAGGCAAAAAAGATTTATGCACCCTTTAACATCCCCAAGCTCCACTGGGTTGCTCTAGAGATAGACTTGATTGAAAATCATGTTGACATTTATGATTGTGCTCCAAACCTCTTTACTGATGAGCAGTATCAGTCCATGCTGGGGCCATTTTGTGTTTTGTTGCCTTACTTCCTTGATGCCAGTGAAAGAATGAAGCATCTGGTGAAGGATGTGGGGACCCCCTTCACTTGTGGTAGGGTGAAAGATGGTCCAGTTGACAAGCAAGGGTAATGCATCAAAGTCACATAAGTTTTTATTTCCCCTGATCCATTTTATTGTTGATGCTAATGTATCCTCATTCTTTTGCAGAGGAAATTGTGGTCTGTTTACTCTCAAGTACATGGAATCCCTGGCTTTTAAAGAGGAATTCAATGTTGATGAGAACAATGTTGATGCTCACAGGGAGAAGATGGCAATAGAGTTGCAGAGGGGCACATGGATCTTTAATGAGAGTGAAGACCTGTGACTTTGATGCATCATATCTTAGCTAGTAAGCAAAAACATTGTGTATGACAAAGGTTGCTGTAATTGGTGTAGCATTAGTTAGAATGACAATGGTTTGACTGTATGTATGACAAGGTTTGAATGTATGTATGACAAGGTTATGAATTGTTGTATGACACGTTGTAGTTATGAATGACAGGCTCTTTAAGCAATGCATGTGGGTGTGTTTGTGAATGACAGGTTGAAACTTATCCAAATCATGTTCACAGGCTCTTTAAGCAATGCATATGCTGAAACTTATACAAATGTGTGACAGGTTGTGCATGCATGTGTTTGTGTGACAATTGAACAGGTTCTAAGATATGTGTGTGACAAGTCCGAATGGCTTGTTTTACTCGGGTGAATGCATGTGTGAGTGTTTATAGTGCATCACAGTTTAGTAATTTCACTAGGAATGACATGCACAGCTTTGGTTAATGCATGTGTGACAACTGAATGCATGTGTGACAGGTGCAGCTTATTTTTTCTACAGATTGTGTGACAACTGAACAAAATACTTGAATTAGGGTATTGGGGGTTGTGTGACTGATGTCATAGGGTAAAAAAGGGGGATCTTTGCTGGCAGTTGTGTCATTATTTATTGCCATTTTGACCAACTTGTCTTTTCTAACCCCATGCCTAATCTTGTCAATCTTTTTTGAGATTCTCTTTTGCTTTGACCACATTAGTATGCCTATTGTTTAATGGCTCCTATTGACCACCAAACCCAATGCCTATTCTTGTCTGCTTTGGATGACACCATCAATTGTCATACATTGTTTTGGCCATACATGTTAAAAAACGTATGACAGGGCTGGTGTTTGGCTATAAATTCGCCGCCCACTTCCCTCAATACATACAGCCACAAATACACCTTTGCACCATTTTTATACCATCCACCTCTTCCTCAAACCTTCAGCTATGAGCTCCCAAGGCCCCAGACCAGCCACCGCACAACAAAGGGTTCCCCCCGCTCGACCCCAAAAGATCACTGTCTATGTCAAACATGGGGTGGTGACAGCTTGAAATTCTGTTTTCTCCATCTTCCCTTTCTCTGGCATTCCAAGGATAACATTTGTTTTGTTTTGGGCATATGTAACAGGATAACAGGATTGGTTTCGTTATCACACCCACACAGAAGGTGGCCAGGATCTATAGGGTTTATTGCTTGCAGGTTCATGTCCCTCCTGGCTGGGTCCATTTTTTCATCAATGACAATGTAGATCGTGTGACATACGAGCAAATGGAGCAGACATGCATTGAGGTACCCATGTCATGTCACTCAAATATCCAGCTTAAATGCCATGTTTCCAAGTACTATCTTGACCCTTGGTTTATTTCCCACCAGTTTGGCCTTGAAGATGAGAGCGAGTTCAGGGTACAACACCTCCCACCAGGCCACAGGTTTCCACCTCTGGAGCCGGCACCATCCACACCAGAGCGTCAAGATGTTTGAATGTGTG
This sequence comes from Polygonum aviculare, assembly GCA_934048045.1. Lineage (NCBI taxonomy): Eukaryota > Viridiplantae > Streptophyta > Magnoliopsida > Caryophyllales > Polygonaceae > Polygonum > Polygonum aviculare. The sequence continues at coordinate 20,837,798 of OW204026.1, forward strand.
ACAAGCTTTCATCATTTCCTACTTGTTGTTTTTTCATGTTCATCTTTTATCGTTTTTAAGGGTTGTAATGTGTTGTAATGTTTCGGTTGTTATGTGTGAAGGACCTCTTTATAATGACAGCAATGTGTTGTTCATTGTGTCCTGTTTTGTTTGTATCCAAATCATAGCTGTCACTTGTTGCTGACAAGTATATCTAATGACAACATTGTGTTGTTCAATGTGTGTTTTTTGTATACCTTGCAATCGGATCTAAAAACAACATAAAAAGTCTGGATTTATCAAAAACAGTTTGTGCATTTAAAGGTTGTCATACAAAATATCAACCTGTCACCACCAAGTAATTCTATGTAGTTACAAAAGTAGGACCTGTCACCCAATGTCATTTACCTAAAATACTTCTTTACTTACACCAACAATGTTCTATTCATGCTAATATCAAAAGTAGTAATCAAAGTGGTAGTGCAGAATTGTGTGACAGCTTCAGAATGGTAGCTTGCAAGTGATTGCTTGTTCTCTTCTTGGGCAAGTCTTCTTGTTGTGGCCAGATTTCCCACACAAGCTGCACTTGTATGTGGTCACCTTCTTTTTCTTCACAATGGGTTTAAATTCTCCAAGTGATGGCAGCCTATTCACCCTTGGTCTTCCTACTGGCCTGCGTACAAGTGGTGGCTTGCACACCAGCTGGCTGATTTCCACTGGTACATCCCATTCAGATCTAGATGGTGTAGGGTATATAGTCTCATGGTAAGCCTTCAACCAAGCTGCAGCTGTGTAGTACTCACCTAAGAATTCTGAGCAATTGTATTCCATGCATTCAATTGCACAGATTGCATGCACACAAGGCATGTGATCCACATCAAATACCCTACAGCTGCATGTCTTTCTTGCTAGATCAACAATGCCAGAAAAATCTCCACCACAGATCTCGAATTGTGCATCATTCAAAGGCTTGATGTCATACCTTTTTGAAATCCTCATCCTTTCCAGCAAGATTTTCCTCACATTCAAAGGGGGTTGGTTCTGGCGCTTTGCAGCCTTTTTCCTGCGTTTCTGAAACCATCGTGTGACCATGTCCCTGATGAACTCAAACAGTGCTACCAACTGATATGACCTAGCAATCTTCAAGGCTCCATTTACACACTCAGAGTTGTTTGAAGTCATCATGTTGTACCTGTCATACAATAAAATTAGGTACAGTCATACAATTCATTACGTGGTGTCATACAATTAGTTGGATGCCCTACAAGTAACATCCAACTGATATGACCTAGCACTCATAACTCAAACTACTGTCACACAATAAAATTAAGTGCTGTCATACAATTCATTACCTTTCACCAAGACAATAAGCCCTACTCCATTTGGAAAAATCAGCTTCTTGTAGATATGTCCCTATTTCTGGATTTGCCTTGCATATGTCTAGAAAGTGGACCTCAAATTCTGCCTTAGTGTATGCCTCAGCAGCCTTTTCAAACAAGCTTAGAACACCAACATTATGGAATCTTTGCCTGAGGTTCATTTGCAAATGTCTTTTGCAACTAACATGCTTAGCTAATGGGTACACATTTGCTACTGCATTTTTTATGCTGACATGTCGATCTGACACAACAACCAGGTCTTCTGTATGTGGTACCACATTAAGCAGTTGCTCAAAAAACCAGTGCCATGCTTTATCATTTTCAGAATCCACTATAGCAAAGGCAAGAGGGTATACTTGTTGGTTTGCATCTTGACCTACAACGCTCATCAATTGCCCAGAATATTTGCCATGGAGGAATATTGAATCAATTGATATAACCTACAACAAATAAGTGTCATACAATAAAATAGTGGCTGTAGGTCAACAAATAGTGGCTGTCATACATTTACATTAGTGTTATACTACTATCAAAATAGTGTCACACACTAAACATGTGTCATACAACTAACTAGTGTGTATGCCAGGCTGTAATATAATCGTGTGACAAGGGATGTACCTTCCTTAGGTGTTGGAAACCTCTTATGCACACTCCAAATGATGGGAGAAGAGCATAGTTTTCATCAGGTGTTCCCCTTATCAAATTCTGAGCTCGCTCCCTTGCTTTCCTAGCCTTCCACATGCTGATTGATGCACGGTACTCCTTCTGGACATCATTCCTTATTTGAGCTGCATCTGGCCCATTTTTCACACCTTCATACCTGCATATATACACAACACCAGCCTGTCATACATACACAATCTCACAACACAAGCCTGTCATATCATACATGCCTAAACAATCTCACAAACACTTTAAATGTAGGTGCAGGATAGTGCAAAACTTGACTCACCTTGTTCTGATCTTGTCAGCAATACTTATGTATGACGGCTTATGTTTTTTTTTAAATCTGATGTCGAATGCACAAGTATGCTTGTCTGTGATCTTTCTAACCACAAAGTTGTTTGTTCCTTTAATTATTGAAGCCATCATTTGCCATGCACATTGAGGATCCACGCACTTCACTTTGTATCTCTCTTTGTTTGATTTTCTTACACGATACCCATAGCTCTTATGAGAAGCAGTGTTCTCCACAGCATCTTGCAGATGTTTCTTGGACTGGTACACTTTCCCAACCTCTATGAAATCTCCACTGGCAATAAACCTTTCACCACAGTAGCCCTCTTCATCCATATCTGTATCAGAAATGTCATCCATATCTTCATGAGCTCTTGTCATCTCCACATCAACATGTATTGGTTGGTATTCATCCTCAATAGCTGCAACGGGAGGTTCAATAGTTGGAAGTGCTGCCAGAATAGGTTCATCTAGAAGCTGAATAGGTGCAACAGTTGCAGTTTGAGGTGTCACACACTGTATCACTGCAGTTTGAGATGTCACACACAATACATCCTGTCACACAACCAACATGAGAATGGTGTTAATGAATGTATGACACTTAATGACAGTTTAACGAACTCACATACAGGGGCATTACCTTGTTCTCATTCAAACTCACATACAGAGGCATTTTCCAATCAACTCCTGGAGCTGCATTGATATGTAGGAATGAACTCAAATCCTCTTCGTTCTCCACTTTGAAAGGGTTCTTCAATTTCTGAAATGGATGGAGGTGTGACAACATCATATTCTTGGCTGGTGACAGGATGTTGCACCTTTGGTTGATTGTGCTTTTCAACTCCTCTAAGCTGATATCATCATTTAGTAAGACGGCCTTGGATGATATGTCACCTACATACTCACAATCAGAGGTCCACATTCCACCATACGAAATAGTGAGGATCTTCATTTGTACAACCCTGTAACACATTATAAAACAATCCTGTCATGTACGACCTCAAACAGGACTGTCACTCATTCAAAACAATGGATGTCATACATGAGAAACATACAACATGTGAACAACAAGCATGTCATCTAACAAACAACCGTGTCACACATAACTTTCCAAACAAAAACTGGGATCAAACAAAACTGTCACACACACTGGAAAACAAACATTTCACACATAATCTTCAAAACAACCATGTCACACAAAATCATACAAAAACATACAAAAGCACTGAGAATAACGTCACCCACAAACGTGTCATTCATTTCATCCACTTTGAGTTCATACTAACGTGTCACACAGACAACGAACTGTCATACGTAACGTTATTCTCGTTAGTTGTTGTCACACGAAAACACTGTCATACAGTTTCCCTTTTACGTATGGATTTTTCAGCATAGAGTTGGATGCACCCCATACACATTCAATGTTCATCAACGTCCACAGTTTGTCACACATAAACCATGTCATACGTGATTCCTGACCAACACATCCAAACACATGGTCATTGCGTTTGTGTTTCCAATCCAACACAAACACTCCTCAAACCCTTGGTTTAATGTGTTCGAGTTCATATACCTGTTTTGCGCATAAATCGGCTGTCAAATCTTCCAAACTTGAACGTGGTAATTTCTCCTTCGAAATAACTGAGCACCGTGCGCAAATGTGTGTGACAAATCGTGCGAGGTCCGGTCGACGGAGTCCCCTACTGGCTTCGAGTCGTGTGACGCCCCCCGCGTTTCGCACCTCCGTTTGCCGGCGAACCAGAGAGATGGAGGAGGAGGGAGCAGCGAAAAGTAAGAGCGCACAAGCGGGGAAGAGCGCACGAGCGGGGAAGATGACATGGGAGGCCAAGGGGTTTCACATTAAATGGGGGAATTTTTCAATTAATTGGGACGGGGGTATAATGGGAAAAACGGCCTCATAGCAAATTAATTTTGCCGGTTGCCTTATTGCCTCCGAATGTGGCCCTAACGGGCCACATACCTAAATCCTCCTAATTTTTATGACATTTCCTCCAAATCTATATGAAACGAGTCAAACTCTCAACTAAACGCAGCGTTTAGTAGTTGTTAAATGAGAGACACCGCCTTCCATGTTCTATTGGTCTCGCGAAGCCCAGGTAGAGATCGATATATCGAATCGTACCCGCGTATAGAATCCGCTCTCGCCTTCACTACCACCACCACCACAACAACAATGGCGGCGTTTTTGACTCGGCGTTCCCTTCTCCCCCTTCGGTCTCGACCTCTCGTAAGCTTCCCAAGCATCTTCTTAAATTGACTGTTCTTCCGTTTTTCTAGATTAATTTTGTTTTTGTTCATCCGGTTTGTAGCATTGCTTTTCATAAATTTGGTTGTAGATCTTGGCCGTACCAGTTGAGGCCTTACACCTTCTCCCTCTCTTCTTCCTGGATCTGCTTCTACCCGATTGTCGTTGAAATCCTTCTAAATTGTGCCTAAAAGATACCCGTTCTGCGGATAATGATTATACAAGGCTCTGATAGTTTATAACCGGTATATTCCTGAAATGAATTTAGGTTTAGTGAGTTCAAGGTTGATTTTAAACCGGATTTCTGATTAATTAGTTTGTTAGAGAGGTATTAGTATTAGGTCAATCCGTCTAATGGGAAGTTCTGTGTTGAGATATTGTTGTCTTCGGTTGCTAGTGAAGGTTTTTGTGCTCGACACCTCGTTGTAAAATGGCTTATTTTGTATTATGAGGAACATATGTGCATCAAGTAATTTCGTTTGAGGTGATTGTTCCGAGAGGGGATAATTGGAGATGAGTTGGAGCTTAAGAAATGAGGAACCTGAGGGTGGAGGGGTTGTCTGTAGGATTGGAATGAATTGTTGAGGCAAGCAGAATTGCAGGGATACCACTCTAGCTCAGCATGTTATTTGAGGGTTGGAGTTGAAGAAAGTACAACTTTTGATTTGGAATGTGAATCTATAGTTTGTGAAGATATCTGATGAACTGAAGTATTCTTAAACACACCACCAGTTAAGTGACCGAAGTCTCGATGAATGCTAATTGAAGTTTCATAGCTTATTTTAACAAATCTTTACCATCTAAAACAACTGACCTTATTGAGCTTTGGCTGGAGCTTACTTTTGTGTCTTCTTAGCTTGAACACCAGTTTGTACTCTTGGTGCCTTGTTATTTAGTAGTTTTGATGATATCTTTGCTGTGCTTGCTAAATCATGAATTCTTTTGGATACTATGGCAAGAACAAGATTCCTTCAGCTAATTAAGTTTCCTGAAACCACGTCAATTTTTCCTAGTTTCAATGTGTACATTTAAGCAATAAGATGGTGGAGAGGCTATTTTAGAAATGTCTAATGGGTTTATGCAAAACCAGATATGAAAGTTGCGCTTATACTGTATTTTTATTGCTGTGTGGCATTTGAATATAGATATGCCTTCTTTCTGTCCGGTTGTTTGGTTTAAGTAGAGTTTATGGAGAGCATTCCTTATTCAGGAATGAAAGTATACTATAGGAGGCATTCGGGCTTCATAGATGGAAAATATACCAGAAGTACTGGGAATCTTTTTTTGTGAATCACCTGCCTTTTAATGTGTTGTCTGACCTGTAATTTTGTATCATAGAGCCTATCTTGTTCTGCTTCAGTTATGTTGGCTGACTGTTCCAATTGTGGATGATAACGCTTCCTTGTTTGTTATGTTTGTTTCTTTAGGCTTTGATTGGGCAAACAGTACACCATTCAAATGAATATGGAATCAGGTCCTTTGCCACTAAACACTCTTTCTCAACCCCAAAAGGTGAAACATTGTGGTTTACTCTTCCTTGTCATTACAATCTGCACCTATTGTACATTCAAGCTAGACATTCTATGCTTGCATAAAGAATCATTATCTCCTAGGATTACTTTGAAATGCTGCCCTGGTGTTTGGAAATAGAAATAATAATATTGTGACCAATTGATCAGCTGTCATGATCTCAACTTGTTCCGTACCTATCATCCTCTATAATGTAACTAAATACATTTGATTCGGCTTTTATGAACACATCCTTGCCAATTTTCTGCAGATGATCTTGAGAGGGAACAGCTTGCAAAGGAGATATCAAAGGACTGGAGTTCTGGTAATACTTGTTTGGTGTTTGAAGTTTTTTTTATTTCCCTTTTTGTATTGTTGGGGAAGGAACTCTTATGCAGCTATTGTGGTGATGCTCATGCTTAGAAGTTATATTTCAGTTTTTGAGCGAAGCATAAACACCTTGTTCCTCACTGAAATGGTTCGGGGTCTAAGCCTCACTCTGAAGTATTTCTTTGAACCGAAAGTTACTGTAAGTAATGCTCAATCTTTATAAATGGTTAATCTACATGGATGAAATACTAATCTTCTGTTTGTCATTCAGATTAATTATCCTTTTGAGAAAGGTCCCTTGAGCCCACGTTTTCGTGGAGAACATGCGCTCCGCCGCTACCCCACTGGTGAGGAGCGCTGCATCGCATGCAAACTGTGTGAAGCTGTAAGATTTCATGCTACCTCGCTAAGATTTGCTCTTGTTTTTTTCACTCAGATATTCTCCCTGTAAAAAGGAAAAGTAGCTTTAGGTATAATGACAAATACCTATATTAACTCAGTCCGTTTGTCATCATTGTATGATTTACTATGTTGCAAAATTTACTGCACAATTTACCCTTTATAATTATAAGGAGATTTTAATGCATGGCAAAACATAATTGAGGACTGTGATATATTGTCACGAGAGAAGAGCAGGAAGTCTTAAAGAGTTTGAACAAGTGCATAATGGGGTGCTGCTGTGCATTGCAATTGGTAGCAATCTATGTTTGTTGTAGGTCTGATATTTTGTCCCCTTAGAATTGGAGAAGTATAGACAAGTAGATTAGTTTGTTGACTAAGGATGTAACGTGACTTTTTAGTGATTCTTTTTTTGTTACTATTGTATTTTATCCTCACATATGATTTCCAATATTTTCTTCAATCTAAAAAAGAGAAGAGGAAATAATCATTTCCACTTTTGAGTGGTCCTCCAGTAGCTGCATGTTCAGTCCTGTACAAACTTTAATTAAATGTGAAGTTCTGTCCCCAGGAAGGATAAATAAATACTGTGGCATACTCCACTAGAAGCTCCCCCTCCTTACCATGTAAATTAGCTCTTTGAATCCAGCAATCAGTAGTCAGTTTGACGAAGGGGTGGCCTGTTAACAATCCATGTTACGTTCCATATAGTTGTTTTCTTCTTCGGAATTGTATATAGATGTGTGATCCCAGTGGACTTAAACTAATATTAATGAGTTCTTGGCCTTTTAGATATGCCCAGCACAAGCAATCACAATTGAGGCTGAGGAACGGGAGGATGGTAGCCGTAGAACTACCAGGTATTATGATCTCCTTATATCATCCCTCGTCCTACATCCCCAACAATTCAAAAAGCTTACTGCTGATTTTTTTATTAAATATTCACAGGTATGATATTGACATGACAAAGTGCATTTACTGTGGATTCTGCCAAGAGGCATGCCCTGTGGATGCAATTGTTGAGGGACCAAACTTTGAATTTGCAACAGAGACTCACGAGGTAAGCTGTGTTTCTCGGACATCGGAATAATGGTCACTATAGTATCTCGAATTCTGAATATGAAGCACTAACTAAACCTTCAAAATACGCCTCAGGAACTTCTTTATGACAAGGAGAAGCTCCTAGAAAATGGAGACAGATGGGAAACTGAGATTGCAGAGAATCTGAGATCTGAAAGCCTGTACCGTTGATTCCTACAGTGCTCGTTATCTACTATATAGCCTTAAACTCCATGGCTGGAATTTTCTTGGCTTTTTAAGCACTTGGATTCAATAATATCCAATCTGTGTATGGATCTTTGAGTCATTGGTCATCGACCCTTTGATCCGTTTATGCAAAACTATTTTCTTTCTTGCCAAGGGACTATCCTCATTTCTAAAGTGATTGCCCTTATCTACAACAATTCAACTTATACATTAAATTCAAATGGCCATTTTGTAAAAATTGGTAAACATTTGACAAAGCAGTTGGTGCTGTGCTGCCATTTTGAGTACATTTCCTTAGGTTTCGTTTGGTTTGGGTTGAACCTGAAAAGTACAATTTGCATTGTTCGGTGAATCTACTTAATTATATTGGACTCTCTTAGGCTCCGTTTGGCATATTAGATGAAATTGAAACTGGGAGATGGAACTAAATCTTAGGTAAATAGCTAAAACTGAAAGTGGGAGCTGGATTCCGAAAAATTGAAAATGAGCGTTTGGTAGGGTAACCAACTGAACATGGTAAAGTGTAGGTTGAATTGACCAAAATACCCTCAAATGGAATTAAAAAACATTTTGATAAGGGTATGCACGTGAGTTCCACCCTCTCGATAGCTAGGTATTTGGTGGGGGGCCAAATAGAAAACATGGACAAGAGCTCGAGCGGAGCAAATCGCGGCTGCTCGCAAGGGAGGCGGATCCGGCAGACGATTTCGTGGCAGCGAACCGGCGAGGTCGGGCGATTTCATGGCAGCGAACCGGCGGACGGGAGGGGGGCGACCTAGATCTACGGCGTAAGAGGTCAGGGGGGAGTAGCAACTGCGACGAGGAGGCGAGCATCCAACTGACGGCGACCGAAAAAGAAGACCGGCAGCTGGCAATTCGGCCCAGATCTACGGCGTTGTCGTCCCACTGAGGTACTGTATAACGCCATTCATTTTGATTTCGAGTCGGAATGTTTATGATGAATCGAGATATTTGTGAAATTGAACTGTTTTGAATGTTGAGCTATTTTCGTGTTGAGCTACTGAAACTGTAATTTTGTGAAATTGGGTGAATGTTTGAATGCTATATTGAACTTGGTGAATATTTGCATGCTATATTGAATCGGGTTTCTTTGATTGCGCGTATAATTTTGAGCTATTTTGCTACTGTCCGTTAATGTGCGTGAGTTGGGTGAATGTTTGGGTGATATGATATGCTTCATGGAATAGGGAACTGAGGTGAAATAGGTTAGGAAAGGGATGAAGTCAGCATCGTGTATTTGTACGTGGAAATATATTGATCTTTGTATGTTTGTGTGTTATTGCTACGGTATGTGAGTAATGTGAATAAGTTGTGGGTTTGATGTGGGAAAAACAACAGCATTACCATGTCGTCTAAGGGAAAGGATAAGGCAGTGACTAATTCGGAATCAAGGGAAAAACGTGATGCTTAGACGGATGATGAGGCAATAGCTCTATTGAGCATTTGCCAAGAATATCACAAGCAAAACGGTGTTGATACGCACAATTGGACCGAAAAAGCGGAGAAGCTTGGGAAATTTTTTGATAAGAAGTTCACTAGCGTAATGGCTAAGAATAAGTTCGACTACATGAAAAAGGCTTGGGCGTTGTAGACTAAGCTAAAGAATGATGAGACGGGCTTAGGGTGGAACGCTAACTTGGGCACGGTTGGGGCGACTCCTGAATGGTGGGCTAAAAAAGTAAAGGTATGTTCATGTGATCATTGTTGGCTTTGTAATAACATATCATCATGATTTGCAAAATCTGATTGAGTGAATTGTCGGATATGCAGGAAGATAAGAAGTTTAGAAGGTTTAGGGTCAAACCACCTAACCCTGAATTGAGTGAACTGTGGGATATTCTATACGGTAGCATTGTCGCGACCGGTCAACACTAAGTGTCTATGACAATGGATCCAACGCCCACACCCTTCCTGCTTACAAGTCAGTCCGCTCCACCTAATCAATACGATCCAATGAGCCAGTGCGATTCAACATCTGGACAGGCCACTCCAGGGAGTCACTCTGCTCCAATGAGGTTTGAGGATCCTCTTGGGAATGACGACCTAGACGACAATGAGTTGCTTAGGGACTTCAATTCTGAATAATAAGGAAGGGAAGAGGATCTGAGTCGTACCGAACAGAGATCGGGTGCATCGAGGAGAACTACAACGGATCAGTTAAGTGAACCACAAACGAAATGGAAGAAAAAGGAAGCTACTGGAGCCGTATACTTCAAGGAGAAGTTGTCGAACTATGACATGAACACCCAACGTGCACTACAAATCATAGAAGGGGACTCGAACAGCAACAACTATGATCATGCAAACCGTAGAGAGTACAAGTTGGATGATGCGCTAGACATTGTTGAGAGGATGGTGAATGATGGGAAACTTAAAGATTGCACTAACCTTTGGTGTTATACCTTTGACGAAATTAACGATGAACGCAACCGATGCCTATTCATGACATTGAAAACAGAAGCATGCAGGCTTGCTTGGCTTCGTTTCAAGTTTGGGAAGACGGGCGGAGAAGAGGAACAGGAGCTGCAGCTGGAGATCGACCCATTAGATAGAACCTTTTATGCGTGGGAGTAGCGGTGTTTGCATGTTATGTTTGCTTAAACTTGTGCTAGGTTGTTGGATTGCTTTTCGTGTTTTATTTCTGCTTGGTTTCATGACTTGTGGTTGACATGTGTTTCATTCATTCGGGTGGTACTTTTAGGACATTTTATGGTAATTTGGATGAGCTAGTACAATTTGTTTGATGCTTATGCGATGAGTTATTACAATTTGTTTGATGTTTGATCTTTGTGGCAATCTTTATGTCGCCAGGGTAGGAACAAATGAGTAGGCGACCTAGAAAGTTGTCAAGGAAACGTAAGAAACAACTAGCTTTGCTTGTAGTTCTACTACAAACGCAAGCTACTTTGATTTGCGGCTACTACCTCAAGTACATGCACAAGCTGCCATGCTACACCTCTCCTATCACCGGTTATGTATGGATGACTGAAATTATGGAATCTTAATCTGAGGTTCGATGCATTAATGCATTTCGGATGGAAAGGAACGTCCTTCGACGTTTATGCGACGAGTTGCAAACTCGTCATGGACTTCGACTATCCAAGCACATGAGCGTGTTGAGAAGGTCGGCATCTTACTGTACACTATATCATTGGGCGTTTCAAACGTGGCTGTGTGTGAACGTTTCTAACGGTCAGGTAACAACATTAGTTGAGCTCTACATGATGTTGTTGATGCGATGACTGGAAGAAAGTAAGGATTCAATGGCCCTGCAAGCCGACTCTTGAGGGCACGTGACCCTGAATTTGTCAAGATTCCGGATAAGGTCATGCATGATGACCGATACACCATGTTCAAGGTAATAACCAATCATACTTTCATTCATGTTGTCTCAGGATAGAGATGTCGATTTGTTTCATTGAGAACTTCGTTTCAAGGTGTGATAGGGTGCATAGATCGGACCCACATCGCATGTACCGTGCCCCGAGCTGACCAATTGCCGTATCGGAACAAGAAAGGAGTTTGTTCCTTCAATGTTATGGTGGTGTGTGACTTTGACATGAATTTCACGTTTGTGTCAGTTGGTTGGGAGGGATGCACGCACGATGCCCATGTTTTTGACCACGCCCTAAAGACCGCTTCCATGAAATTCCCTCATCCCCCTCCCGGTACTTGTTGTCAGTGTTTTTATTTGCATGCTACCTTTCCTACATAATTGTTATTCATCCATATAAATTTCGGTGCATGATGATTGGTAGGGAGGTATTATCTTGTTGATAAGGGGTATCCCGATAGGGTGGGATATATGGTACTGTACAGTAAGATAAAGTACTATTTATCTCAGTTCCAAAATGTTGTTCCACGTAACACAAAACAAGCTTTCAACAAGGTTCATTCATCCGTTAGAAGCACAATTGAAAGGTGTTTCGGTGTGTTGAAGAAACAGTTTCACATCTTGACATACATGGCCAGCTACCCTATCAAGATTCAAATCGATCTTATCCTCGTTTTCTTTTCCATACACAACCTCATACTTCGTTATAGGATTGAGGACAACTACCTAGAGGATGAGTACGCCGATCCCGACTTACCACCTCATAGGCGAGCTAAAAGAGCTCATGATAGGGCACCAGGCAGTATGAGGGAAATAAGGGATGCAATTGCCGCTGAAATATGGTTGGCTAAATGATCGCTCTCAAACGCGAGGGTCTAGAGATAAATTTGAACCCGACTCCGATGTAGTACGTGGTGGGTGTCGAACACTAGGGAAATCTATTCGATTGATGTGCCACAACACTAGGAAATGAGAAAAGAGAATAAAAACAAAGGAAATCGAGAAGAAGCAACCGGGACCGACTTAATGTCACGTCGGGCCCGAGTTAGCTGGGAAAATGGACGTCGGGACCGACACTCTGGAAGTCGGGCTCAAATGAGCGAGATTAGATCTTGGGCTTTGGGTTCCTTCTCTAGTAGATTGAGCCTTTTCCACCCCAATTCAAGCAACAAGTGATGATCTAGGTTGGATCGAGAGGTTTTCACTTCGTCCAAACCACTCTACACATAGAACATGGGGTCGATTGGCTTTCGCTTCTCCCTTTCGATGCAAGGTCTCGTGATGGATGCTTTTCACTTTCGTTACGTCGCCAATCAAAAGTCTTGATCCCCAACTTTCGCAAGGGATTGTAGCTCTATGTACAGTGGGTTCCTAGATCAAGCACTCAAGGCTTATGGAATTGGGGTTTCTAGCTCAATCTAACTAGATTATTCCCCCATTACCCAAGATCAAGGAGATCTACTCCATTTGGCAAGCAACAAAAGCAACAAAATCACAAATCATCACAATCATCATCATCAAACTCAAATCCAAAGAAAGTTTCATTCAACAATCACAAGATCAATCCTCTCAATCACAAGGCCAAATTGCCAAATTCAAAGAGAACAAACCAAAATCAAACTAAAACTAGACAATCAAACCTAGACTTCCTCTACTCCTTGGCCGATCTTCCTCTTCTTCTCCTTTTCTCTCCTTGCTCCGCAAGTATTGTCCTGAGAAGATTGTGTGTGTAGTAGTCTAGGGGGCCTCTCAATTAAGGGAATATGAGGGGTTTTATAGATAAGGGGCAAATATGGAAGAGTGATCATCATTGCCTTAGTTCCCAAGCCACAAACCGACTCGGACCGACACGGAACACACCTCGGGCCCGACGTATTGGGTAAGTCGGTCCAAGGCTGACACTCTCGTTTGCTCGCTTGACTTGGCTCCAACTCGGTCCACACCTCGTGCCACCTCTTGCCACCTCTTCTTCTTTTCTTTTCCTCTTGTTTCTTCATGGCTAAGTCCTTCTCTTCCTCCTTTAACTCATGGCTTGCTCCAAGCTTCAATCCACCTCCAAGAAGATCCTTGATTATTTGCCAAAATCCTTTAAAACAAAAACAAAACTCGCATAGTTCCCGAATCTCATAGAAATACGGTTACTAAGCTAAAAATGAACAAAACACACAAGAAAAGAGGGGGAAAGGGACAAAACTATATTGGTAACTCTCAATTTGAACTATGTATCTGGGCCAAGTGTTTTCGGTGTGAACTTGGGGAACTTTCACTTTGAACTATGTATTTGTGGCTGTGAGTTTGAACTTTCACTTTAATCTGTTTTCGGTGTGAAGGTTTCCACCGTTTAGATCGTTTTAGCCATGTGTTTATGACGTTGTGTTTGTGATCGAGTTTGAGTCTTTTCGGTTCTCTTTCAACCATGTTTCTATCCAGCCTTTGTCTTTAACAATCACCAAAAGTGGGAGCAAATTTGCATAATCCAATTGGTTGTCTTTGCATAATCATATCGACCAAAGTTCAACAAAAACCCCATGTATAATAATAAAACATTCATGCATTAAACATCACGACATTACATAACATAACGACATTAAACATATGTCCATTTGTCCACACATAACACCATACATCCATCCGTCCACAATACAACCTTACATCAGACATGAAGAAAACGCCTAGAAAACATAAAGACGTAATACACCCACTACATGTGGGCAACAACACAACACAGATTTGTTTTCACTTATTTAGGGACCATGTAGTTCTCGCCTCCTTCCTCCAACAAACCGGCCCAGGACCACACTACTCTGCGGACTTCCCGCCCATGCTATGCTCCATGGCATCGATCTCATCACCATCTGTCATCCCGAGCTGCGTGATGCATAAGAAGCTACTAAGAATAAAGGACAAAAAGTGAATAAGCAAACACATATGTAAGAAAATATGAACTCACCGAGTGGGGAGTGACATAGTCCTTGCGGTGAGTGAGACGTTGGCCATTGTAGAAGAACTCCACCGTGCCATCCCCTATCCCATAGTGGTCACAATACTTTGTAATAAGCTTGCCGATTGTGGTATTTGACGCCATTTTGAAGTAAGTCTTTTCTTCCGTCTTCACATACGAAAGAATGATGTCAACTATGGGCCAACATGCACTAGGATGTCAAACAATACCAAGAGAACGTATAATAATACTTGGCTAACGACAATTACTTGAATATAGTCCTCCACCGACGCCGAAGCGATGCTCTCAATTGTGGTTTGACATCTTTGTGCGTTTCCAACTTGGAGTCACCTTTGTGTTTGTTTTGTTTCTATAGATGGAAAGGGAGTTGGTGGGCCTACATTCTGGCCATTTCATTTATAGAGGGCAAAAGTGGGAGGCTTCAATGCGTGGTCACCATCCGAAACATCAATTCAATGTGTTGCACTATTACTGCATGGACCCACACTTCCCCACATGAAATGACCTAGGAATGATATGAAAAGACCAATGCATGGAGGGGGAGGAGCTATGAATGCATGCCCAAAATCAGTCAAACAATTTTCCATATTCCTCACAAGCAAAACAGTAGACATGGCGGCCCATTTTTTTAACTTCCTAGGCAAGAGCACTAAATGCATGGTCACCAACCATCCGAAACAAGAGCACTAAAGTTAGATTCTTCTCCATATATATCCTAAACCTCAACTACCAATAAATGCATGTGTCATTTTTGAAACTTCAAACAACTTCTACCTCACATTCAACACTTCAAAGTAACATACTATTGGAGTAAAGTTAAACCTAACCTACCAATAAATAAAATAACCTACACTAATTGTAACCCACTATTCGAGTTAAGTTACACTGTATACATACATTCCTTCCCCGTCTTGTTCATGCATGATGGCCTTCGTTTATACCTCCAATTCTTGGTGCCTCGTTTCAACTATGTAATAACCTGAAACATGAAATAAGATAAGTTAGTACGAATGCTGGTTATATACAAAATTAGGTCTAAAAAACACAATAACATATGTCAATTCGGTAACAAGAAAGAAGTAAACAAGGCATAGCCAAATTACATCATCCACACATAACATAAGGTCTTATGAAAGGAGTATAGATTACTACAACAACCACAGAATGGCTCTACGTTCATAGGCCTCATTAGGCCTTGCGAGGAAATGAAAGTGTCGAATACAAAGTTCAATAAAAACACACATACACACAACCAACATAGGTATTGTTAACACAAGCATTAGAACGATTCAAATGTGAGGATTAGGAACGCCATCTTCTATGGCCAAACCAACAAGCTCCTTATCAACTGGCCACAGGTTTGCATCTAGTTTGCCAAAGGCCTCGTCCCACAGCTAAATGAGGTCCCTATCAAGATGCAACCTCCTTATCCTATGCGCACCTCGCCCGACCACCTAAAGTCACAATTCCCCAACAATAAATATAAAAAGAACGGTCAATATAAGTTAAGGCCATGACGGTACTACGACTAATATAATATTTGATGAAAATGTCGACCTTGATAGCTTGTACCCACCACGAATCATCAGCCACCAAAGTTCCATCATCGGTGTCCCAAACAAAAACAACCCCAACTCTCACCATGGCTTTGTTGTAACACCCCGAGAATTTCTAAGGGATTGAGGTTCTCCCCATGCTAACAAGAGCTCTTCCTTTTCATGGTTCGAGAGGTCAAAAGAACTATGAAGTTAAGTGTGGTAGGGTGAGAGTAGCACCAGGATGGGTGACCTCTTGAGAAGTTCTCGGGTTGGCATGGGATAGCGCTTCTAGGGCCTCGGGCCTTACAAATGGTATCAGAGTCCACTCTAGGTTACGAGTTGGCTTAGCCGGAGGGCGGTCACTTGACCCAGGGGGCGGTCCTTGCGCCTTGACGAGGTCGTCAAGTGCTTAAATGGGGGAGATTGTAACACCCTGAGAATGTATAGGGCGAAATAGTACTAGGATGGGTGACATCCTGGGAAGTTCTCGGGTTGGCATGGGATAGCGCTTCTAGGGCCTCGGGCCTTACATTTTTAGCCACGCCATTGTAACTTGTTATAGTCCATCTTGTTTTTCAGCATCATCATGCTAGGTGCATCTCCGGTCTTACTTTGGTAGGAGGCGGAAATGTTGTGCCAATTTGCATGGTTATCAGGCCCCACCATCTTTCGATGCTCACTGACTACACCTAGCAAAACCTTGTTCCGCTCATCCGTCCAGTAAGGTGTTGCTGCGAAAGCTCCCATCATATATGTAAATCAAGAACAAGGTAATAGATAAATTCTGCCATTCGACGACTCAAAAAATAATACATTAACCTGCAAACCTTGTTCACAAATACTGAAAACGTCCATACCCCCCGGGTCTTCTACTTTAGTGGCCTCTGGAGGACTCGTTTTATAGCCACATTATACAAGACATATGACCGTAACTTTATTGTATATCATAATAATATAAAATTGGCTAATAAATAAACCACTATTTATGGGTCAGAAGTGTGGATTCTTTTGCAGCACATGTATTTATTAAAGCTGCCATTTCTTACAATGAAATGACAATACAAGAGTTTTGACCAATAGGAAAACTCGATATAAAGCGACACGTGACTCTAAAATTGAATGACCAATAGAAATGACAACTCAATAACTGATAGGCTACTAGACCAATACCGCAAGTGTACGGGTCGCGT
This sequence comes from Polygonum aviculare, assembly GCA_934048045.1. NCBI lineage: Eukaryota > Viridiplantae > Streptophyta > Magnoliopsida > Caryophyllales > Polygonaceae > Polygonum > Polygonum aviculare. Next base: position 20,854,928 of record OW204026.1, read on the forward strand.
AGTACCAAGGTGTCGATCTCTAGGACTTTAGTAGAGTTGGTGAACCGACAATCAAAGTAGCTAGGCTAATATGAGGCAACTAAGGATGGAAGAAACTTAAACTAATCAACTAGCAAACAAAGAAAACAAGCAACAAGATGATGCAAATTCCACTACTAGAAAAGGGGTCTTTAACGACCAACAAATTGGTCGTTATATGTCAAAAAAACCGTCATTAAAACTTTTAACGATGAAAAAAAGTTCGTCGTTTGTTCGTTGCAATTGCTTCCCTCGTTATTGCTTTTAACGACCAGGTTCGTCGTTAATCATTAACGACGGCCTACCCGCTCGTCGTTAACCATTAACGACGTCTTCCTTACTCGTTGTTAGTCTATTAACGACGACATATCCGTTTATCGTTAATTTACTAACAACGACCTAGAAGCTCATCGTTAACCATAACGATGAAATACCATTTAGTCGTGAATTAATAACAATGAAATACCAAATTTTCGTCATTTACTTATGATGAACAACTATTGAAAAGATATTCAAACAAACTAAATTTTATTAAAATATTAACTTCGTCCAAATATACAAGAAAAGCACCTGTGCTCAAGAAAAAAAACAATAACGTTATTCAAATTTTTGTAACGTGCTAAATAGAGTACAGTAGTCTTATAAACGGTCTACTCTTCAACTTATTTTCTTTAACAAGTCGAAAGAATTACAATTCAATACAAAGTTTTAAAATGCCAGAAATCTACAAATAACTTCTCTCACCATATGGTGCAAATCCTCCCACATGACTTAAACCATTACCATTTGCATCTTTCGCACATGAAATATTCTTGAAGATACACCAGCCCTTGATTTTTTTCTCTTCATGAACAACTTCAACTCGTCTGTCCTAATCTAACACATGCTGTTTCCAAGAATCTACATTCATATAATACCCATTCGTTATATTCTGCACTTCTTATATTGTCTTTTTTTTTCCAAGAAAGATTTACAATATTATCAAGTAGATACAAATCTGCACTTGTTATAAAATCAGAAGATTTATAATATCAAGTTGATACAAATCTAAGCTTTCATTTGGGAGGTACTAGTAAATTAGCGTTTTTTTGTTTTTATTCGTGCAAAACCCCATGACCTTCACCAAATTAACATTCTACAGGCTTGCAGGAAGTGTAACTGCATTTTTGCTAATAGTCTTTGGAAATCCCTTGATAGTTATTTTAAGTGAACCTAGTCATTATATATACAAATGGATAATCAAATTCATTATTTTTTATCAATGATTTATGATGTAATATCTTGTGAGTGTATACAATCTCAAATTAGCAAGTAGTCAACAACCTAAGAAGAGAGCATAACGTGGAAACTTTGTTCATTAAGTAACATTTGTTAAACAATATGCATACTAACCACAACTTGTTTCTTCATAAGGAGATGGGCAACATAAAGAACCGATGTGGGCTGCTACATGGCCATGTGAAGGTAATTGCATCTAGATCTCTTCTTCTCCTTCCACTCAAACCTAAAACCGAATATTAAGCTAGCATGAAAAATGGTTCACCTTTAGGCAAGTTGTACCTAATAATCATATAATTTTGAACGATTTTTCTATAGTGTGTCCTAAGGATACATTATAAGCATACTAAATTTTTAAACTAAGCCCTATAAAGGAAATAATAAAACTTTAAAAAAAATCTTAAATAATTCTAAATACTAAGTCTAATCAAATCTTTCTAGTTATGGACGCTTACCATGTGTAGGGCACATTTTAGAAAAAATCAATTTATGCATATTAATGACTAGAAGATATAAGGAGATCACCTCTCAAAGCTAGTGTAAGCAACCATATTTGTTTGATGTGGATCAAATGGTCTTTCATGGTAATCTTAGCTAAATCACCTGAGCAAACACGAATATTCTCAAACTTTTTTGGACAATAAATGCTTTAGTCTGTAGAAAAAAACACAATATACCGAAGACATTTGCTCACTCACCAAAAGATATATGGAAGTTCCTTAAAATGCACTAATGGTAAATTGAGTTTAAAAGTTGCAGAATAATTAACTTAATTACTAAGTTTGATGCCATCTCTAATGAATTCCTAATGTACACTTAACACAAAATGGCCACACAAAACATTAGAAGATTATAAGTTATCAGCCTCCAGACACACGTAAGCTCTTCAATGTCCCCATTAAGGATTAATCTAGTCATAGTTGCAAATTAATTAACCGTGCTAAACTTATGCTCTACAAAATCAAATGAATATGATGTTGAGAACCTTCCAATATCCTCTAGCTAGTGCCCAATATGTTTGCTTTTCAGTTTGTTTAGTATTCCAAACTCACCTTAATCCCTCTCTCATTTCAGCAATATACCAGTTCCTTGCTACAGATGTTCAAATGCAGAGGAGTCTGTAAACTCATCCATCTCCTCAAGGTCTGTGTCTTGTTTCTTTGGAAGTGTGACAACATTAGGCCTAAAAAAGAAAACACCAACATCCTCATTGTGAGAAATTGTAGAATACGCGATTGGAGTATGTACATTTAAGACATAATTTGTTAAATAAACAGAGGGCACAACAATCCTACCATACATGGGCATAGAAATTCCACAGTGGCATCCATAAGAGGCAAAGACTGGCAATCTGCATCACCTAAGCTTCTTATTTGGTAATTTTCGCCTGCAACAAAGTAGATAGTAATGGTTCACACAAGTTGAGACCTATTATACACATATAATTATGATTGGAATGAAAGTTCAAATCCCTAAGTAACAAATGAATTCAAAGTCGCCAAATGCAAAGAGAAACAGAAAGAATTAGATCTTTGAGTAGAAAATAATCAATCAAACTGAAAGTTTGCTCCCAAAAAACTGATCAAACTGTAGCTTCAAATCCCTAATTGGCAACTGTAATTTTGCTCCTATGAACAAAACTGATCGAACTACTTCAAGGTATTTTAGGATATAAAGTTGAGCGACATTGAAATTGATTCCAACCAAAAAATCTCTTGCATATCAAAATGGAGCAATCTTAACTGGCAAGAAGCATATGCTAATCATCCTAACCTAAAAACATAAGTCACCTTATAAATAACAACACAATCGACAATTTAAAGACAAAGCACTAGGGCATAACAAAACAAATGAAGAATCACAAAAACCATTCCCCAACAACTAACTACACCTCCGTTCCTCAAATCAATCACCTGGTACGCATACTTGACACAATCAGACAGTAAATTCGAGTAGCTTCCCATCGAGTAACAGCACAGATAGACTAAACCGAGCAAAACAAAGGAATCATATATGGATTGAAGTTGTGTTTACCATCTTGCGCAGGAGGAAGAGGTTTGGTAGGGAGCGTAACCAGATTGGCGGCGGCTGGGGCCGATTTCCTGACGGCAGCGAGCTTGTGCTGCTGAGCAACGAGGAGGTGATTGGGATCGTCGTTGTCATCATCCCTCAATAAATCGAAAGGGTTTACAGTTGCCATTTCACCCCCTTCTTATTCAGGCTGATACAAATACAACACTGAAACGGTTTAGGGTTTGCGGGTGCAGATCGAGAATCGAGAATCGAGAATCGAAAAAAGGCGGAAGGTAGGGTTTCGTAGAGAGTGGGCAGAAGATATAGAGAACGTACAGTTATTCGAGAACGAGGAATACGCACGAAGTAGAGGAGGCGAAGGAGCTGATCGATCCACTTTTTAGATTTTAGATGAACTAGTTGAAGACCCGTACCATGTACGGGTAATGATTATTTTTTTCGTTAATTTATGTATCTACTGAGTATAATCTATACTATATATTAACTCATATATAAATAGATTAAAATGAGAATTGAAAAGTTAAGTTAATTAATATGTATCTTTTATAGAGGGAAATTTTAAAGATAGATAATATTGTTTCAAAGATAGATATTAGATGAGTAAGAAAAAGGATAAAATTAAAGGTAAGATAATTAAAGAAATTTTAAAGATAAATAATATATGCCTTTAAAGATAGATACTTGATGGGTAAGAAAAAAGATAAAGTTAAAAATTAGATAATTAAGAAAAATAAAACATATAAAATTGTTAATCAAGTGGGACCAGAATTAACGTGGAGGCTCGAAATTCTCCGACTTTAATATATAGTATAGATTTGTTTTCCTCAATTTTTTTAAATAAAAAAGAACCAATAACGATAGTCAATGAGGCTATAAATTTGGTTTAGGCTAGTATCTATTACAACCAACATCCATGCTCTTGTTATTAATAGCAAATTAGATGCTTTTAACGATAAAATTTCCATATGGTCGTTATAACTTTGTCGTTAAAAATCTCAATTCTAGTAGTGAAATATGAATAAGGGAAAGGCAATTCTAGAATCTTGGTACTCACACTATGGATCCAAGTACCACATTGCAAGCGTACATAAATCAAGATCAAATCATGGTTTGGAGGCATCTACCTAGAATCATTGTGTAATCCTATCGAATCAAACAAATCGTACCTAGAATTTGATAATCATCCACTTTCGTGGCTTGATCCAAGACTAGGCCCTTTAGGCTCAATAGAGGCTCAATCGGTTCAAGCCCTCATCCACCGTCGTGGCTTGAGTGAGCTCGTCCAACTCAAACCATCTATCGGTAGGTCAACCTCTCAAGAGTTCCCAATTCAATTCTCATTTCAAAGGGAAATCAATCAATCAATCCTATAGTTCAAGCTAGAGAGGAGGTCTCTCAACACAAGTCCCTAACCTATCTCCCTATTGACAACCTAACCTCTCGGTTCTAATCATCAACAAGTCTCAAATCACAATCAATTTGGCATTAGGCACATAGGATTGATACAAACCACAATTCAAATCTCAATTCAAGCAAGCATTCAAAGCACTACCTAGAACCCATAAGGTTTTCCTCAAACCCTAGGATTTAGGAACCTAGTTAAACATGAACAAAGGAAATGAAGAAGAGAGAAGGAAATCCATACCAACAAACATTGTATTGATTGAAAAGGCATAAATCTCCAACAAAATCCTTCAATCTCTCAAGAACACCATTGAGGTCCTAAAATGGGAAAAGGTCCCCAAAAGGGGGAAAAGATATTCTCCTCCAAAGAGAGGAAGACGGCTATTTAAACAACCCTAAAAGGAAACAAGGCTAAAACGGGAAAATGGGGTGCGGCGGCGTGACCCGGGGTCCAACTCGGGCCGTGACCCGACCGGGTCCGACTTTGGAGGGCCAAACCAAAGCAAATGTGAAGAAAAGCCCCGACCCCGGCCCCGACCCTGGCCGTGACCCGGCCGGGTCGAGGCCTGATTTTTGCGGTTTGGCATGGCTGGGGTATGGCTGGTGACCCGGGCTGGGGCCCGGCCCGTGACCCGGCCGGGTCGGGGCCTGGCTTTGCCCGGTCACTTGCTTTGCCTCGTCGTCTTGCGTTTTCTCGGCTCGGCTCTTGGTTTGCTTCTTTTGGCGACTTCTCGGGCCTCTCCTCAACTCCGTCTTCAAGCTAATGTCGTCTTCTTAAGCTCTCTTAAATCTCCAACACCAAATCTCTTCCATTTTCACATGAAAACGCAAAAACAAGGCGTAGAGTCCGAACGAAGGCACTAAACCGAAAACAACTAAAATACTAACTTAAAAGAGAGAAAAGCGAACCGAAACCAAAAGAAACATGACCTAATATGCACTCTAAGCATGAACTAGATGCAAGCCATCAATAACATTCTTTGTAAAATTGAAATCCACAATTACTTAAGAATGCAATAAACAAATGCATGATATTATCACTACTAACTGCATTTGTAATAAGCAATTCCTAAATTAGCACAACGCGCTTTACGCAGCCACAATACATAACAACGGCTAAAGTACACTACAATAAACAAGTACAACACAAATTGAAATAACTATAGCGAAAACACAAGGTAATCGATACCATTGTGAAGCCAATTTTAGTGCATTATCTCGTTGTAAGAGAAGTTGTTTGTTTTGCCTTGACAGCTCAGGCATTGTCTGTGCATCTTCGTCAGACACAATCTCGCACATCTCCACAATAGCCTTCTCCCTTATCAAGGCCTTCTCAAGTCTGGCCACGGTGGCCACAAGGAATGTATGTTTTATTCCTTGTTTTTTCATGTGTGATTTTTACTCTTCCTTATGCATTTATCACTTGAGAATGGCATGCTTATTTGAAATTTGAAACCAATGGAGATGTATTCACTACTTGTTAGATCAAATGATATTGAACTTATTTTCATTAGCCTTTTTCTCTCCTTTTCATCCTACCTATGCATGATCCCTTGATTTGGAGCCCCTTGTTTGAGCCTTAAGCCTTATTTCTAGCCCCATAAAAGTATCCTAGCCATTGTAAGCTTGACCCCATTGATCTGGGAATTAGGACTTAGAGTGGATTGTGATGTTGATGTGGATGAGGGGTGAAGATGAAGAGATTGTAAAGGTGGAGAATTAAGGGAGTTGTCTTAACAAAAGAATGAAAAGATGAAGTGTTGGCTTGGGTAGCACGAGCGTAGTAAAGAGAAGTCCCTCTGCCGTGGGTCGGGGCCGACCACCTTTAGGTCGCAGCCGATCCTCGACAACCCTTGAAAAAAAATGGCGTTTAAATAAGTGCTAGGGTCAAGGCTTCTTCATAAGAGAAAAACAAAGGAATAGGTGAAGTGATGTGTGCTTTAAAGCTTGAAGTGTTTGGAGGGTTAAGTGTAGTTGAGTTTTGAAGTCTAGGAGTCTAGGTTCCCGGATTCATTAAGCACCACAAGACCAAACTATTCCACACCCTTTGAAATACCGAGCCCCATTACAACCGGCCAAATGAAACTTCCTTGAAGTCTTCATTGAGCCACTTAAGTTCTCTTGATGATTTAACTCGTTTTGATTTCTTCGGTAGAAAATTCTGTTTATAAGCTCCATTGTCTATGAGGTTTTGCATGTGGAATCGAGATTGAGTGCTTATTGCTTAGAATGCATATATGTGTGCTATGATATTGAAGTTGTTTGCTCATTATTCTATCTTGTGTTTATTTTCCTTAAAGGCATTCTTTGAGCTTGTTATTTGGTATTGATGCATGTGAGTTATTGCTTGAGGACAAGCAAGTCTAAGTATGGGGCATTTTGATGTCGTGCTTTTTAGTTAGGTTTCTTAGGTAGTTTTCTAGTTTGTTTTGCATGTTTTCCTTTGTGTTTGTGTGTTTTGCATAAGATTTCAACTCTCTTTCGAGGGTTGGAGTCGTTTGTGTTGTTTCGTGTTTTGTAGGTATTTGGAGACTTTAGGAGAAGTTTTTCATGCATTTCGGAGCATTCTAGGAAGTGTTAGTCTTCAAGAGTCAAAATGTCGAAGAAACAAGAGCCGAAGTTGCAACAAAAGGTGCCTCAAAGAAGTACAAGGAACTCAAGGAAATCAAGGAGCAAAAAGGAAGAAACGCCGAGCAAAAGACCGATCGTTTGGAGCAAGAACGAAACAAAGCAAGAAAAAAGTCCAACCTCTTGCAGGTGGTCGACGCCGACCTCCCTGAGGTCGGCCGCGACCACTCTCAGCATCGCGTGATCCTTGCCGCCCAAGTAATGTTTTTTGCGGTATTTTCGAAATTCAAAAAAGGAGGGCGGTTGTCGTAGAGTGTTGCAGGCTGGGCAGACTTCTTTTTGACTTTTGTGGGCTGCTACAAAGTGCCCTTTTTGTCCCCCTTTTCTACCTAGCTTTTCTTCTTGAAAAAGACTCAAGGGTTCGAAGGGTGGGGAGAAGAGAAAGGTGAGCTGAGAGGTTAGAGAGAAGAAGAAGAAGGTGGCTTTGGGGAAGAAGAAGAAGGAGTGAAAGTTTGTTCTAGTTGCTTGTTTTAGGGAGAAGATAGAAGACAATGGTGTGTGAAGAAATCTTGTGGAATTGCTAAGTTTGTAAGTTTGAATCTTGAATTAATTGAAGTTGTTTGCTTTTGATTATGATTCTCTCTTCTCTTTTGTAGCTTGTGCGTGTGATGATGTGTGATTAGTTAGCTTGCTAGGTGTGGGGTGAAACCCACCATGAACATGCATTTGAGACCTTGAAGCTTAGATCCATGCTTGACTTGAAATCTCTACCCATAAATCCCTCTTGCATGCTGAAAACCCCTTGATGAAAGTTGGGGTATGTTCTTGTTTGCAAACTAATTGAAAGATTATGTTGTGAATAAGGGCTAGCAGGGTTAAGATGAAAGTTAAAACCCTTAGAAAACAAGTTGGATTGCATGTTAACACCTTTATGAAAGTTGAGGTTTTGATGTGTTCTTTTGTGACGAAAGTCACCCATGAGATTAAGAGTTGAGTTGGTCTTTTATCCTTGTTCGAATGCATGCTTATGTTGTGGTGAATCCCCACTCCCAGTTGTTTTTCCTTGATTTTACAAAACAAAGTTTCGTGCCCAGAAAGGTCGGCTGCGACCCCCCTCAGCAAGTGTTTTCTGGTGTGTTGTTACGTTCTGTCGAAGGTCGGCCGCGACCTCCCTAGGGTCGGCTGCGACCTTTTCCTGAGACGTGCGATTTGTGTTTGTTTGCTCGTTTTGCTTTCTTTTGTTTTGTTTTACTTTCATAGTTTGATTGCTAGACTATAGATCTACTAGCTCCCGTGGACGATCCTGACTTCGCTATACTCAGCGGGGTCTTGACAAATTTATTTGTTCGAGACTCTCTCAATAAATTGGCGCCGTTGCCGGGGAGTTAGTTTAGTTTCTTTGTCTAGCTTTCTTTTGGGTGAGGGACTAGCCCGAACACCTCTTTTGTTACTAATTCGTTTCTCTAGTGTTTTGTACGCAGGTGTATGCCCTCTAGCTCACGAAGGGTAATTGACCATTTCCCCTTTGATCCCGAAATAGAGAGAACCCTTCGTCGCAAGCTAAGAGAACAAAAAGCAATGGCCGACGCTGAGGCTCTTGCTCATCAAATGGCTGAACTTCGTGCTCAAATAGAGCGTATACAATTGGAGCGAGATGCTCAAGCCGCAGCTGCGCGGCTAGAAAGGGAAGCGGCCGCCCGTCTCCGAGAATAACTAGATTCCATTCCGAGGAATGCTAAGTAAGACATGCATCCCGATCTTAGGGTTCCCGAGTCCGCTATTATGCTCCCGGCAATTGAGCGCGATTTTAAGATCAAGTCCCACTTCATCACTCTCATCAAAAGGTCTCAATATGAAGGCAAGCCCACCAACTGCCCCATGGAGCACATAAAAAACTTCACCGATCTTTGTGACACCATCGCCGCCGATGGCGTGTCACTTGAGTATGTTCTCCTCAAGGCGTTCAAGTGGTACTTATGCAGGAAGGCTCTTCATTGGCTCGAAAGTTTGCCCGCTAGGTCTACCACTACATGGAAGGCTTTGCACGACTTGTTCCTGACGAAGTTCTTTCCACCGGCCAAGACCACCGAGCTAAGGAAGCGCATCACCTCCTATCACCAACTTCCCAAGGAAATCTTGTCAAAAAAGCGGCCGATGTCCGAATTGACCAATGATGTGCGGTCTATAGAGCTCCCGGAAAAGCTTGGTGATCCGGGTAAGTTTGCTATTACCATTGGCATTGGTGCTCACCGATTCAAGGCTTTGTGTGATCTTGGTGCAAGTGCTAGCCTTCTCCCTCTTTCTATATGGTCCAAGACCAACATGGGTCCTTTGGTTCCGGTAAGCATGAGGCTCTATATGGCGGATGACTCTTGCGTGCAACCCACCGGCATTGTTGATGACTTTCCTATCCAAGTCGGCAAGTTCTTTGTGCCCAACGACTTTATTGTGATGGAAATGCAGGAGGATCCCGTCGTCCCAATCATTTTTGGACGGCCGTTCCTTGCCACCGCCGGTGCGGTCATTGATGTGAAGAAAGGTCTCCTCACTTTTGAGATTGGAGAAGAAGTGGTAGAGTTCCGGTTCAATCCTACCATGAAGGAGACCGGTGAAGTCATGGAGGTCAAGATGCTGCTCGGAGAATATACAAGTGAAGATGACGAGGAAGAAGCCAACCTCCCCTGCTGTAGGCCGCAGCCGACCCCCTCTAGGTCGCCCGCGACCCCCACAGGACCTCACCAACACATGAGATGGAGGAGGAAGTTGAAGCCGAGGAGTTTTTGAAGGCGGATGAGGACGATGACATTATTATACCACCACCGCCTACTCCGGAGCTTAAGACTCTCCCCGAGTGTTTGAGGTATGAGTTTCTTGGCCCAAATTCCACTTTTCCGGTTATTGTCAATGCAAATCTAAATGCGGAAGCCATTGGGTACTCGCTTGAGGACTTGAGTGGACTTTCGCCTTCCTTGTGCATGCATCGGATTTTTCTTGAGGAAGGACATAGGCCGACCATTGAGCATCAACGAAGACTCAATCCAAACATGAAGGATGTGGTGAAGAAGGAGATTTTGAGGATGCTTGATGCGGGAATCATATTCCCAATTTCGGATAGCAAGTGGGTGAGCCCGGTTCATGTAGTTCCCAAGAAGAGTGGTCTCACCGTGGTGGAGAATGAGAAGGGTGATGTCTCTCGTTTTGGAGGTGTTTTAGTGGTTAATTTCCTTTGTAAATATGTGTTTTTCATTCTCTTCTTTATAGTTTCGTTCCCTTTTTAGCCTAGTTCCCGGTTTTCTTCAAGAGTCGGAGACTATGCGAGTTTTGTGTGATTTTGTAGGTAAAATGGCAAGAATGAGAGCGATTTCGAGGAGCTAAGGAAGGAGCCAAATCAAGGAGTACAAGAGCCAAGCCAAGAATGAAGTGGAACCAAGAGAAACCAAGGAAGAAAGCAAGGATCGAGGCCCAGGATCGAGTTCCACCAAGTCGGGCCCGAGATCGAGCATCCAGCGCACGGGACCGAGGTTGAACAACGTCGGGCCCGAGGTTCACCCGTGTCGGTCCAAAGTCGGCAGAATTTTGGATTGCTCCCCAAGGCATATTTTTAGCAACTTTCCACATTTGCCCCTTTCTAAATTGGGATTCCTTGGTCCCCAATCCTTAGAAGGCTATAAATAGAGGTGATTAGAGAGCATTAAAGGATGTTTTGGATGGAGAGGAGGGAAGACCACAACCAAATCACTCTCTAAAGGCTCAAAGGGAGACTTGGAGGGAAAGGAGAAGAAGGAGGAAGGAAGAGAAGAGAGGCCGGTGGAGAGAGAGAGGAGAATTTGTGAGTTTTTGTGCTTTGTTTAGCTTGAGCTAGTAGAATTGAACTTGGATTTTGTAGAGATCTTTGAATTTGAATGAAATTGGAGTTTGGTTTGATGATGATGATTGAGATTTGCTTTATTTCCCTTTTGATTTCGTTTTTCTCTTACTTGATGGAGTAGATTCCATAGTCTTGGGCTATGGGGGAAGCCCTTAGTTAGATTTGGGTAGAAAACCCCAATTCCATAGCCTTGAGTGCTTGATTTATGAATCCTCTCTACACTAAGCTTCAATTCTCTTGTGAAAACAAGGGGCTTAGGGCTTGTGATTGGTAAGAGCAAAGCGAAAGCATCTCGATCCCAATTGCTAGACCTAACATCGAAGGAGAGTGAAAACTCCCTTGGGTCGAAGTGTAGATTGGAGAGATTTGGGGCGATCAACCTCGATCTCACTAAGATCAAACTCTTATTGGCTGAATTGGGGATAAATATCCAAGTCTAGTTAGGTGTGGAACCCAAAAACCCAAGACCGATCTACTAATTTTGCTTAAATCGAGTTACCCAGTACATCGGGCCCGACTTGCATCAACGTCGGTCCCGGCTAAATTGACCTCGATCCACCCTCGGACCGAAGTGACCAGTGTCGGTCCGAGGTGATCTCTTTTTGCTTTTCCTTCGTTTTTACCTTGTTTTCATCCCTTTTTAAGTATTTTCGGGTACACTCGACACACGAACTCCCGTGTGTTCGACACCCTACCTCTTTACTACAATCTTGAGGTTCGGTTTTATAAATTTAAATTGTGAGACCTCCGATCCCGGACCGATCAGAATTTTGGCGCCGTTGCCGGGGAGTTCTACTTGTTCGAGGTACCCATTTTTGTTGAGTCTTTGATTTTTGTAGTGATTTGGGTGAGGGATTAGCCCGAGCCCCTTGTTTTGTTTTGATTCGGTTTTGTTTGTGTCTTTGGTTGTAGGTGCATGCGAGCTAGTTCCGTTCGAGGAACTCCTGAGCTCGACTTTGTGATTGACCCGGAGAGTATTCTAAGGCAAGCCCGCAAGAAGAAGAGAATGGCGGACCAAGCCCGAGATGAGGAGTTCGAGAGGTTGAGAGCCGAAATGGCTCGAATGCAAATTGAGATGGCAAACCGAGATGCCGAGGCCCGTAGGGAGAGGGAGCAAAGGATAAGATTGGAGGCCCAAATCAACACTCAACCCCGGAATGCTAGACAATACATGCATCCGGAGTTGAAGGTCCCGGAGCCGGCCATAGTCTTGCCGGAGGTGGCGAGGAATTTTGAGATCAAAACTCAATTTATCTCGCTCATCAAGAGAGAGCAATTCCAAGGGAGGCCGAATGAGTGTCCGATCGAGCATGTCAAGCAATTCAAGGACCTTTGCGAGACCATTTCTACGGATGATGAGACACTTGAGTATGTGCTACTCAAGGCCTTCAAGTGGTCTTTGGGAGGAAAGGCTTTGCATTGGTTGGAGAGTCAAGCACCTCGATCTATCACCTCATGGAGAGCCCTAAATGAAGCATTCTTGATGAAGTTCTTCCCACCCACCAAGACGACGGAGCTTAGGCGGAAGATTGCTAGTTTCCAACAAGGAGCTTATGAGCCACTTTTTGAGGCGTGGGACCGGTTCAAAGAGATGTTGAGAGCATGCCCGACACATGGCCAACAACCTTATGTCCTACAAGACATCTTTTTCCAAGGGATCAACACCGCCACGAAGGACAAGTTGAACCTCCATACCGATTGTGGGTTCATTGACTTGCCACCGGAGCAAGCGTGGGAGTTGTTGGACAAACTCTCGGATTATGAGGCGATGTATGGCACTAGCAACGTGACCAAGGAGGGAAGAGTCCATGGAGAAGGCCCGAAGAAGCTCTACGACCCCAAGAGTGAAGAGGTGGATAAAGATGTGAAGATCCAATTCTTGGAGGACGAGTTGAACAAGATGAGGCGGAAGATGAGTTATGCCCAAACCACAAGAGCATGTGAAGAGTGTGGTTCCTTGAAGCATGGAGCTCAAGAGTGCCCAAATGAGCGCCAAGTCCGATTGGCGGAGCAAATTGAGGAAGCTCATTATGTTCAAAGGAATTTCGGAGGGAGATCTAACTTCAACAACAATGGAGGAAGGTGGAATCAAGGGCAAGCAAATGGCTACAACAACAACTTCAACCAAAACGAGCCAAGAGCCCAACAACAACCATACCGACCTCCCGGTTTCTATGAGCAAGCACCACCATGGGCTCAAGATTTGAAGAACCAAGTTACCAACATGGAGAGGAAGTTTGATGATCAATTCAAGGAGTTGGGTGTGTGGAGAAGGCAAGTGGACAACCAATTTGTTCACATGGCGAATCAACTTCCAAGAGAGGAAGGGAGATTCCCGGGCCGACCCGAGGAGAATCCCCGTGCCCCACAACAACAAAACGAAGTTCGAGCCATAGGACTAAGGAGTGGACGGAGTTTGCCCGAGCCACACGAGCCAAAACCAAAAGAAGAGGAGCCAGCAACTCGGACCGAGTTACCCAGCAACTCGGGCCCGAGGTCCTCTGAAGTCGAACCAGAAGATGGAGGAAGTCCCCTGAGTCGGACCGAGTTACCCAGCAACTCGGGCCCGACTTGCTCTGAAGATGGCTCGATGTGCCCGGAAGTCTTATGCCCTGGGACCGAGGTTCCAGAAGTCGGTCCCGAGGTACCTCAAACGTCGATCCAAGGTGATTTTGTTGAGAAGAGTCGATCTAAGGAGGATGATCCAAGCAAGAAGCAAGGTGGCACTACTCTTCCTTATCCTATGAAGAAGCCCAAGGAGATTGTTGAGGGCAAGTTCAAGCGGTTCTTAAAGCTTTTGCAAGGCTTGAACATCACTATTCCTTTCACCGATGCTCTAAGCGAGATGCCGTCTTATGCAAAGTTTTTGAGAGAGATCTTGAGCAAGAAGAGGTCGATCATTGAGATGCAAGACGAGGTGAAGATATTGGAGCTACGTCAAAAGCTTGGAGATCCCGGATGATTTGCCATCACCATAGGGATTGGTTCTCAACAATTCAAAGCTCTTTGTGATCTAGGAGCGAGTATTTCGGTTATGCCCATGAGCATATGGAGGAGGGCTAACCTTGGAGAGTTAGAGCCGATCGATATGAGTCTCACCATGGCCGATGGTTCTTCAACAAAGGCTACCGGAATACTTGATGATGTCCCGGTTCGTGTGGGAAGATATTTTGTGCCCGATGACTTCGTGATTTTAGATATGAAAGAAGATCCAATGGTGCCCATTATTCTCGGAAGACCGTTTCTAGCCACGGCGGGTGCCAAATTTGATGTGAGGAATGGGAAAGTCACCTTCGAGATTGGAGAAGAGAAGGTTGAGTTCCGTTTCAACAAGGCCCTAAATGAACCGGATGCATTGGCAATCTTGAAGCTTGAAGAAAGTGCCAAGTGCAAGAGAGAGAAGTTGGAGTCCACAAGAGAAGAAGCACCATTGAGAGACCATGATATGGTCGATGTTCAAATCCATGATGAAGCAAGAGATGGAGATGGAGCCAACCCACCAAACCATGAAGAGTATCCTAATCTATATCCTTTTGATGTGGGAGATTCTTTTATGAGTTTAGATGACTTGAAAGAAGATTTAGGAGATGATTATCTTTGCTTAGATGACTTGCAAAACGACTTGAGTTATGATGTTATAGAGTCTCCTAGAAATTCTTTAGACTTTTGTGATGTAGGTGACAAGATGCAAGATGAGTTGATGCAAGAGGTGCAAAGCTACACCTTGGAGGATAAGGATGATGGAGGCCACACTTTCATCAAACATAAATGGTGGCATTTTGGCTATGATGATTGCGGAGATGTCTATGGCAAGGAGGACCACCCTCCTTGAAGGGTAGAGGTTAGACGTCAAGCTAATGACGTAAAAGAAGCGCTTCTCGGGAGGCAACCCGGGTTTGGTAGATTCATTTTCGTAGTTTCTAGCTTGTTTCTTTTTGCCTTAGCTTAGATTAGTCCTAATCTCTTCTCTAGCTTATATTTTGTGGAAATGTGTGTTATGTGAGCTTCATTAGCATTTGTGGTATTTGTGGAAATGATGCAAACGATTGTGGATGGGAGTAACCAAAGTGTGGGATTTTTAGGAGCCAAAATCGGGTAGGACCGAGGTACCCAGTACCTCGGGCCCGAGGTGCCCAACATCGGTCCAAGCCAGCCGACTCACCTTAGCCTTGATTTTGTGGAAATTCCTACTATACCCTCTTGACCCACCTTTGTCTTCTTCCCCATTTAAAGACACATTTACCTTACCTAACATCACCATCACCATAACTACTTTCCCAAAATACCCAATTTACTCTCAAAGCCAAATCGATCCAACCCTTTCCTCCATAGTCGATCCTCAAGCAACCACACCACAAGATCTCGATCCATCCCCTAGTTCACCCAAGCATTGAACCAAAAGCCAAAAATCCTACCTAAAACCCATAGATCTTCATCCTTCTTCTAGATCTAGAAGAGGAAAATTTGAGTTTTAAGAATTTGCTTGCTAGGAGTTCTTGTTTGCTTCATATTTGGTATGTGAATCTCGATCTCTACTTGATTCCTTGTGAATTTCATGATTTCATTGCTACATTTGAGAGATGCCATGATTGAGTAAGCTTGAACTTTGAACATCAATGGTGATTTGCATGTCTTATGAAATTTGTGCTTAATTGTTGCTAAATTCCACTTAGAACTTCGATTGATGAGGATTGATGGTAGAATTTGGATTTTAGAGGCATGAATAGGTGTTGCATGATTGAATCTAGAGTGAGAAGTCGGATTAGACTCGGTCCGAGGTACCCAGTACCTCGGGACCGACGTTCCATATCGGTCCAATGACTCGGACCGAGGTTACCAACCTCGGGCCCGACGTCACTTGCAAGTCGATCCAATGCTTTTCGAGTTTCTCTTGCGTGATCTTAAGATTTCTTACACTTGAATGTTGGTTATAGCATGCTATTCATGATATGATTTGAAGCTTGACCATTGATATGAGAATCTTATTTCATGCATGACTGAATTTTGTGGATTGAGTGTGCTAAGTTCAAGTATGGGGTTGTCTCTTTGAATGATAAGTTGTTGATCATGGAAGCGTGTGTTTGTGTTGGATTTTACCTTGTAGTTTCTTTGGTCTTTGATTGTATGTAGGTACCATGTCTACCCGAGCATCTTCTTCAAGGATGGAGAAAGCCACCAAGAAGTCTAAGAGGTCTTCAAAGAGAGTCCAAAGGATGGACGATGTTCGCATTGAGGATGAGGACGAGGCTAGAGAGTATGAGCGTCTCATGGGTCTATCCCACCACACCCGGTGGTTAGATTGGGAATAAATTCGCAAGATGTGCATGGATGAGGCTCTTACTCGATGCTACTCCACCATAGGGCTTAATGTCTTGCTAAGGTGCAACAACACTCACTTTCCCGCCTTGACGTCCGAGTTCATGGCGACTTTCAAATGCACTTACGAGGGAGTTGAGAGTGATGGCATTATTTCCTTCCAATTGGGCAACGAGTTGCAAGAACTCTCACTTCGGAATTTGGCGGTTTATCTTGGATTTCCTTTTCCAAGAGATGAAGCCTTCGTTGACAATGAGAAGGTCGACTATCTTTGGAAGTACATAGCCGGGAGAAGTGAGATGAGGAAAGGCGCTTCAACAAATGAGATAGCAAACCCATTTTTCCGAGTCATGATCCGAGCTTTGGGTTGTTCTATCTTTGCAAGACATGAGCTAAGCAAGCCGATGAAGGAGGAGGCCATGCTACTCTACGAGATGTTGTTTGAGCATGAGAAGTCGATGAACCTCACATGGGAATGGGTGAAGATGGTGAGGGACTTCCAAAGTTCTTCATGGATCTACTTTGGAGGTATGATTGCCCGGTTAGCTCATAGTCTCGAGGTGGATTTGTCTACCTACACGCCGGCGGCAAATGGCGTAGAGTTCATGGACCTCAAGTATTTCAAGAAGGCCAACATTATCAAGGAGAAGGTTGTCCCCGGTTTCATGGACCGACTCATGCCCCATTCAAACTTTGGCAAGGTACAAGTCCCATTGGGAGCTCGACTCTTTGACCTTACTTCTTACTATAATTGGTATCAAGTATGGGCGGGGAACGATAATACCTATGGAGAGCCGGAGGGGACACTCGAGGTTAGGAGACGTGCACGACATATACGTTTCACTACACCTCAAGCTTCCCCGGACACCGAAGAAGAGGAGGCCAATCAATTCGAGTTTGTAAGAAGAGATGATATGGAGGTGGATGCACCAAGAGATGAAGGAGAAGAAGAAGGAGGAGGTGGTTACCAACACTTGTTCACCGACCACTCCCCCACGCTTTTGGACCGAGGTACATCCCATGTCGGGCCCGACGTTCATCAACGTCGATCCGATGTGTTTTTGCCCGATCCGGTCCCTAGTCACTTCGAGCGGGGCGAGGGAAGTGGAGCACACCAAGCGCCCCCTAGCTTCGGAGGATATGAGGGGTATGCCCAATGGTATGGCCCCGGAATGGTCTTCCCCGAGCCGAGCCAAACGGTGGACATGAACTTCTTAGCCAATCAAATGGCACACCTCCAACTTCAACAACAATCAATGTTTCAAGAAGCCCACCAACTCAACTACCAACAACAACAACTTTTCCAACACCAAGAGAACTTCCAAGAGAGATTTGATGAGGTAAAACGCAACCTCGCATACACAAGGCGCGAGGTGGAGGATTTGAGGGCGGCCGATGATCAAAGGTGGTCCATGCAAGCTAGTTTCAACGATTGGATGTCTGGGAATTTTGCGACCCGTGAAGACCAATGGACACCTCCCGCGCCACCAATCCAACCACCAAGCCATGACCTTTTCCAAGATCATGTGCATGAGCGAGAGCGGCACGCCCGGATTCAAAGGAGGCAACGCCGTAGTCATCCTCCGAACTAAGCCTCATCAAGCCATTCGTCAATAAGGAATTGTGAGTCTTCTTTACTCTTTTCTCTTTACTTTTGAATTTTGATGGGGACATCAAAAGTTTTAAGTATGGGGTGGGTTAGTTGCTCATTAATTCCATGTTTAGGTTGCTTTGTTTGTTTCTTGTTTATGGGATGTTTCATTTTGGATTGTGGCATGATGCATGAGAATGATGATTGATTTTATGGCATGTATGGATGAGTTTGTTTTGAGTTTGTTTTTGTTTGAGAAAAATTTTCGAAAAAAATCCATAAAAATGTGAAAAATTTCGGTTGAAATAGTCAAAAAAAGATTTTGTTTTGGACTAGGAATTCCCATCTTAGATGTCCAAATGAAGGCTAATGATGATGTGAGCATGTAAATTCCTTTGCATATTTTTGGATAGTTTAGCCTCTAAATGGATGTTGCTTTTAATGTGATATGATATCTTGCATGTTTTTATTGAGCACATGAGTTCTTGGATAAGATTTGATGCAACTAAGCTAGAGTGAACCTTGTGAGATGATTTTTGGCCATTTTAGGGATGTTTGTTCATGATTGCATATCCCTCATTTTGTTGTGAGATTAGCTCATGCATGCTTAGTAATACTTGCTATTGAGGTGTTTATCTATTTTCCAAGGCCAATATGAGATTTGTTCTATGCTTTGTCACATTGATTTGAACTTTGTTTCATTTAGTCACAAAATGTTCCATATCCTACCTTGAAGATAAACCGTTGTTTGTAGCCCCGTTTTAGCCTTAGACCTTTGTTTGAAACTCCTCAAAAATATGATTCCTAGCCTATATGACTTGACCCTTATGGGATTGGACTTTAGTGAGAGGTTTGGAAGAATATTTGGAGAGTTGAGATTCTCTTTGGTGAAAAATGGAGTTATAAATCAAGTGGGTAGTGCATCTTTGTTGGAAAGAAAGAAAGAAAAGTTGGAAAAAAAAAATAGTGGATCGAAAGAAGCAAAGTGCTTAAGTGTGGAGAATGAGTCGGACCGAGTTCAAAGTGACCTCGGGCCCGATGTCTAGTCAAAGTCGGTCCAGTGCAAAAATAAGTGAAAAAGTGAAAAATCCAACAAAAAGTGAAGTGCAAAGATGAAGAGGAATGTTTAGTGAAGATGTGGGTTGAAAGATGAAAGAAAAGAAAATCAAAGTCTTTTGGATGATTGAAAGTTGAAAGTGGAAGAAATTTGGTGAGTTTGGTGAGAGACTAGAAAGTTCAATCCCCATTGTGAGCACCACAAGACCAAAATGATTCCTACCTTGAGAAATACCAAAAGCCCCATTACAACCCGGCCGAATGGAACCTCTTTGAGGACCTCCATTGAGCCAAGTTCATATTCTTTGTGTGCATTGTAATAGGCATCTCTAGGTGGAGGAATTGGTGATATTAGCTTCAATTGTAAAGTCTTTACTTGCATGATTTTGAGTATGAGTGTTCATTTTCAAGCCTAAACACATGATGAGTGATACACATCTCTACATACCTAAAGTGAGGCTTTGTGGCATTAGACTTTATTCTTTGAACATTTGATCATGTGTGATGATGTAATCTTGCTAGCATGTCTATCACTTGTGCTTACTAGATTTTTTATGAGAGGCTTTACTTGAAGATTGTGCTTCGGTCTTGCTTACTTTGTTATTGCTTGAGGACAAGCAAGTTTAAGTATGGGGTATTCTGATGTCTCTCGTTTTGGAGGTGTTTTAGTGGTTAATTTCCTTTGTAAATATGTGTTTTTCATTCTCTTCTTTATAGTTTCGTTCCCTTTTTAGCCTAGTTCCCGGTTTTCTTCAAGAGTCGGAGACTATGCGAGTTTTGTGTGATTTTGTAGGTAAAATGGCAAGAATGAGAGCGATTTCGAGGAGCTAAGGAAGGAGCCAAATCAAGGAGTACAAGAGCCAAGCAAGGATCGAGGCCCAGGATCGAGTTCCACCAAGTCGGGCCCGAGATCGAGCATCCAGCGCACGGGACCGAGGTTGAACAACGTCGGGCCCGAGGTTCACCCGTGTCGGTCCAAAGTCGGCAGAATTTTGGATTGCTCCCCAAGGCATATTTTTAGCAACTTTCCACATTTGCCCCTTTCTAAATTGGGATTCCTTGGTCCCCAATCCTTAGAAGGCTATAAATAGAGGTGATTAGAGAGCATTAAAGGATGTTTTGGATGGAGAGGAGGGAAGACCACAACCAAATCACTCTCTAAAGGCTCAAAGGGAGACTTGGAGGGAAAGGAGAAGAAGGAGGAAGGAAGAGAAGAGAGGCCGGTGGAGAGAGAGAGGAGAATTTGTGAGTTTTTGTGCTTTGTTTAGCTTGAGCTAGTAGAATTGAACTTGGATTTTGTAGAGATCTTTGAATTTGAATGAAATTGGAGTTTGGTTTGATGATGATGATTGAGATTTGCTTTATTTCCCTTTTGATTTCGTTTTTCTCTTACTTGATGGAGTAGATTCCATAGTCTTGGGCTATGGGGGAAGCCCTTAGTTAGATTTGGGTAGAAAACCCCAATTCCATAGCCTTGAGTGCTTGATTTATGAATCCTCTCTACACTAAGCTTCAATTCTCTTGTGAAAACAAGGGGCTTAGGGCTTGTGATTGGTAAGAGCAAAGCGAAAGCATCTCGATCCCAATTGCTAGACCTAACATCGAAGGAGAGTGAAAACTCCCTTGGGTCGAAGTGTAGATTGGAGAGATTTGGGGTGATCAACCTCGATCTCACTAAGATCAAACTCTTATTGGCTGAATTGGGGATAAATATCCAAGTCTAGTTAGGTGTGGAACCCAAAAACCCAAGACCGATCTACTAATTTTGCTTAAATCGAGTTACCCAGTACATCGGGCCCGACTTGCATCAACGTCGGTCCCGGCTAAATTGACCTCGATCCACCCTCGGACCGAAGTGACCAGTGTCGGTCCGAGGTGATCTCTTTTTGCTTTTCCTTCGTTTTTACCTTGTTTTCATCCCTTTTTAAGTATTTCCGGGTACACTCGACACACGAACTCCCGTGTGTTCGACACCCTACCTCTTTACTACAATCTTGAGGTTCGGTTTTATAAATTTAAATTGTGAGACCTCCGATCCCGGACCGATCAAAGGGCGAATTGATTCCTACTAGGACTACTACTAGTTGGCGCATGTGCATTGATTATAAGAAACTTAATAGTGCCACTAGGAAAGATCATTTTCATTTGCCCTTTATTGACCAAGTGCTAGAGAGATTAGCTCTTCATGATTACTTTTGTTATCTCGATGGCTATAGTGGGTTTTGGCAGGTTCCGATACACCTTGATGATCAAGAGAAGACAACTTTCACATGTCCTTATGGAACGTTTGCCTATAGGAGAATGCCATTCGGACTTTGCAACGCCCCCGCCACCTTCCAAAGGTGTATGATGGCCGTTTTCTCCGACATGATTGAGGACATTGTGGAAGTGTTCATGGATGACTTCTCGGTGTACGGTACCACTTTTGACTCTTGCCTTGCTAATCTTGCTAGAGTTCTCAAAAGATGTGAAGAAACCAACTGAGTGCTAAATTGGGAAAAATGTCACTTTTTGGTTCGAGAAGGGATTGTCTTAGGTCATGTAGTGTCTAAGAGGGGAATTGAAGTGGATCAAGCTAAAATTGAATTGATTGAAAAATTGCCACCCCTTACCTTCGTGAAAGGGATTGGAAGCTTTCTAGGACATGCCGGGTTTTATAGAAGGTTTATTCATGATTTCTCGAAAATTGCCAAACCATTGACTAACCTTCTAATGAAAGATGTGGTGTTTGAGTTTTCTTCCGAGTGTCTTGAAGCTTTTCATAGGATCCGGGATGCACTTGTGTCGGCTCCTATCATGCAACCACCGGATTGGACACTTCTCTTTGAGATCATGTGTGATGCAAGTGATTATGCCGTGGGCGCGGTTCTTGGGCAAAGAAAGGAGAAGAAGCTTCATGCTATCTACTATGCAAGCAAAACGCTTGATGAGGCACAAAGCAAGTACACAACAATGGAGAAAGAGTTTCTAGCCGTGGTGTTCGCGTTTGAAACGTTCCGCTCTTACTTGGTGGGTTCTAAGGTGATAATCTACACCGACCACGCGGAAATCCGTTACCTCATGGACAAGAAGGATGCTAAACCACGCTTACTCCGGTGGATGCTCCTCCTACAAGAATTTGATCTTGAGATACGAGACAAGAAGGGAGCGGAAAACCTTGTGGCGGATCACCTTTCAAGGCTACCCATCGAGCACATTACGGAGTCCGGAATCGTGGTGCCCATCAACAACTCCCGTCCGGATGAAACTCTTCTAAGCAACGAAGTGTCGCGAGAAGGAAGCTTCTGTTGCAGGTCGGCCGCGGCCTCTTCTCCGGTTTTTGTTGATAGTCGAGGTGGTTTGCAAGCGACCCCGATCGAGGTCGCCCAAGGTCACATCTTTTCCCTTTCTTGTGTACTTCCTGATCCTCTTTCCGCTTCTCCCAGTTCACACTCATTAGATGCTATTAAGGGGGTGAAAGCGCCGTGGTTTGCGGATTTTGCCAATTATGTTGTAGGTGGCATTGTCCCAAATGGGTTGACTTCCTAAGCTAAGAAGAAGTTCCTCCACGACGTCAATCGCTACTATTGGGATGATCCTTGTTTAAGCAAGGGAGTGATCACATCTTTAGACGTTGTGTGCCGGAAGAGGAGATAGAAGGAATTATCCGTCATTGCCACACTCTTCCGATGGGAGGCCATGCTAGGGGATTCAAAACCACCGCAAAGATTCTTCAAACTGGATTTTATTAGCCTACTATCTTCAAGGATGTGCAAGCTTATGTGACCACTTGTGGAGAATGCCAAAGAGCAGGAAACATTACATGGAGGAACGAGAACCCGCTTACCGGAATCTTGGAAGTAGAACTCTTTGATGTTTGGGGTATAGACTTCATGGGACCCTTCCCCTCTTCATGTCTCTACAAGTACATACTCGTGGCGGTTGACTATGTCTCCAAGTGGGTCGAGGCCGTAGCCACAAGAACAAATGATGCACGAGTGGTGGCTAAGTTCATGAAAACCAACATCTTCTCTCGCTTTGGTGTACCCCGAGTTCCCATTAGTGATGGTGGTTCACATTTCATTGAGAGGAGCTTTGAATCTCTTTTGACCAAGTATGGGGTGTCTCACAAGGTGGCCACACCTTACCATCCTCAAACTTGTGGTCAAGTGGAGGTTTCTAACTGGCAAATCAAGAGCATTCTAGAGAAGACGGTGTCTCGCTCAAGAAAAGACTGGTCCTCTAAGCTTGATGATGCTTTGTGGGCGTACCCAACCGCCTACAAGACACCACTCCGCACCACTCCTTTCAACCTAGTGTATGGCAAGTCGTGTCACTTGCCCGTCGAGCTTGAACATAAGGCTCTATGGGAACTTAAGGAGCTCAACATGGACCTCGACGCGGCCGGAGCAAAAAGATTCATGGACTTGCAAGAGCTAGAGGAATTGAGGCTTAATGCATATGAGAACTCAAGGATCTACAAGGAGAAAACTAAGAAGTGGCATGATAGGAAGCTTTTGCCCAAAAACATCAAGGACGGTGACCGAGTACTTCTCTTCAATTCTAGGCTCCGCCTCTTTCCCGGGAAATTGAGAACCCGATGGAGTGGGCCATTCACGGTCCATCGTATGTACTTGCACGGAGCGGCCGATCTCATAGACGACAATGGAGGAATTTTGAAAGTCAATGGCCACCGATTGAAGAAGTACTATGAGAAGGTGGAACCCGATGAGGGCATCCGAGCCACATGGGCTCTCACAACCGCCACCTAGCTAAGGCACTCCTCGTCTAGCTTAATGACATTAAAGAAAGTGTTTTTCGGGAGGCAGCCCGTTCTTTCCTTTTCTTAGGCAAGATAGGTAGTTTACATTGCATTTCCATATGAATTTTGTAGAAACCCGAGGCTTTGGTCGGGTGCAAGAAGATGGAGACGAACAAACAAAGAGTATGGGAAGCTCCCTGGAGATGGTCGGCACCGACCCCCCATAGGTCGCGGCCGACCCCCCTGGCGAAAAGGTAAAAATTGTGTAAAAATTTCGGGAAATTACAAGTAAGCCCCTGAACTTTTTCTTTACAATTTTTATCCCTTCCCCACCTCTTTTTATCCCCTCTCCACGACCTAGCAGCCAAAACCAACGACCGATTGCCGCCATTGAAATCCTACAAGCTTCCATTCACTCCCTTGCTCCATACACCTCTAGATCTATCTCTTTTCTTCCAAATTCTGCCAAAATCCTTCCTAATCTTTCTTCCTCTACCCAAATACACTCCAAAAACCCAGAAATTTCGTGCCCCCATACCCATAACCCACGACCCCGACCTCTCAAGACCTCGGCCCCGACCCCTATTTTGCTTGCATTCTTCTTATTCAACACTCCTTTGGTATGTTCTTCTACTCCCTTGCTCTTATATTCAAGTTTGCTTGAGTAATTTTGAGGGTTTACTTAGAAATCTAGATTTGGGTGTTCTTGAGCTTGAATGTTGAAATTTGGGTTATATGTGCTTAGATCTACATGTTTGTTAGAGGATTAATGAGTTTTGGTATGATTTAGTGCTTGATCTATGGTTGTTTGGGTGATTTTGGGTCAATAGAATTTTTCTAGGATTTTTGGTGGCCATTAGGGGGCTTAAGCTGAATTTTTCGAGCATAATGAGCTGCAGGTGGTCGGCGCCGACCCCCCCGGGTCGTCCGCGACCACCGCCAGAAATTGAAGTTGTTGTTTGCTTGTTTTGGCGCGTCCTTGTTCTTGTGCGAGCTTCCATGGGTCGTCCCCGACCCCGGGTACCTCGTGATCTCTTTAAAAACATACTATTTGAGTTGTACTTGCCATGATTTGAGTGATTAAACCATGAGTCTTTTCCATTTCTTGCCTAATTTTCATGTCTATGCATGCTTGGTTGAGAATTTTCATATGAAATTGAAAGTGTGTGTTTCTTGCAAGTATGGGGTGACTTTTTGGTGATTGTTTGAGTGACTCTTGTGTGGTGCTTGTGTTCTTTGAGTTGGAGATTATCTTGGAAACTTTTTGGTTTTGTAGGAAAATGGCATCCTCATCAAGGGCAACCAAGAAGCAAAAGAAGGGCAAGAATCTGGCGGTAATGGATGACGCAGTGATTCAAGATGAAGAACAAATGCTACTCTATGGGCAATTGAAGGCGGAAAAGGTGTCGGTGCGGTCGTACTATCAAGAGTCGCACGAGAACCTCCATGTGCACGCGGCGGTAGTGGAGGCGTTCCGTTTGCTTGGAGCCGAAGAGCTCATCAATGCGCCAATCCAAAGGCACTACCCGGTTGTTACTTGTGAGTTCGCCGCCACCCTCACTATCTCCGAACAACACAAGCAGGACTTTGGTAAGACCAAGATCACAGTCCAAATTGGCTGGAAGAAGCACACTCTCACTATCCACAAGCTCAACAAGATGCTCGGCTTCCCTTCACCATCGTGCGCCTACGCCTTGAAGGACTTCCCCGTCTAACGAATGTGGTATTACCTCACCGGCAAAGGAGAAACTTCAAGCAACCCGCTTTCTCGGGACATTGCTAACCCGGTCTTCAAGGTGATCTTGCGCATTCTTGGCGCCGCTATTTGGTGCAAGTACGAGCTCTCCCGCCCCACCTTGCGAGAGCTCGCATGCTTATTGTTGGATCGTAAGTCTGTTAGTGAAGGCGTCCTTAACTGGGTTAAGGGTGTCCTTATATGCAGCGGAAATTAGACTTAACAGGAAATGCAGTGAGATATTGGACACGAGTATTTATAGAGGAACCCCACTAAGACCAACTAGTCTTATGGGTAAACCTCTACCTCCGCTTGGAGGATTTTCAATAGCCGTTCCTTATCTTATTAGGAGAGAGTCCTTAGAACTTAGGCGAGTCGTTACACTTCTCTGAGCTAAGCGTCCGTCCTTAGTCTCACTAGTAACATTCCTTCCACCTAACAAGTAACCTAACTCTCTTAGCTTATAAGGAAGCTATCACTCACGTCTCTCTCGGTCCGTTGAGAGAGACAAACTACAACTCTAACTATTTTGTGGTTTGTTTTAGATTTGATGTGGTTGGACTTTCTTTCTCTTGTTTCAAGCTCACTTGATCTTCTTGATCTTCGTTCTTGTTCTTGAATGCTTCGGGAGAGCTTGAAAGAAAGTCTTCAAAGTCCACACCGCTATGCATACCCTTGAGGGGGTATTTATAGCGGAAGTGGTTCTTGTCCTCTAGCGTCCTCTGAGGCTTTGCAGGATCCTTGATCTTCCATCAACGGTGCGATGAGCCTCTTGAGGAAGTCAACTCTGTTGACGCTTGGGGAGCCTCCGCGTGGATAGGGGACCATCGCTGGGAAAGCGACATCTTTGGAATTGTCTACACGTGCCCAGAGAAGGGAAGCTTCCTTCTGAGGACTACGGCCGAGTATGATGTAATCATGTTGGGGCGGCCTTGATTTGAATTTGAACTTCATCCGTATTTTGGCGCGCGTCCCTTCTTGATGAGGACGCCGTCCCATCTGCGCATGGACTTCGCCAATTACTTTCAGTGCTTGAAGTTCTGATGAAGTGCGTCCCTACAGAGTTAGGGACGGCCTTGCACTTGTTGTCCTTTTCTCTCATTTGCGTCCGTTGGACTTACCTGAGATCAACACTTGGACAACTTATCAAATACATTTGAGTTTGTCATTATCAAAACAAGGGACGATTATTATTGGTTTAGATATTAATGACTTGCGTCCTTAATATCGTCCCAACAATTTCCCCCTTTTTGATGATGACAAACTCTTTTCAAATAATGCGTGTTAGGATTGTTAGTCAGAAATACAAGGGCGTCCTTAACAGAGTTAAGGTCGTCCTTCACCAGGATGTCCTTAATACAGATCAAGGACTTCCTTGGTTCGCAGCGGAAATCAAAGGACTAAACAGGTTAAGACAATAAGTAATGAACGCTTTTGATTTATAGAGGAACCACTCGAGTTCATCCATTCTTCTTTTCATAACAAGACTTTCCTCCATAATTTTACTAATGAGTTTAAGCAATTTTGGTTTTGAACACTTTTTTAGAGAACGCATCATGGAATCATGAGTTACCTCTTGATCGTTGTCGGAGGCGTTCTCTTCAATAATTGGGGCGTCCTCTACTGCCATGTATGCAACTTGATCATCACGTTCACCATCACTTGAACTAAGATCATCCCAGGCAGCTGTACACGCTCCAATGAGAGCTTTCTTCTTTTCCTTGGAGGACGTTCCCATAGTACATTTTTTGGCAAAATGTCCTTTCTTGTTGCATTTGTAGCATGTGAGTTCCTTCATTTCAGCCTCTGTGTACTTGGGACTCTCCTTTTTGTAGGACTTGCTCTTGCTGCTATGCTTGTTCTTCTTGTTATAGTACTTGAGAGCCTTGTGAATAAGAGAGAGTTCCTCATCTGAGTCAATCTCTTCCTTTGACTTTCTTTCTTTCTCTTTGGAACGCAAGTTCTCAAGTTTTTCTTTGTTTTGCATCATCAGCGCTAGATCTCTTTGGCCACGAAGATACTCAGCGTACTCTGGTGTTGTGGACGCCAAAGCAAGATCAGTTTGAGGATTCTTTCCTAGCTGAGCCATGTCAGAGATTCTTCTTTCTTCGTACTGCCTGAGCTTCCCATAGATTTCTTCCATATCAAGAGTTTTGTTGGCTGTGTTCTCTTTGAACGTTGTTCTGTCAAAGTTCCAGACTCCGGTCAAACCATCAATGACCACTTGAACTCTATTCCTCATGGAGATTTCTGTTTCTGGGATGCCCAGGTTTCTCATCTTGGTGACAAGGGCCTCAAAACGGTATGAATAGTCATTCACCGTTTCATTTGGCAACATACTGAAGGCATAGAACTCCTTCTTGATCTTCAGCTGGACGTCCTCTTTCATTTCTGCAGTTCCCACATGAAATTTCTCAAGAGCTTCCCACTGTTGTTTTGCTGTGGGGAGATTGCTGACCCTTGTGGCATCCCTTTCGCAGAGGGATGCTTGAAGGAAGCACACTGCTTTAGCATTTGTCTCCATTAGCTTGAATTCATCAGGACCCCAATCGTCCTCCTTGTCAACTTTGTCAGCGGGTACCTTGAGATCTCCCTTCATAATAACCTTCCAGCATTGATAATTTGTGCTTCTGCAGAAATTCTCAAATCTAATTTTCCAGCGGTTGAAGTTGCCGTCCGTCAGGCGCGGAGGCTTCACGAACGAGATTCCAATAGGTTCCATGTCCATCTTTACCTGCAACTCAGTAAGAATCTAGAGCGCCTGCTCTGATACCAATTGTTAGGATCGTTAGTCAGAAATACAAGGGCGTCCTTAACAGAGTTAAGGTCGTCCTTCACCAGGATGTCCTTAATACAGATCAAGGACTTCCTTGGTTCGCAGCGGAAATCAAAGGACTAAACAGGTTAAGACAATAAGTAATGAACGCTTTTGATTTATAGAGGAACCACTCAAGTACCAACTAGTCCTTGAGTGTAAACCTCTACCTCCTTGGAGGATTTTGTAATAGCTTTTTCCTTTCTTATTAAGTTTCCTTACAATACACTGGCGAGCGGTTACACTTCTCTAGCACTTAGACTGGCGTCCCTAAGTCCACTAGTAACAACCCCTTTAAGCCTGTAGAGTAACCTAAATTAATTTCTCTAAAGGATACTATCACCTCGTCCTTGCAGTTCGTCGTAAGGACTCTCTCACTCTTTTTGTTCTTTTCTATTACAAACAGTTTGTGGTTTTGTTGAACGCTTCTCGCTCGATCTAACACCTAAGTCTCACTTGTTCTTGAGCTTGTTCTTGGTGTTCTTGGTGTTCTTGAGCGACTGACGAAATTCCCTGAATATTCTCTGAAGCGTCACCTCACAATAAATACTCTGGGGAGTATTTATAGTGACATTGGGAAAGGGCAACTTTATCTCTGACAATCATGCCCTTGGGGACGTTGCAACAGTAATCGGCTTCCACGTGTTGCTCTGATGATCAAGGAAGCCTATTGGCAATTCCTTTAGTCTTGGATGCGGGATCTTCTTCCACGTGGAGATCATGATCAAAGCTTGTCTGGTGATGTCACTTTGTCGGCCAGCTTTGAAGGACTCCAGTGTAATGATTAAGGACGGTATCCTTGTTTGTATTTTACCAAGCGGTTTACTGAAAGATGTAGCGTCCTTACTTCCTAAGGACGGCTACCTATTCCTCAACTTGTTGTCCTTTTCAACATGCGTTCCTGAAACACTTGGACAACTTTATTAGATCAAGGCGAGTTTGTCATATCAAAACTAAGGGACGCTAGGCACAATGTTAATTACTGAAGGCGTCCTTAACATTGTCCCAACAATTTCCCCCTTTTTGATGATGACAAACTCTGGGCAATAAACATTTTGAACTTAAGCTCTAGCATGCTTTGAAAACTCAAAGAACGTCCTTTCAACACTTAGAAATAATCTACAGGCACAAGTTTTCAATACTTGATCTAATCTTCCTTTTGGATTTTAGGGAAGGGACGGCTTTCTAAACCAAATATTTCTTAATTAGCGTCCCTTTTAAACTTAGTTCCTTTCACTGAAATTCCTCCTTAACACTTGCTTATTCTAGATAACTATTAAAAGCGCATCTCTGCAAAACTACACTTCCCCCTTTTGGCATCATCGAAAAGGATAACAAGTTAGCTTAAGGACGATAGCACAAAATCACAATTAGAGGCAAAAGAACGCTTAAACACACATATGCACACAAACACAAGAATTGCCATTGAAACGAAATGTAGTCATTACAGACAATCAGACAAGTGTTTGAAAATCAAAAGAAGCACAGGCAAAAAATAATGAGGGAATAAAGGGTTAGGTGGAAGGTGATCCAACAGGACGGCTTTGATCATTGACATTGGCGTCCGTCGCAACAGGTTCCTCTTCCTCTTGTGTGTCTCCCTCTGTACTGTCCCTGTGAATTGACTGGACTAGCAGCTTAATCAAGTCATTCTGATTCTTAACGGCCTGAAAATAGTGATAGTTCTGTTGCATGGCCGTATTGTTCTGTTGAATGATGGCGTTCCCTTGTTGCGCAAGAACACTCTGATTGTTAAGGATGAGGGCGTACAGCTGCTTCTCAGAGTAAGCTTCTGTGTTGGAAGGAGCAGGGGAGCATTGAAAGTAGGACGGCTGTTGTTGAGGAGGAAGATGAGAAGGCGAGAAATTGAAGTCCATCGGATCGGCATGAATGAAGGACGACAACTGATCGACTTCAGCAAAGCGAGCAGCACGATCTTCCTCAGTATCAGCAATCAAGGGAGGTTCAGGAGCAACAAGTTTCCCTTTCTTTGCTGCTTCTTGTCTAGCACGCTCGTCCTCAGCAGCTTTCTTAGCAGCTTCCTGCCTTAGTCGTTTCTCTTCAACTCTCTTGGCGACCTCTTCTTCTTTCTTTTTCTTTGCAGCCTCTTTTCTCTCTTTCTCAATTTGCTTCCTAATGGAGGGAAGCTCAAGGCTGTGCTTTATCTCCAGGACGCCATACTTTTGATCCCATGGCAATCCCAGAGTAGTTTCTTCTCCAGGAGTGTAAGCATCGTTCTCGATTAGGAGAGCTTTGACTAATCCTGGGTAGGGAAGAGCATGATTCTTCTTTGTGCACTTGGCCATGTGCTCGATCATTATTCTGGCCAAGTTGATCTTTCTGCCTTGAAGGAAGGCGTCCAAGAGTAGACAGTCAATAGTTTGCACAATTGACTTCTTCTCCTGCCTGGGGACGATAGTCCTGCAGATCATATAGTGTGCCATAGCACCAGTGTGAGATAGGACTGAAGCAACCCGGTCATTTGCATCTGGAGTCTTCCTAGTGAAGATCCTCCGGAATATGGCATTCAGTGCCTCGCCTTCTATCCCAAAGCCGGAAGCCGGAACTCTGTGCAAAGCGTCATTCCCTGGACGCTGTTTGTCTAGCCCCATCAGCTGGCGGATGGTCTTCTCAGAAAAAGTAGCAGACTCTCCATTTGCCAAGAACGTCCTTGTGCCATTCTCGATGTTGATATTGAGAGAATCATAGAAGTCCTGCACAAGCTTGGGATCAACCTTGACGTTCTCTTCTGAGATCTTGAGCCACCCTTGAACTTTTAAGAGCGCAACGAGATCCTTGGCCTCAGAAAACTGGCTAAGGAAGGCTTCATCATAGACGAGGGGAGGAAGAATATGCTCAGACTTCTTGTTTTTCTTTTTGGGCGGACCAGAAGTACCGTCCTCATTCTCTTCTTCATCATCCTCATCTTCTTCTCCTTCATTATTATCTCCTTCCTGGAGATTTTCATCAGCCTGTCCCTCAGATGGACCAGCTGCGTCCTTGGACGCTTTTGTTTTCCGTGGACTCTTTTGTCCACCTTTTCCTTTGGGGGCAGACTTATCTCCTGCGTCCATTGGGATGGCTTCCCACGGAGGAATCTCAAGAGCATCAGCAGAAATTTGCTCATCGAGAGTGAGAGCGTCCTCTTGTACAACATTGTCGCGTTGATTTGCAATTTGGCGACAAAGCTCTTCGTCCTCAGCAATCTGCTGTCTTGTGAGTTCATCCAGGACGACTGTTGTAGAATTCTCCTCAGAGGTAGCAAAGCCAAACTCTGCCTCTATGGAGTCGTCCCTTTCAGCTGAGAGTCCCCGTGATTTGGGAGTGGGAGGAGCGGAGGGAGGGGAATTTTGAGGAGATGGGGATGGGGAGATGTCAACATCAGGGAAGGCCTGCTGTATTTGGAGAAGGGTAGGGTCAGGCATGGATGGGTCTATGATATCGATTGGAGAAGGGGTGGTTGAAGGGGTGTCAAGGGGGATGGGATTGGGCTTGGCCTTGGCAAGCTTTCGCCTTTTGAGGAGTTTGGGGTGAGGACGGTCATGTTTGAACTTGGTTCGCTCCTCCACATTGGTTGGAAATCTGTCAAAGATTTTAGTGGGTTGGGAGGAGGAAGCCTTTTGGGGAAGAGAATTGTGGATTAGACGGGATGGAGGGGGAGTAGGTTTGGTTGATATAGCTCGGGGAGGGGACAAAGGAGAAAAGAGATTGGAGTTTGGCTTCACTAACCTTTTCTTTGATGATGTGGAGGGAAAATCCACAAATCTGGCATTGGAAAGGTCTGGAATGGATTCAATCAAGGGGATCCTCCAATCTTGACCTTGGAACGCCTCTAGAAATATGTTGGTGCCTCCACAGAAAGGAGCGTCCATTCCCCCTGTCTTCCTCAACACGGGCACTACAAACCGATCCAAGAACGTCCTCAGATTACGAAGACGGACTTGATCCTTGCAGTCCTTCATGTAGTTCACCACTGCAACATAGAGAGTGCGTGGCTTTGTATCGATGAAGTCTTTCAAGATCTCGTCAATTTGAATTTCTGGAGGACCTTCTACATAAAAGTTCCTCTTAGCAAGACGCTTTCGCTTCCCACTCAAAGACGAACCAGAAGTATTCATGACCCTTGATATTCTGATCTGATCGGAGAGAAGACGTCGGAGACTGACTGGAAAGCTAGAAAGATGTTGCCGGAAATCTAGAGAGAAGTCAGAGCAAAACGGAGCTTTGAAATTTTAGCGTGCGAAAGTTCTGACAGCCGTTTCAATCAATGTATATATAGGAGGTTGGTGAAGGGCACGCTGGTAACTTCCTCATTTCAAAATCCAAACAGCAACTGTTCAACTTCCAAAAAGGGCGCGTTCTGAATGAACCTGTACTGTACTGTACTGTCGTCCTCAACTCAGATTATAACTGGCGTTCACAGAATTTACACATCCTTCCTGAGATCACCTTAAGAACCAATTTGAAAACTATGCAAGTACGTCCCGTAAAAGAAAAGTGAAGATCATAGGACGCGTTTGCAAAGTTCTCAACTAGGGAAAGCTTAGAGTTCCCATCATTTCGGCTTATAATGAGGGTTGGGTGATCAGGGAAACTCTTTTTTAAGACAAATAGAGAAGTTCAAAGGCGTTCTCATGATATGCACACAGCAGTTTTAGACTAGCGTTCTTGCAAAAGTGAAATTAGTGCATAAAGTACTTAGCAATTATGTAATCAACTAAACATAGCCAAGCATTGAGAGAATAGCAGAACGGGACTTGCTACTTAAAGGTTATCATCCCTAAGAGCAGCCTGAGATGCTCAAAGGGACGTCTATCAAGTGCTTTAGTAAAAATATCAGCTATTTGGTCCTCAGTCCTTACATGTCCCATGCTAATAATTCCTAGTTCCACATTATCACGCAAGAAATGATGTCTTATATGAATGTGTTTTGTGCGAGAATGAAAAACAGGATTCTTAGCAATTTCTATGGCACTGGTATTATCACACAAAATAGGAATAGTTTCAAGAGATATACCATAGTCCTCAAGTTGATATTTGATCCAGATGACTTGTGAACAGCACGAGGCAGCAGCAACGTACTCCGCTTCCGCAGTTGAAAGCGCCACAGAGTTCTGTTTCTTAGATCCCCATGAGACTAGGCATGAACCAAGAAACTGTGCCATTCCCGAAGTACTTTTTCTATCAATGACATGTCCAGCATAGTCAGCGTCCGAGTAGCCAACTAATTTGAAGGACGTCTTCCTGGGGTACCAAAGGCAAAGATCGTCTCGTCCTTTGAGATAGCGAAAGATCCGTTTAACTTCTTGCATGTGGGACTCCTTTGGATTTGCCTGGAAGCGTGCACATAAACAAACTGCAAACATGATGTCTGGACGGCTTGCGGTCAAATATAGCAAAGATCCAATCATTCCTCTGTACAGCTTTTGATCAACGTCCTTCCCTTGTTCATCTGCATAAAGACGTGAATTTGGGGAACAAGGTGTTGCCATTGGCTTGGACGTATTCATCCCATATTTCTCCAACATTTCACGGACATATTTTTGTTGATGAATGCGCGTCCCATCTTTGAGTTGAGTAATTTGAAGTCCCAAGAAGAAATTGAGTTCTCCAATGAGGGACATCTCAAATTCACTACTCATTAGGGACTTGAACTCATCTACAAGCTTCATGTTAGTACTACCAAAGACTATATCATCAACATAAACTTGAGCAATCAAAATGTCCTTGTGAACTTTCTTTATAAACAAAGTTTTATCAATTGAACCTCGAGTGTACCCATGAGACAAAAGAAAGGACGCAAACCTGTCGTACCATGCACGAGGGGCTTGCTTGAGTCCATAGAGCGCTTTGTCCAAGTAGTACACATGATCTGGGTGAGAGGCGTCCTCGAAGCCAGGTGGATGAGCAACATACACTTCCTCCTTTAGCTTTCCATTGAGAAAGGCAGTCTTGACGTCCATCTGAAATAGCTTGAATCCTTTGTGAGCGGCGAAGGCAATAAGAAGACGAACGGCTTCAATTCTAGCAACAGGAGCAAAGGTCTCATCATAGTCAATTCCTTCCTCTTGCTTGAATCCTTGAGCCACCAGTCTTGCCTTGTTCCTTGACACACGACCACTTTCATCAAGCTTATTTCTGAACACCCAGCGCGTCCCTATGATATTTTTTTCTTTGGGACGAGGGACGAGAGTCCAAATTTTGTTCCTTTCAAACTGGTTAAGTTCTTCTTGCATTGCTTGGATCCAATCAGCGTCCTGAAGTGCTTCCTTGATATTCTTTGGCTCCACCATAGATACAAAGGCGTTAAACGCACAGAAGGCCAAATTTGCACTTTGAGACTTGCTTGCAACTGATCTGGTTTGAACTCCTTGAGCCGGATCGGAGACAATCTGAGAAGTTGGATGATCTCTTGAGAAACGGGACTCTCTTTGAAGTAGTTGAGCAAACCGAGGATCAATTTCATCATCTGAAGAAGCGTCCTCGGTGTGTTCCCCCTCAGAGAGATCGTCCACATCTTGACCTTGCAAACTTGATTCAGCCACATCTTGTTGAACTGGAGATTCACTTCGAGAGGGAACTCCTTCAACCATACTAGGAACGTCCACTGAGACTTCTTCAGGAATTGAAGTGGCGTCCTTAGGAACATAATATTTTCCAGAGGACCCAAAATCAGCTTCGTCTTCAGAATCGTCCTGCTGTTGTGAGGAAGAGCGTTCTTTCTTACTTGGTTTTTCTTTATGAGAAACGCTCTCCTTGAACACAGCATGAATGCTCTCCTCAAGCTTTAGAGTTCTTTTGTTGAAAACTCTATATGCTTTGCTGGTTAGAGAGTATCCAAGAAATATAGCTTCATCACTCCTTGCATCAAACTTTCCAAGTCGTTCTTTGTCATTGTTGTGAACAAAGCACTTGCATCCAAACACTTTGAGATAATCAATGCGAGGCTTCCTTCCATTCAACAATTCATAGGACGTCTTCTTGAGCAACGGACGGATCATGGCACGATTGATGATGTAACAAGCTGTAGCAATAGCTTCCGCCCAGAAGTACTTAGGAACGCTATTGGCTAAAAGCATAGTCCTTGCCATATCCTCCAGCGTCCTGTTCTTTCTTTCCACAACACCATTTTGTTGAGGAGTCCTTGGAGCTGAAAAATTGTGTGAGACACCATGTTGATCACAGAAGGCCAGGAACTCTGAATTATGAAATTCCGTCCCATGGTCTGATCTTATGGCTTTGAGAGGCGTCTCCAGGGCAACTTCCACTTGTTTGATGAAGACTTTGAACGTATTGAAACAATCTGCTTTGGAAGCTAAGAAAAGAACCCAAGTGAATCGAGAAAAATCATCTACAAGAACGTAAATGTACCTCTTTCCACCATGGCTCAACGTCTTCATTGGTCCACAAAGATCCATATGGAGGAGTTCCAAAGGCTTCTTTGTGCTGACTTCGTTCTTAGATTTGAAAGACGTTCTCGTTTGCTTCCCTTTGATACAGGCTTCACACTGTTCAACAGTTTCAGGATCAATTCGGGGAAGTCCCTTCACAAGATTTCTTTGGTGAAGCTTGAAAATCGTGCTTGGTCCAGCATGACCAAGTCGGCAATGCCAGAGATCAGCGTCCTTCTTTGAAGCAGATAGACATATTTCTGATTTAGGCTTGAACTCTTGATTGAAGATGTAAATGTTGTTCTTGCGAACTCCTTTGAGAACAACTTTGTTGGACTTCTTGTTGATAACAAGGCACTCCTTTGAGTCAAATGTGACTAGATTTTCACCTTGATCACACATCTGAGAGACGTTAAGAAGATTGAAGCCAAGTCCTTCGACAAGACTGACATTTGTTGCTTTGATGGACGGGTTGAGAATAGCAGTTCCCGTTCCCTTGATCTTTCCTTTGCCCTTGTTGCCAAACGAGACAGTTCCTCCCGTGGCACTACTTTGGATAGAAGTGAGATGGATCTGGCTTCCTGTCATATGATTTGAGGCGCCACTATCAATGATCCATGGGCGTCCCCTCACTTCCACCTGCCATAAGAACGTTAGTGTTTGACGACCCAGGCAAAGTGTTCCTTACCTGGTTCGTTACAAAAGTAGAACTCTGGTTCTGGCATGTAGTCATTAATATTCACATCATTTGAAATAGCATGCTTGCGGAAAGAACTTCTAGAACGTCTAGGACGCCTAGAATTAGCTTTTGGAACGGACTTAGCATTTTCATTGTTAGTCCTAGCAACTTTTCCACTCTCAATGTCTTCCTTTAGTTTCAAACACTCATACTTAAAGTGATCTCCTTGACCACAATACCAACACGTCCTATAGTAAGTACCGAGGTAGTACTTCTTATTGGGACGTTGAATCTTGTTTTGTTTCATCTTTTGAGGGTCGCAAACTTTTGAACCGTCCCCTTTAGCAATCTTCTTGTAAATTTTGTGACTGGTGGAGTTAGTGTAGTAGTCTTCCTTTCCTGATTCTCCACTCTCTAGAACTCTAATTCTTTCAAGAAGATTTTTGGTTTTCTCCCGTTCAAGTTCAAGTTCAGAGGATTTACTTGCCTCAAAATCACTAGGAAGGGAGTTCTTAGTGTCAGATTCATAACCTAGACCTCTTTTAGCTGGGACAAAGACCATTGGTCTCACTTCTTCAACTATGGGACTCTTACCCAAAACTTTCACTTCTTCCCTAAGATTAGCGTTCTCAAGTTTGAGACACATGATTTCAGTTTTTAGGGACTTAGTTTCTTCACAAGAAGACTCTAGTTGAATAGTCATTGAATTACAGTTCTCACATTCAACTATAATATTTTCATCTTCGAGTTCATCCATTCTTCTTTTCATAACAAGACTTTCCTCCATAATTTTACTAATGAGTTTAAGCAATTTTGGTTTTGAACACTTTTCTAGAGAACGCATCATGGAATCATGAGTTACCTCTTGATCGTTGTCGGAGGCGTTCTCTTCAATAATTGGGGCGTCCTCTACTGCCATGTATGCAACTTGATCATCACGTTCACCATCACTTGAACTAAGATCATCACAGGCAGCTATACACGCTCCAATGAGAGCTTTCTTCTTTTCCTTGGAGGACGTTCCCACAGTACATTTTTTGGCAAAATGTCCTTTCTTGTTGCATTTGTAGCATGTGAGTTCCTTCATTTCAGCCTCTGTGTACTTGGGACTCTCCTTTTTGTAGGACTTGCTCTTGCTGCTATGCTTGTTCTTCTTGTTATAGTACTTGAGAGCCTTGTGAATAAGAGAGAGTTCCTCATCTGAGTCAA
The DNA here is from genome assembly GCA_934048045.1 of Polygonum aviculare. Classification (NCBI taxonomy): domain Eukaryota; kingdom Viridiplantae; phylum Streptophyta; class Magnoliopsida; order Caryophyllales; family Polygonaceae; genus Polygonum; species Polygonum aviculare. Next base: position 20,892,631 of record OW204026.1, read on the forward strand.
TCTCTTCCTTTGGCTTTCTTTCTTTCTCTTTGGAACGCAAGTTCTCATGTTTTTCTTTGTTTTGCATCATCAGCGCTAGATCTCTTTGGCCACGAAGATACTCAACGTACTCTGGTGTTGTGGACGCCAAAGCAAGATCAGTTTGAGGATTCTTTCCTAGCTGAGCCATGTCAGAGATTCTTCTTTCTTCGTACTGCCTGAGCTTCCCATAGATTTCTTCCATATCAAGAGTTTTGTTGGCTGTGTTCTCTTTGAACGTTGTTCTGTCAAAGTTCCAGACTCCGGTCAAACCATCAATGACCACTTGAACTCTATTCCTCATGGAGATTTCTGTTTCTGGGATGCCCAGGTTTCTCATCTTGGTGACAAGGGCCTCAAAACGGTATGAATAGTCATTCACCGTTTCATTTGGCAACATACTGAAGGCATAGAACTCCTTCTTGATCTTCAGCTGGACGTCCTCTTTCATTTCTGCAGTTCCCACATGAAATTTCTCAAGAGCTTCCCACTGTTGTTTTGCTGTGGGGAGATTGCTGACCCTTGTGGCATCCCTTTCGCAGAGGGATGCTTGAAGGAAGCACACTGCTTTAGCATTTGTCTCCATTAGCTTGAATTCATCAGGACCCCAATCGTCCTCCTTGTCAACTTTGTCAGCGGGTACCTTGAGATCTCCCTTCATAATAACCTTCCAGCATTGATAATTTGTGCTTCTGCAGAAATTCTCAAATCTAATTTTCCAGCGGTTGAAGTTGCCGTCCGTCAGGCGCGGAGGCTTCACGAACGAGATTCCAATAGGTTCCATGTCCATCTTTACCTGCAACTCAGTAAGAATCTAGAGCGCCTGCTCTGATACCAATTGTTAGGATCGTTAGTCAGAAATACAAGGGCGTCCTTAACAGAGTTAAGGTCGTCCTTCACCAGGATGTCCTTAATACAGATCAAGGACTTCCTTGGTTCGCAGCGGAAATCAAAGGACTAAACAGGTTAAGACAATAAGTAATGAACGCTTTTGACTTCTTTTCTTGGCGGGGGACGACCATGCGCACAATGAAGTGATGCGCAAGGACGCCCGTCTTGGAGAGACAGTGAGCGACCCTATCCTTAGCAGCTGGTTGTCTCCCATTGAAAATTTTGTTGAAGATCTCTTCCTGGGAGAAACGACCAAAATTTTTATTTGGAAGGTCGTGCAGAGCATCTGGCGGAGAGGAACGCAGGCCTAGCATATTGCAGACGGTACCCTCAGCAATTGAGTACTCATCCCCATCAATTTCGAACGTCCCTTGAGGCTTCCCTTTTACTTCTGATATTTCAAATTTGGAGTAAAAGCGGAGACCCTATTCGGGGTCGACTTCTGCGGCCTCGGCGCCCAAGTGCGTCCATCCCTGGAACTCCAGCAGTTCCAAAAACTCTTGGCGTTGGTTCTCTTCCAAGAATTGGGCGGTGAACAAGAGCGGCGACATAATTTTCTTCAAACGTTTCTGCTTACTGCCGTTGCTCACTATCACTTCATCACCAACGTCTTCTTCATCGCCGTCTCCCTCCTCGTCCTCAGGATCCTCATCCTGGTGAGGAGCGTCCTCTTCATCTGAGGCCTCGTCCCCTTGCTCATGGGACTCGACCATGTCTGCGTCCTCAGCAGCGGACGCCTATTCTGTAGGGGGTGCGTCCATCACTGGAGTCCTTGCCAAAGACTCAATGGGGACTTCACCAGAAGCCGTCCCCTGGACTTGAACAATTTCGTCGACGGCCTGAGCGGGCGGAGGAGGAGGAGTGGAAGCTCTGGGAGGAGAGGGAGTGGGAGTTCTGATCTTGGCTTTGGTGGGGGCAGAGGAGGTGCTGGGCGGAGCCACTGATATTGGCTTGATCTTGAGTGGAGCGGGAGGAGGAGGCATCTGCTTTGCAGGGGAGTCCTCAAGAGCTATAACTTTGGGAACAACGTCCTTGGCCGTGACCTGTTTTGGACGGACTGCCTTGTGGACCTTTGGCATAGGTTTAGCCAAGTCCGCCTCAACTTCCGCCTGGAGCGGATCTGCTGAAGCCGCAGTAGCAGGAGCAGGAGTGACGTCCTCTACCCTTGGTGGTGGAGGAGGAAGTCGAGGGACGTCCTTTAAGCTCTATTGGATCGCCGCAGCAATGGCGTCCTTTTCAACCTGTTCTTGCCTGGCCTTCTCCTCTTTTTCTATTTGCAGCTCGGAGAGGCGTATGGCTGCCATCTGTTGCTCAGTAACGCCCTCGAGCTCAGCGGACGTCTTCAAGCATCGCTTTGGGGCGGGAGGCGGGGAGGAAGGGATTGGATTTGGTGGGGTGGAGGAAGGGCCTTTTATTTGGAGTTGTTGAGAGGGAGGGGGAGAGGATGGCCTTTTTCTTTTCTGAGAAGGAACGGAGCCCGCAGGAGCCACCAAAAACTCCATGATATCTGGGAGGAGTTTGGCGAGCTCGTCGACCGTCCCTTTAAACATCTGGGAGATGATTGCCGGGCCCATGAAAGGGGGGTTTTGATGGTTGGTCTCTTGAAGGCGTGGCTTGACATATGTCATCATGAAGTAATGCATAAGCCTTTGGATTTTGGGAGGGTAGTCTTGGATGGACGCCCTATGGTAGATGTTGGCGAGGGTTTTAGGTTCCCTTTCAAGCCAGTCCTCTATGAGGGGGTCAAGTGGAGGACGGCGTTTGGGTTCGGCCGGTAGTCTAAAAACGGAGCCTTTTGAGGGGTTGTTTGGCTCTGGCTCAGGTTTGAAGGGTTTTTCAAGGAATTGAAAATGTTTGGGAGCGGGTTTGGATCGGGAAGATTGGGCTCTTTGAGGAGGAGGTTGAGAGCGTTGTTGCTGGGGAGGGGTGGTGGAGTGGCGGTGTTGGGCGGTTTGGGAAGAGGAATGGTGGCGAGGGGGCTCTTGGCGCCCAACAGGTCGCCCTCTTGAGTCCATGAGTGACCGGCCTCTTACCGGAGGAGACCTCGAGGAGCTAGGGTGTTTCGCCGCCGAGGAGGGTGAAGGGTTCTTCGAAGCTCTTGTGTTGGCCATTTTATAGAGAAAGATTAGGGTTGGAGAAGGTGATTTCGGGATCTGGTTGAGAGATTTTGAGAGTTTGCAAAAATGGTGTAAGTGGCAGGAGAGCGAAGAAGGTTTTCAGGGTTGTGCAGGGGCATATTTATAGGAAGAAGACGAAGTTGGACGGGCAGGGGTAACAGGGTCTTTACACTTGGTTTCCTCCACCCGCCTTCCCACACGTGGCTTTCTTCTTTGTTAAGAAACACAGCTGTTGGGCACTTTTTGCGTATATCCCGAGATCTTCGCTGAATCTTTTCTAAGACGGTTCACCTTCCCATTTTCAAAATTCAAACTTCTCTTAACTGCAAAGGACTCTGACCTGGCGTTCTTTCAACACACAACACTTCACTACTCTGAACTGAACCACTGCGTCCCAACCACTGATCTCAACCTCTGAACTTAGAACTCTGTATGGACAACTCTCAGCTCTTGACATGCGTCCCTTTGATCACTTAGAACCGTTTTTGAAAATCAAGCAAGTACGTCCCGTAAAGAAAACAAAGAACGCTCATAGGACGCGTTTGCAAGATTCTCGGCTTGGGGAAGCTTAGAGTTCCCATCATTTCGGCTTGTAATGAGGGTAGTGTGGTCAGGGAGACTCTTGAGATGAAAAGTGAGATGAATTTTGTTCAAAATCATAGGCAAAACATATGTCTTAGACTAGCGTCCTTTAAAGATGACTTCAATGCATGACACACTTTAAAAACAAGTTCTCAACAGGACATAGCCAATCATAGAGGGAATAATAGAACGGGACTTGATTATTTAAAAGTTATCATCCCTAAGAGCAACCTGAGGTGCTCGAAGGGACGTCTATCAAGTGCTTTTGTGAAAATATCGGTCACTTGGTCCTCAGTCCTAACATGATCCACTTTAATTAATCCAAGTTCAACATTATCACGAAGAAAGTGATGTCTTATATGAATATGCTTTGTCCTAGAATGGTGAACAGGATTCTTTGCAATGCTTATAGCACTGGTGTTATCGCATAAGATAGGGACTGTGGTTAGGAACGTACCATAATCTTCAAGTTGGTACTTGATCAATAGGACTTGTGAGCAGCACGAAGCGGCAGCAACGTACTCAGCTTCCGCGGTTGAGAGTGCCACAGAATTTTGCTTTTTGGATCCCCAAGAGACAAGGCACGAGCCAAGGAACTGTGCCATGCCTGATGTGCTTTTCCTATCCACTACATGACCAGCGTAGTCTGCGTCAGAGTACGCTACCAAGTTTAGGGACGTCCTTCTAGGATACCATAGGCATAGGTCATCTCGTCCCTTGAGATATCTGAAGATTCGCTTGACTTCTTGCATGTGGGACTCCTTTGGATTTGCTTGGAAACGAGCACATAAGCATACAACGAACACGATGTCGGGACGACTTGCTGTTAGGTATAGCAAGGACCCTATCATTCCTCTGTAGAGCTTTTGATCAACACTCTTGCCTTCTTCATCAGCATAAAGGCGAGTGTTGGGGGAGATGAGAGTATCAATGGATTTTGAAGAGTTCATCCCATACTTCTCAAGCATTTCACGAATGTACTTCTGTTGGTGAATGCGCGTCCCATCTTTGATTTGGGTGATTTGGAGTCCCAAGAAGAAGTTGAGTTCTCCTATGAGGGACATTTCAAACTCACTACTCATCAAATTCTTGAATTCCTCTACAAGTTTCATGTTAGTGCTTCCAAATACTATGTCATCGACATAGACTTGGACAATCAAAACATCTTTAAGGACTTTCTTTAAGAACAGGTTTTATCAATGTTACCACGTGTGTACCCGTTAGACAAGAGGAAGGACGCAAACCTATCGTACCATGCACGAGGGGCTTGCTTGAGTCCATAGAGTGCCTTGTCCAAGAAGTACACATGATCAGGGTGATCAGCGTCCTCAAATCCCGGAGGTTGAGCGACGTACACTTCTTCTTTAAGCTTGCCATTGAGGAAGGCCGTCTTGACGTCCATTTGAAAAAGCTTGAATCCCTTGTGAGCGGCGTAGGCAATGAGGAGGCGAATGGCTTCAATTCTAGCAACAGGAGCGAAGGTCTCATCATAGTCGATCCCTTCCTCTTGCCTATAGCCTTGAGCCACAAGCCTTGCTTTGTTTCTTGATACGCGTCCACTCTCATCAAGCTTGTTCCTATAGACCCACCTCGTCCCTATTATATTTTTGTTTCTTGGACGAGGGACAAGGGTCCACACTTTGTTCCTTTCAAACTGATTGAGTTCTTCTTGCATGGCCTGAATCCAATCAGCATCCTGGAGAGCTTCCTTTATGTTCTTAGGTTCAAATAAGGACACGAAGGCGTTGAAGGCACAGAATGCTATGTTGGCGTTAAGGGACTGATTCACAACTGATCTTGTTTGAACTCCTTTTGACATATCTGAGATTATTTGATCTGTGGAATGAAGTCTTGAAAGGTTGGATCCCCTATGCGTAGCGTCTCTTGAAGGAGTACACCTGGGGTCCGTCCAATTGGATTCATCAGAGTCAAAGCCGTCATCTTCATTGGTTGGCTCAGTGTGTTCCCCCTCAGCTGGAGCGTCCACACTATGCCTTTCTCCTTGTTGACTTGACTCACCGGCCTCCTCTTGGTTTAACGACCAAGTTTGAGAAGGCTCTTGTTGTTCACTAGGGACTCCCATTGAAACCTCATCGCGAGATTCAGGGGCGTTCCTAGGAACGTAATATTTTTCAGAGAAGCCTCTTGGTTCTTCCTCATCATCTTCATCATCGTCCCTTGGACAGGAGCGACGTTCCTTCTTACTTGGTTTTTTCTTGTGAGAAGCATTTTCTTTGAACACCACATGGATACTTTCTTCAAGCTTAAGAGTCCGTTTGTTGAACACTCTATAGGCTTTGCTTGTGAGGGAGTATCCAAGGAATATTCCTTCATCACTCCTAGCATCAAATTTGCCGATGTTTTCTTTGCCGTTGTTGTGAATGAAGCATTTACACCCAAAGACTTTGAGGAGTGAAATGTTTGGCTTTCTTCCATTTAAGATCTCATAGGACGTCTTTTTGAGCAAAGGACGAATCATAGCTCGATTGACGATGTAGGTTGCGGTGGCGATGGCTTCTGCCCAGAAGTGTTTGGGAACGCCGCTAGCCAAGAGCATCGTCCTAGCCATGTCTTCCAGCGTCCTATTCTTTCTTTCAACAACACCATTTTGCTGAGGATACTCCTTGTTGGTCACAGAAGTCAAGGAACTCTGAGTTTTTGAACTCCGTTCCATGATCTGACCTTAGGGCTTTCAAGCTCGTCCCAAGTGCAACTTCTACTTGCTTGATGAAGATTTTGAACATTCCGAAAGCATCTGCTTTTGACACCAAGAAGAGAACCCAAGTGAATCTGGAAAAATCATCAACAATGACATACATGTACCTTTTTCCACCATAACTTTGGGTTTGCATGGGTCCACACAGATCCATGTGAAGCAGTTCCAATGGCTTCTTTGTGCTCACTTCATTTTTGGATTTAAAGGACGATCTTGTCTGCTTCCCTTTGATGCATGCTTCACATTGTTCAATTTCCTCAGGATTAATTCGGGGAAGTCCTCTTAGAAGATCCTTTTGATGAAGTTTGAAGATTGTGCTCGGCCCCGCATGTCCAAGACATCGATGCCAGAGATCGGCGTCCACAGCAGAGACGGATAAGCACAACTTGGATGCAGGCTTGAACCTTTGATTGAAGACGTAGGCATTGTTTTCACGCGTCCTTTTGAGAATGACTTGATTTGTTTTCTTGTTGATGACAAGGCACTCCTTAGAGTCAAATGTGACTAGGTTTTCACCTTGATCACATATTTGGGAAACACTAAGGAGATTGAAGCCTAGTCCTTCAACAAGGCTGACTTTTGGACGCACTGATGGATTGATTTAACTTTGCGGTGCCCGTCCCTTTTATTTTTCCTTTGCCCTTATTGCCAAACGAGACAGTTTCTTCCGTGGCGTTTGATTTGATAGAAGTGAGATGGATCTGGCTTCCCTTCATATGATTTGAAGCTCCACAATCGATGATCTATGGGCTTCCCCTCACTTCCACCTCTTGCTCAGTTTCAGAGACGTCCTCTGGGGCGTCTTCCATAGCCATATAAGCCACTTGATTTTCTGGCTCATCATCACTTGAGTCAAGGTGGTCCCATGCACCCTCAAATGCACCTACCAGCGCCTTTTCCTTCATTTCCTTTGATGATAGTCTTGTGGTACACTTCTTGGCCATATGTCCCTTTCTGTTGCATTTGTAGCACACTATCTCCTTCATTTCTGCCTTTGAAGGCTTGCGAGTTTCCTTTTTGTAGGGCATCTTCATCCTTGGGACTTTGCCTCTTTTGTACCATGTACGAAGAGTTTTGTGCAACAAGGCTAGCTCATCTTCCTCAGAAATTTGTTCTTCCGTCTTTCCCTTGCGTTCCACTGAAGCCTGAAGACGAAGATTCTCTTGGTGCTCTTGAGTTTTGGCTTCTAGCATAGAGTTCAACTCTCTTTGCCTCTGGTAGTATTGCTCATATTCTGGCGTCCTAGCCGCGAGAGTTAACGCCAACTCATTTTGAGAACTCTTTCCCATCTCTGCCAAATCTTGGTTTCTTCTTGCTTCGTACCCCTTGAGTTTTCCATAGATTTCCTCCATGGATAGTCCTTTGTTGGCCTGATTCTCCTTGAACGTCAACCTATCGAAGTTCCATGGTCCCGTGAGTCCATCTATCTGGACTTGAACCTTCGACCTTTGAGTGATTTCCGTTTCTTTGACACCCAATTGTTTCAACTTTGTTACAAGAGCCTCGAAACGGAAGGAATAGTCGGTGATGGTCTCATTTGGGAACATCTTGAATTTATAGAAATCCCTTTTTGCTTCCAGCTGGACATCTTCTTTCATCTCAGGCATCCCAACATGATACTTCTCTAGGGCTTCCCATTGAAGCTTAGCAGTTGGGAGGTTGCTCACACGGGTGGCGTCCCTTTCACATAGGGACGTCTGTAAGAAACAGATGGCCTTTGCATTTGCTTCCATAAGCTTGAACTCCTCAGGACCCCAATCTGCTTCCTTGTCCTTCTTTGGATCAGGGACTTCGAGGTCACCATTCTTGATCACTAGCCAGCACTGGTAGTTTTGACTACGCACGAAGCATTCGAACCTTGTCTTCCACCGATTGAAGTTTCCATCGGTGAGGCGAGGAGGTTTTGCACTCGAGATACCTATGGGTTCCATTTCCATGATTCCTGCAACTCAAACTTAATCTAGAGCGCCTGCTCTGATACCAATTGTTGGATCGTAAGTCTGTTAGTGAAGGCGTCCTTAACTGGGTTAAAGGGCGTCCTTATATGCAGCGGAAATTAGACTTAATAGGAAATGCAGTGAGATATTGGACACGAGTATTTATAGAGGAACCCCACTAAGACCAACTAGTCTTATGGGTAAACCTCTACCTCCGCTTGGAGGATTTTCAATAGCCGTCCCTTATCTTATTAAGAGAGAGTCCTTACAACTTAGGCGAGTCGTTACACTTCTCTGAGCTAAGCGTCCGTCCTTAGTCTCACTAGTAACACTCCTTCCACCTAACAAGTAACCTAACTCTCTTAGCTTATAAGGAAGCTATCACTCACGTCTCTCTCGGTCCGTTGAGAGAGACAAACTACAACTCTAACTATTTTGTGGTTTGTTTTAGATTTGATGTGGTTGGACTTTCTTTCTCTTGCTTCAAGCTCACTTGATCTTCTTGATCTTCGTTCTTGTTCTTGAATGCTCCGGGAGAGCTTGAAAGAAAGTCTTCAAAGTCCACACCGCTATGCATACCCTTGAGGGGGTATTTATAGCGGAAGTGGTTCTTGTCCTCTAGCGTCCTCTGAGGCTTTGCAGGATCCTTGATCTTCCATCAACGGTGCGATGAGCCTCTTGAGGAAGTCAACTCTGTTGATGCTTGGGGAGCCTCCGCGTGGATAGGGGACCATTGCTGGGAAAGCGACATCTTTGGAATTGTCTACACGTGCCCAGACAAGGGAAGCTTCCTTCTGAGGACTACGGCCGAGTATGATGTAATCATGTTGGGGCGGCCTTGATTTGAATTTGAACTTCATCCGTATTTTGGCGCGCGTCCCTTCTTGATGAGGACACCGTCCCATCTGCGCATGGACTTCGCCAATTACTTTCAGTGCTTGAAGTTCTGATGAAGTGCGTCCCTACAGAGTTAGGGACGGCCTTGCACTTGTTGTCCTTTTCTCTCATTTGCGTCCGTTGGACTTACCTGAGATCAACACTTGGACAACTTATCAAATACATTTGAGTTTGTCATTATCAAAACAAGGGACGATTATTATTGGTTTAGATATTAATGACTTGCGTCCTTAATATCGTCCCAACACTTGTCCTCCATCCTCTTCGCCGACGCTCCAAAAATCAACTTTGCCCATGAGTTTGTCTACAACATCATCAACCAAAGAAAGAACCCGAAATATACCATGTGTGGTTGGCTGGTGGTCATCATTGCTCAAACCCTCAAGGTCGACCTCTCCCGCTACAACTCCAAGCCCGTGATCCGCATGGACATCCGGTACTATTTGAATGCCTCGGTTGTTGAGTGGAAAGATGGGACCGGCTACTGCAAGACGACAACCGAGTCGGTTCCTGAGGTCGGCGCCGACCATCCTGAGGTCGGCCGCGACCACTTCCAGCATGGTGGTTCTTCTCGGGAAGGGGTCGGCGGCGAGGAAGGGCAGGGGAGTGGTGAGCCTATGGACTACACGATGGGTCCCCAAGCCGGGACGCTCCCGTACTCCTCCAATCCCTCCGGATTCGAGTGGTCCGGTGGTCCTCAAATTGAACCTCAAGGTGGCGAGTCTAGCTCTCAAGCTCCTCCCGACATGAACATGCTCAACGCCAAGATGGACGCCCTCGGCATACAACAAAACTTCTTGTATTCCACTATCCAAACCTACCACAACCAAACCATGACCCGTTTTCAAGATGCAACTCAAGACTTCAACAACTTCCGGGATGAGTACAACGAAGACCGCCAAGCCCATTTTGCCTACAATGCTTGGCTTGCTCAAAAGTTGTTCCCGGATTCTCCATTCCCTCAACCTCCTCAAAGATGAACTTTCTCCGCTAATGCTCCAAGTCCAAGTATGTATCTCTTTCCCCTCTCTTTACTTTTTAATCAATGGGGACATTGATGTTTTCAGTATGGGGTGGTTTGGGAGATACTACTTGTTTGTGTTATGTGTTTTTGCATGTTTGTGTGTGTGCTTGCAAGTGTGTTTGTGTCTAAGCATGATTAAGTCTTTTTGTTTTGATTTTCATGATGGAAAGATGTTTTTGCTAAGATGTCTTACGATAGTGATTACAAGCATCATCATGTAATTCCTTGTAACTTGCTTCGTAAGATTGCCTACCATGACTTTGATTTTCGAATTTTGAGCATATAATGAACATGGAGCATGCATAATTCTAAGTGAAAAGCAATCCAACAAATTGAACCCACAAGGAATGTATGTTTTATTCCTTGGTTTTTCATGTGTGATTTTTACTCTTCCTTATGCATTTATCACTTAAAAATGGCATGCTTATTTGAAATTTGAAACCAATGGAGATGTATTCAATACTTGTAGATCAAATGATATTGAACTTATTTTCATTAGCCTTTTTCTCTCCTTTTCATCCTACCTATGCATGATCCCTTTATTTGGAGCCCCTTGTTTGAGCCTTAAGCCTTATTTCTAGCCCCACAAAAGTATCCTAGCCATTGTAACCTTGACCCCATTGATCCGGGAATTAGGACTTAGAGTGGATTGTGATGTTGATGTGGATGAGGGGTGAAGATGAAAAGATTGTAAAGGTGGAGATTTAAGGGAGTTGTCTTAAGAAAAGAATGAAAAGATGAAGTGTTGGCTCGGGTAGCACGAGCGTAGTAAAGAGAAGCCCCTCTGCCGTGGGTCAGGGCCGACCACCTTGAGGTCGCAGCCGATCCTCGACAGCCCCTGAAAAAAAATGACGTTTAAATAAGTGCTTGAGTCAAGGCTTCTTCATAAGAGAAAAACAAAGGAATAGGTGAAGTGATGTGTGCTTTAAAGCTTGAAGTGTTTGGAGTTTGGAGGAAGAGTTGGTTGAGTGTAGTTGAGTTTTGAAGTCTAGGAGTCTAGGTTCCCAGATTCACTAAGCACCACAAGACCAAACTATTCCACACCCTTTGAAATACCGAGCCCCATTACAACCCGGCCAAATGAAACTTCCTTGAAGTCTTCATTGAGCCACTTAAGTTCTCTTGATGATTTAACTCGTTTTGATTTCTTCAGCAGAAAATTCTGAATATAAGTTCCATTGTCTATGAGGTTTTGCATGTGGAATCGAGATTGAGTGCTCATTGATATATCCTGAACACTTGAAAATGAGTGAAACACATTGCCTTTGTGAGGATGGATTGTTATTGCTTAGAATGCATATATGTGTGCTATGATATTGAAGTTGTTTGTCATTATTCTATCTTGTGTTTATTTTCCTTAAAGGCATTCTTTGAGCTTGTTATTTGGTATTGATGCATGTGAGTTATTGCTTGAGGACAAGCAAGTCTAAGTATGGGGTATTTTGATGTCGTGCTTTTTAGTTAGGTTTCTTAGGTAGTTTTCTAGTTTGTTTTGCATGTTTTCCTTTATGTTTGTGTGTTGTTGGGACGCTATCAAGAACGCTTGCGTACTTGTTAGTGGACCACACAACCGTCCCTTAGTTTTGATATGACAAACTCACTTTGATTCTAATAAAGTTGTCCAAGTGTTCAGGAACGCAAGTGACCAAAAGGACAACAAGTGTGTATGGGCGTCCCATAAGCTTAGGGACGCTAGCTAACAGGAAGTAAGGACCAACCAGAGACTACTTGAGCAAGGACGGAGTCCCAAGCAAGTAGGAACGCAAGAAACGAGTCCTTACTCTCTAGCCGACAAGATGACATCACTCGACAATACTTGATCATCCAAGGACACGTGGAGACCGATCCTGTTGCAGAGTTCATCAACACGTGGCGGACGCTCCTGTTGCATAGTTCATCAACACGTGGCGGCCGATCCTGTAGCGGAGTTCATCATACACAACTGGATACAGGAAGCTTCCTCATCACCGCCCTACTACGTGGAGGAAGATCCTGTAGCCACGTCCATGAAGGGCATGATCGTCCCAGAGAAAAGACGCCATTCCCCAAGTCCTATAAATAGCCCCAAGGCATTTATTGTGACGGTAACGCTTTCAGGAATATTCAGAGAGAATCACAGGAAAGCGACTCACTCAAGAACACGAAGAACTAACTCAAGAACTCTAGAACAATGCTAGAACTTGTGTTAGATCGAGTGAGACTTGTAACCAAATCACAAAAACAGTTTGTAACAGAAAACCCAAAAGAAAGAGAGAGAGTTCTGCGAAGTAGTGCAGAACGTAGGAATAGAGTCCTTTAGTAGATTGAACCACCTTAAGTTGTAGGCTTAAAGGAGTTCCTTACAAGTGAACTTAGGGAAAAGCTAAGTGTCAGAGAACTGTAAGAACTCGCCAGTACAACTGTAAGAACGGTTAATATAAGGGAAAGAACTATTCAAAAATCCTCCAAGGAGGTAAAGGTTTACACTGAAGGACTACTTGGTCTTGAGTGGTTCCTCTATAATTCATTGCGTTCATTACTTACCTGTTTAGTACTATTTCCGCTGCATTACTCAAGGACGCTCCTACACCTCGTAGGAGCGCCTAACCAAAGGACGCCTTTACCAAAGTAAAGGACGTCCCTCAATATTAACGATCCAACAATTGGTATCAGAGCAGGCGCTCTAGATTCTTACTAAGTTGTAGGTAAAGATGGACATGGAACCCATTGGAATCTCTTTTGTGAAGCCTCCGTGTCTGACGGACGACAACTTCAACCGTTGGAAAATTAGATTTGAGAACTTCTGTAGAAGCACAAATTATCAATGCTGGAATGTTATCAGAAAAGGTGATCTCAAAGTTCCCGATGACAAGAAAGACAAAGAGGACGAGTGGGGTCTTGATGAATTCAAGCTAATGGAAACAAATGCTAAAGCAGTGTGCTTTCTTCAAGCGTCCCTCTGCGAAAGGGACGCCACAAGAGTTAGCAATCTCCCCACAGCAAAACAACAGTGGGAAGCTCTTGAGAAATTTCATGTGGGAACTGCAGAAATGAAAGAGGACGTCCAGCTGAAGATCAAAAAGGAGTTCTATGCTTTCAGTATGTTGCCAAATGAAACGGTAAATGACTACTCGTACCGTTTTGAAGGTCTTGTCACCAAAATGAAGAACTTGGGCATTCCAGAATCAGAAATCTCCATGAGGAATAAAGTTCAAGTAGTCATTGATGGGTTGACTGGAGTCAGGAACTTTGATAGGACGACTTTCAAAGAAAACACAGCTGATGCGGGGTTAAGCCGCTGGATGCCCGATCTTCGACAACAACAACTCAGAACACAAAGAGAAGGAGAGATGGTCAGAAATGGAGGGATGAACACAAGGAAACGAAGAACAACCAAGAAGAACAAGAACAGATTCAAGAACAAGATAAAAAGGATAGATAAAGAAGATCAACCCAACGAAACAACAAAGAGACCCTCGTTGCTTTGAAAACGAGAACCAGATTGAATGATCGAAAGACCAACCTTATACAACCCCACACAGCCAAGGACGTATTCTTGGAGCACGAGGAGGATGCGTGTATTCGCCTCACTAACAACCCGAACAATCGGATTGATCGATGCAAGACAAACCAAGCCTGATGCACACTTTGAAAGCCAAGCTCTCTTTCATTCTCTCTCTATGGAGGAAGATAACAAGTTTTTGATAATGGGAAGTCTTATGAGAAATAACCAGCTGGGGGCCTTTTATATGCCCTTACAATCCCAGAAAAGTAACACCAAAATAATAATAATAATAATAATAATAATAAGTAGCAGCCCATATGAGAAACAACCCAAAAGAAGCAATGCACAGCCAAGCTTTGGAAACGTTGCTTCGGAGCGCGCTAAGGGGCTGGCGTGGCCACGTCCTAAAGAGGGCTGGAAGGGCCTTCGTTGGTGTCTTGGCTTGGGATGCCTTGACCAATGGCTGCACTTAAGAGGGTCACGACCTTGGCCTGCGGCTCATTGGTGTCTCTAGCCTCTTTAGCCACATGATAACCTATGAACCCATGCATGTCTTGCTGGAGCTTCTTGGCGCGAGCTCGGGTCAACGGTCCATCAAATAAAATGGGCGTGCTTGGTGGAGGCTTGACGGATGGTCCCTCATCAACATCCAACAAAACTCTAGATATGGAAGAGATCTATGGGAAGCTCAGGCAGTACGAAGAAAGAAGAATCTCTGACATGGCTCAGCTAGGAAAGAATCCTCAAACTGATCTTGCTTTGGCGTCCACAACACCAGAGTACGCCGAGTACCTACGTGGCCAAAGAGATCTAGCGTTATTGATGCAAAACAAAGAAAAACTTGAGAACTTGCGTCCCAAAGAGAAAGAAAGAAAACCAAAGGAAGAGATTGACTCAGATGAGGAACTCTCCTTTATTCACAAGGCGCTCAAGTACTATAACAAGAAGAACAAACATAGTAGCAAGAGCAAGTCTTACAAAAAGGAGAGTCCCAAGTACACAGAGGCTGAAATGAAGGAACTCACATGCTACAAATGCAACAAGAAAGGACATTTTGCCAAAAAGTGTATTGTGGGAACGTCCTCCAAGGACAAGAAGAAAGCTCTTATTGGAGCATGTACAGCTGCATGGGACGATCTCAGTTCAAGTGATGATGAACGTGAAGATCAAGTTGCATACATAGCAGTGGAGGATGCCCCAGTTGTTGAAGAGAACGCCTCAGATAATGAACAAGAGGTAACTCACGATTCCATGATGCGTTCCTTAGAAAAATGTTCAAAACCAAAACTTCTTAAACTCATTGGTAAAATCATGGAGGAAAGTCTTGTTATGAAAAGAAGAATGGATGAACTTGAAGATGAAAATATTGTAGTTGAATGTGAAAACTGTAGTTCAATGACTATTCAACTAGAGTCCTCATGTGAAGAAACTAAGTCCCTAAAAATTGAACTTGTGTGTCTCAAACTTGAGAACCCCAAGCTTAGGGAAGAAGTGAAAGTTTTGGGAAAGAGTCCCATAGTTGAGGAAGTAAAACCAATAGTCTTTGTCCCAGCTAAGCGTGGACTAGGTTATGAATCTGATACTAGGAACTCTCTCCCTAGCGATTTTGAGGCTAGCAAAACTTCAGAACTTGAACTTGAAAAAGAGAAAACCAAGAATCTTCTTGAAAGAATTAGAGTCCTAGAAAATGGAGAAATAGGTCAAGAGGACTACTACACCAATTCCACCAGTCATAAAATTTACAAGAAAATTGCTAAAGGGGACGGCTCAAAGGTGTGCAATCCCCAAAAGATGAAGCAAAACAAAATTCAACGTCCCAATAAGAAGTACTACCTCGGTACTTACTATAGGACGTGTTGGTACTGTGGACAAGGTGACCACTTCAAATATGACTGTGTGAAACTTAAGGAAGACATTGAGAGTGGCAAAGCTGCTAGGACTAACAATGAAAATGCTAAGTCCGGTCCAAAAGCTAATTCTAGGCGTCCTAGACGTTCTAGAAGTTCTTTCCGCAAGCATGCCAATTCTAATGATGTTAACATAAATGACTATATGCCAGAACCAAAGTTCTATTATTGTAATGAGCCAGGTAAGGAACACCTTGCCTGGGTCGCCAAGAACTAACCTTGTTTTGGCAGGTGGAAGTGAGGGGACGCCCATGGATCATTGATAGTGGCGCCTCAAATCATATGACAGGAAGCCAGATCCATCTCACTTCTATCCATAGTAGTGCCATGGGAGGAACTGTCTCGTTTGGCAACAAGGGCAAGGGAAAGATCAAAGGAACGGGAACTGCTATTCTCAATCCGTCCATCAAAGCAACAAATGTGAGTCTTGTTGAAGGACTTGGCTTCAACCTTCTTAGCGTCTCTCAAATGTGTGATCAAGGTGAAAACCTAGTCACATTTGACTCAAAGGAGTGCCTTGTTATCAACAAGAAGTCCAACAAAGTTGTTCTCAAAGGAGTTCGCAAGAACAACATCTATATCTTCAATCAAGAGTTCAAGCCTAAATCAGAATTATGTCTATCTGCTTCAAAGAAGGACGCTGATCTCTGGCATCGCCGACTTGGCCATGCTGGACCAAGCACGATCTTCAAGCTTCACCAAAGAAATCTTGTGAAGGGACTTCCCCGAATTGATCCTGAGACTGTTGAACAGTGCGAAGCCTGTATTAAAGGGAAGCAAACAAGAACGTCCTTCAAATCGAAGAACGAAGTAAGTACAAAGAATCCTTTGGAACTTCTCCATATGGATCTTTATGGACCAATGAGAACGTTGAGCTATGGTGGAAAGAGGTACATTTACGTTCTTGTAGATGATTTTTCTCGATTCACTTGGGTTCTTTTCTTAGTGTCAAAAGCAGATTGTTTCAATGCGTTCAAAGTCTTCATCAAACAAGTGGAAGTTGCCCTTGAGACGCCTCTCAAATCCATAAGATCAGACCATGGAACGGAGTTCCAAAACTCAGAGTTCCTAGCCTACTGTGATCAACATGGCGTCTCGCACAACTTCTCCGCTCCAAGGACTCCTCAACAAAATGGAGTTGTGGAAAGAAAGAATAGGACATTGGAGGATATGGCAAGAACTATGCTCTTAGCAAATAGCGTTCCCAAGTACTTCTGGGCGGAAGCTATTGCCACAACATGCTACATCATTAATCGTGCCATGATCCGTCCTCTGCTGAAGAAGACGTCCTATGAGTTGTTGAATGGAAGGAAGCCTCGCATTGATTATCTCAGAGTCTTTGGTTGCAAGTGTTTCGTTCACAACAATGATAAAGAAAAACTTGGAAAGTTTGATGCAAGGAGTGATGAAGCCATATTCCTTGGGTACTCTCTCACCAACAAAGCATATAGAGTTTTCAACAAAAGGACTCTGAAACTTGAAGAGAGTATACATGTTGTGTTTAAGGAGAGTTCTTCTCACAAAGAAAAATCAAGTAAGAAAGAACGCTCTTCTTCACAACAGCAGGACGACTCTGAAGACGAAGCTGAAGATTGGTTCTCTGGAAAATATTATGTTCCTAAGGACGTTTCTCCAAATCCAGAAGAAGTCTCAGTGGACGCTCCTAGTTTTGTTCAGGGAGTTCCCTCTCGCAGTGAATCTCCAGTTCAACAAGATATAGCAGAATCAAGTCAACAAGGCGAGCAACGCCAAAGTGTGGACGCTCTCTCTGAGGGGGAACACACTGGGGACGATGCTCAAAATGATAGTGATGATTCTGATGGAGACATTGATCCAAGATTTTCTCAATTGTTTCAAAGGGAGTCCCGCTTCTCTAGGGACCACCCAACTTCTCAAATTGTTTCTGATCCTTCTCAAGGAGTTCAAACAAGGTCAGCTGCAAGCAAGTCCCAGAGTGCAAATCTAGCGTTCTGTGCGTTCAACGCTTTTGTTTCTATGGTGGAACCAAAGAATATCAAAGAAGCACTTCAGGACGCTGACTGGATTCAAGCAATGCAAGAAGAACTCAATCAGTTTGAAAGGAACAAAGTTTGGACTCTCGTCCCTCGTCCCAAAGGCAAAAACATCATAGGGACGCGCTGGGTGTTAAGAAATAAGCTTGATGAAAGTGGACGTGTATCAAGGAACAAGGCAAGACTGGTGGCTCAAGGATTCAAGCAAGAGGAAGGCATAGACTACGATGAGACCTTTGCTCCTGTTGCTAGAATTGAAGCCGTCCGTCTCCTTATTGCCTTTTCCGTGCACAAAGGATTCAAGTTATTTCAGATGGACGTCAAGACTGCCTTTCTCAATGGAAAGCTAAAGGAGGAAGTGTACGTTTCTCAGCCACCTGGCTTCGAGGACGCCTCTCACCCAGACCATGTGTACTACTTGGACAAAGCGCTCTATGGACTCAAGCAAGCCCCTCGTGCATGGTACGACAAGTTTGCGTCCTTTCTTTTGTCTCATGGGTACACTAGAGGTTCAATTGATAAAACTTTGTTCATAAAGAAAGTTCACAAGGACATTTTAATCGCCCAAGTCTATGTTGATGATATAGTCTTTGGTAGTACTAACATGAAACTTGTAGATGAGTTCAAGTCCTTAATGAGTAGTGAGTTTGAGATGTCCCTCATTGGAGAACTCAATTTCTTCTTGGGACTTCAAATTAATCAACTCAAAGAAGGGACGCGCATTCACCAAAAAAAATATGTCCGTGAAATGCTTGAGAAGTACGGAATGAACACGTCTAAACCTGTTGCCACCCCTTGTTCTCCAAACTCGCGTCTTTACGCAGACGAACAGGGAAAGGACGTTGATCAAAAGCTTTACAGAGGAATGATTGGCTCTTTGCTTTACTTGACTGCAAGCCGTCCCGACATTATGTTTGCCGTTTGCTTGTGTGCACGCTTCCAGGCAAATCCAAAGGAGTCCCACATGCAAGAAGTCAAGAGGATCTTTCGCTACCTCAAAGGACGCGATGATCTTTGCCTTTGGTACCCCAGGAAGACGTCCTTCAAGCTTGTTGGCTACTCGGACGCTGATTATGCTGGTCATGTGATTGATAGAAAAAGCACTTCAGGAATGACACAGTTCCTTGGTTCATGCCTAGTCTCTTGGGGATCTAAGAAACAGAACTCTGTGGCGCTTTCAACTGTGGAAGCCGAGTACGTTGTTGCTGCCTCGTGTTGTTAACAAGTCATCTGGATCAAATATCAACTAGAGGACTACGGTATCAATCTTGAAACTATTCCCATTCGCTGTGATAACACAAGTGCTATTGAAATTTCTAAGAATCCTGTTTTTCATTCACGCACAAAGCATATTCATATAAGACATCATTTCTTGCGTGATAATGTTGAACTAGGACTTATTAGTATGGAGCATGTAAGGTCTGAAGACCAAATAGCTGATATTTTCACTAAGGCGCTTGATAGACGTCCCTATGAGCATCTAAGGCTGCTCTTGGGGATGATAACTTTTAAGTAGCAAGTCCCGTTCTACTATTCCCTCAATGATTGGCTATGTTGTAGATTCTAAGTGTTTAAGAACTGTTATGCATTAAATTCATCTTTGCAAGGACGCTAGTCTAAAATTTTATGTGTTTGCTACTTTGGAACGCCATTCAAATTTTGTCTTGAAAAGAGTATCCCTGATCACCCAACCCTCATTATAAGCCGAAATGATGGGAACTCTAAGCTTACCCTAGCCGAGAACTCCGCAAAAGCGTCCTATGAGCTTCATATTTTCTTTTACGGGACGTACTTGCGTTGTTCTCAACTGGTTCGAAAGGTGATCACAGGAACGGTACATTAGTTGTTGGTTTGCTTGAAGAGGTAAAATTTTGCTAAGTTTGAGAGAACGCTCAGTGTTTGTTAGAGAGGACGCCAGTTCAGTATTTGAGGAGAAGTTGAAGAGTCAGAATTTTGAACTTTTGAAAGTTTGAATAGTGACCGTTGCTTTTGTTCAAATCTTAAGGGGGAAGTTATGCCACGTGTCGCACAGGAAATCAGTGTTATTTACAGTTGTGCCACCGCTTCCTCTATATAAGGCCAGAACAGTCGCTCTCGTTCATTTATTATTCTCAACCACTTCTCTGCTCAGTTCAGGCTCTGACTTCTCTCTAGCTTTCCGGCAACTTTCTCTCACTAAAACTCACCAGAAAAATATCTCAAAGGCTAGTGAACGTGGCCGGATCTTCTACCGGCGGGAAGAGAAGAAAGCTGGTGAAGTCCCACTACATCGATAAACCAAAACCCATCGTTCTTAATGAATCGTTGGTGGACTTCATCAACAGGAAGCCAAGAACCCTTTACAACTTGATAAGGGAACGCATGGACAAACCGGACGTAAAAAATGATGAAGTCAAAACAAAGAACTACGAGCGGTTCATCGAACGGTTCGTCATTCAAGGCCTTCACAACACCAACTACAAGGACTTGCCAGGACGGATGGACGACGTTCTCTTCTTTTCACAGTTTGGAGGTGAGAACCTTGCTCCCTTGCTTGATCTAATCCCCGACCTCCACAACGCCGTCCTACCTGAATTCCCCATGTACCCTAAGGACTCTTTGGCATACAAAATGCTAAAAAACCGTGTGCCTAGTCCCTCTCCCCCACCTCCTCAAGTCCCCTCAGTCACAACCAAAAATATGCTCAAACGTCCAGCCCCTGCTTCCCCTCTCTCAAAATCATCCAAGCCAACCTCCTCAAATCCCACACAAATCGTGGATAAATTTCCACCACATTTAAAGGAGGGACGCTCCAAGAAAGTCCACGACCCAAGACCCCTCAAAAAGGCCAAAACTTCAAGCGTCCCATCCTCCAAAAACTCCAAACCAAGGCCGAGCACCACAAAACGGCCTTCCAACCTCTCAAAAGAATCCACTCCTCCACCTCAACCCATTACCATTGTCCAACTCCCAACTCCTCCACCATCCCCTCAACCCTCAAAGAAAAATGCCCTCATTCCTTTCCCCCCTAAACCTCACGCTTCACCTCTCAACCTTGCCAACTTCCCTTCCGCACCGGCTCATATCTCACCGCCCAAGGACCCCGAGACTCCAAGGTCTCGTCGTCCCTCTTCGGAAAGCGGTCCGGAAGAAGCTGGACAACGTTTAACTCTTGAGCACACCTTTCGCCGACGAAAAGCTGGTGAAACGCCTAAGGTGTTGCTAACCAAGGACGCTCCAGAGCCCGAGCACATCTCCTCCTCCTCTAGCTCATCTGAGAGCCAAAGAGGAACGCCTGCTGATCAAGTCTCCCCATTCATTGATGTGGTTGGGGACTCCAACGACGAGGCGGAAGGAGTCGAGAATGCTCCTGCTGAGAAAGAGGCTGAAGTAATTCAAGTTGCTGAGGACGCTGGTGAGCACCAGGTCGCTCAAAAGGACGCCGAGCCAACTCTTTCTGAAGAGCTCGAGCGTGATGCTAATGAAGTCCCTCCCTACAATCATTCCCTCCCCATCCTGAATCCCTCCCAAGCTCCACAAGAAAACCCCTCTCCCACAATCCAAACAGAATCCCACCAAGTCCCTGCGGACGCTGAGCCACAAACAGAAACTCAATCAGAGGCTCAGGACGCAGAGGAGACGTCCGAAGGAAGAGCTCCCTCTGAATCAGAACAGACCACAGCTGGTGGCAATGAAGCCAATGAACAAGGCACAGAGGACGCTCCCTCCAAGGACGCTGCTGATCATGAGTCCGAGGACGCCGATGACGAGTCTGATGATGATGATGAGGACTCAGAGTCTCTAAAAGGAAAAAGAAAGCGTAAGCACGATGGCGCGCCCGTGAACGTTCTTAGCCCTCTCGTCTACTCTAAAGAGTGGCTTGCCTCCTTCCACAAAGATGACAAAGTCCAGGAGTTCCTTGAGCTTCTGCGATTTCAGGGATGGCTGAACGTTGGGCCTGCGCCCGCTGTGGTCGACAAGGAGCAGATCAAGGCGTTCTACAAAGATCTGAGGTACAAAGCTAAAGATGGCTCTTTCCACTTCAAAATAGATGGTGAGAAGGCATCAGTGAACGAACGCCAGGTCCGCGCCTTCATGGGCCTAAGCTCCCAAAAGCCCCCGTCCAACGCTCTAAGCTCACTTCCGGAAGGCGGGTTCGAGACAACTGATGAGGAACTGCCTCTTGTTGAACATATTTTTCAAGGCAAAAGGCCATTGGGACTGGACAGGGTTGCTCACGTTTTGAGCAAGGTAGGCGCCATAGCTCATTATTTCATCTGTCGCGCCGTCCTTCCTAGGCAGGAGAAGAGGTCAATCGTTCAAACACATGATATTATACTCATTGACGCTTTTCTAGAACGCCGACCCATCAACTTAGCAAGAATAGCAATGCAACATATGGCTAAGTGTGGGAGGAAGCGCCATGCCTTACCGTACCCTAGCCTTGTTAAACTCATCCTTATGTCTCAGAACGCTTATGATGAGAACGCTCCGTCTGAGGAACTCGGCTTGAAATGGAATGCTAAGAAAGGACTTGTCGAGATCAGGCACAATGAAGAGTTGCCTTCTGTGATCAAACAACAAGAAGCTGAGGCTGAGGAAGCCAGGAGGAAGGCTGAGGAAGAACGTCTCGCCGCTGAAGCTGAGGAAGAACGCCTTGATTTCTTGCAACATGAGTCTGTTCATGACGAAGAGCCAGCTGTCGACCTTGCCGCTCCTGATCAGATGCTAATGGCTTCTTCTCCTCCCCCAGCTACTCCAGTGGACGCTCCCTCTTCAAGTTCAGGTCTTGTGCCCCGTTCTGCCCCTGCAAACATTGCTCAGCATCCTCCCACAGAACTAATGGGTGCAATAATGGACAACCAGTGCCTCATCTTCTCTGCTTTAAAGGACTTGTCCTCTGCGTTCTCCAAGGCTGCTGAACTTCAAGAACAACTGCTCCAGTTTTATCAAGACCAGCGCCGTTCTCAGTGATTGCCGTCCACCCCTTTGATCCCCTATTATTTTGCCTTTGCTTCTTTTGAACTTCAAACATTATGATCTTGGTTTGTAATAACCGTACTCTAATTTTGTTTGAATGGCAATTCCACTGTTTGCTTGCATGTGTTTGTTTAAGCGTTCCACTGCTTTTAGTTATGTGTTTGTGCTAACGTTCTTATCACTTGTCATCCTTTTCGATGATGCCAAAAGGGGGAAGTGTAGTTTTGCAGAGATGCGCTATGAAATAGTTATCCAGAATAAGCAAGTGTTAAGGGGGAACTATTAAGTGAAAGGTCTAAGGAACGCCAGGCTAGAATAAACTAGAGGACGCCTAGAAAATTCTAGGACGCTTTTCTCTCCCTAAAATCCAAATGTTAGAGAATCAAAGAATGAAAACTTGT
The DNA here is from genome assembly GCA_934048045.1 of Polygonum aviculare. Taxonomy (NCBI): domain Eukaryota; kingdom Viridiplantae; phylum Streptophyta; class Magnoliopsida; order Caryophyllales; family Polygonaceae; genus Polygonum; species Polygonum aviculare. The sequence continues at coordinate 20,915,576 of OW204026.1, forward strand.
GCTAAATGAAATTTCTCTAAGTGTTAGAGGACGCTTTTAAGTTTTCATGCATGCTAAAGTTCAAACGCCAAAACTATTTTGCTGAAGAGTTTGTCATCATCAAAAAGGGGGAAATTGTTGGGACGCTATCAAGAACGCTTGCGTACTTGTTAGTGTACCACACAACCGTCCCTTAGTTTTGATATGACAAACTCACTTTGATTCTAATAAAGTTGTCCAAGTGTTCAGGAACACCAGTGACCAAAAGGACAACAAGTGTGTATGGGCGTCCCATAAGCTTAGGGACGCTAGCTAACAGGAAGTAAGGACCAGCCAGAGACTACTTGAGCAAGGACGGAGTCCCAAGCAAGTAGTAACGCAAGAAAGGATTCCTTACTCTCTAGCCGACAGGATGACATCACTCGACAATACTTGATCATCCAAGGACACGTGGAGACCGATCTTGTTGCAGAGTTCATCAACACGTGGCGGACGATCCTGTTGCAGAGTTCATCAACACGTAGCGGCCGATCCTGTAGCGGAGTTCATCATACACAGTTGGATACAGGAAGCTTCCTCATCACCGCCCTACTACGTGGAGGAAGATCCTGTAGCCACGTCCATGAAGGGCATGATCGTCCCAGGGAAAAGACGCCCTTCCCCAAGTCCTATAAATAGCCTCAAGGCATTTATTGTGACGGTAACGCTTTCAGGAATATTCAGAGAGAATCACAGGAAAGCGACTCACTCAAGAACACGAAGAACTAACTCAAGAACTCAAGAACAGTGCTAGAACTTGTGTTAGATCGAGTGAGACTTGTAACCAAATCACAAAAACAGTTTGTAACAGAAAAACCAAAAGAAAGAGAGAGAGTTCTGCGAAGTACTGCAGAACGCAGGAATAGAGTCCTTTAGTAGATTGAACCACCTTAAGTTGTAGGCTTAAAGGAGTTCCTTCCAAGTGAACTTAGGGAAAAGCTAAGTGTCAGAGAACTGTAAGAACTCGCCAGTACAACTGTAAGAACGGTTAATATAAAGGAAAGAACTATTCAAAAATCCTCCAAGGAGGTAGAGGTTTACACTCAAGGACTACTTGGTCTTGAGTGGTTCCTCTATAATTCATTGCGTTCATTACTTACCTGTTTAGTACTATTTCCGCTGCATTACTCAAGAACGCTCCTACACCTCGTAGGAACGCCTAACCAAAGGATGCCTTTACCAAAGTAAAGGACGTCCCTCAGTACTAACGATCCAACATGTGTTTTGCATAAGATTTCAACTCTCTTTCGAGGGTTGGAGTCGTTTGTGTGTTGTTTCGTGTTTTGTAGGTATTTGGAGGCTTTAGGAGAAGTTTTTCATGCATTTCGGAGCATTCTAGGAAGTGTTAGTCTTCAAGAGTCAAAATGTCGAAGAAACAAGAGCCGAAGTTGCAACAAAAGGTGCCTCAAAGAAGTACAAGGAACTCAAGGAAATCAAGGAGCAAAAAGGAAGAAACGCCGAGCAAAAGACCGATCGTTTGGAGCAAGAATGAAACAAAGCAAGAAAAAAGTCCAACCTCTTGCGGGTGGTCGGCGCCGACCCCCCTGAGGTCGGCCGCGACCACTCTCAGCATCGCGTGATCCTTGCCGCCCAAGTAATGCTTTTTGCGGGATTTTCAAAATTTGAAAAAGGAGGGCGGCTGTGGTAGAGTGTTGCAGGCTGGGCAGACTTCTTTTTGACTTTTGTGGGCTGCTACAAAGGACCCTGTTTGTCCCCCTTTTCTACCTAGCTTTTCTTCTTGGAAAAGACTCAAGGGTTCGAAGGGTGGGGAGAAGAGAAAGGTGAGCTGAGAGGTTAGAGAGAAGAAAACGAAGGTGGTTGTGGGGAAGAAGAAGAAGGAGTGAAAGTTTGTTCTAGTTTCTTGTTTTAGGGAGAAGATAGAAGACAATGGTGTGTGAAGAAATCTTGTGGAATTGCTAAGTTTGTATGTTTGGATCTTGAATTAATTGAAGTTGTTTGCTTTTGATTATGATTCTCTCTTCTCTTTTGTTGCTTGTGCGTGTGATGATGTGTGAGTAGTTAGCTTGCTAGGTGTGGGGTGAAACCAACCATGAACATGCATTTGAGACCTTGAAGCTTAGATCCATGCTTGACTTGAAATCTCTACCCATAAATCCCTCTAGCATGCTCAAAACCCCTTGATGAAAGTTGGGGTATGTTCTTGTTTGCAAACTAATTCAAAGATTATGTTGTGAATAAGGGCTAGCCGGGTTAAGATGAAAGTTAAAACCCTTAGAAAAAAAGTTGAATTGCATGTTAACACCTTCATGAAAGTTGCGGTTTTGATGTGTTCTTTTGTGACGAAAGTCACCCATGAGATTAAGAGTTGAGTTGGTCTTTTATCCTTGTTCGAATGCATGCTTATGTTGTGGTGAATCTCCACTCCTAGTTGTGTTTGTTTGCTCGTTTCGCTTTGTTTTATTTTGTTTTACTTTCGTAGTTTGATTGCTAGACTATAGATCTACTAGCTCTTGTGGACGATCCTGACTTCGCTATACTCAGCGGGGTCTTGACAAATTTATTTGTTCGAGACTCTCTCAACAATCTCCAATGCCTTCTGACTGCTATTGCATATGGCCCTCTCTTTCTCTAATTCATCCTCCAACATCTGCACATATGTGTGTGCTTCATCCTCGTCCATCGCTTGATTCATGTTGTCCTAAAACAGTGTTGGATCGTTAGTACTGAGGAACGTCCTTTACTTTGGTAAAGGCGTCCTAAGGTCAGGCATCCCTACGAGGAGTAGGGGCGTCCTTGAGTAATGCAGCGGAATAAAATACTAAACAAGTAAGGATGAACGCAGTGAATTATAGAGGAACCACTCAAGACCAAGTAGTCCTTGAGTGTAAACCTCTACCTCCTTGGAGGATTTTTGAATAGTTCTTTCCTTTGTATTGAACGTTCTTACAGTTATACTGGCGAGTCTTTACGGGTCTCTGACACTTAGCTTTTCCCTAAGTTCACTGATAAAGAACTCCTTTAAGCCTACAACTTAAGCTAGTTCAATCTACCAAAGGACTCTATTCCTACGTCCTGCAATACTTCACAGAACTCTCTTTCTCTTTTTGGATTTTCTGAATACAAACTGTTTTGTGGTTTGGTTACAAAATCTCACTCGATCTAACACAAGTCTAAACACTGTTCTTGAGTTCTTGAGTTAGTTCTTCGTGTTCTTGAGTGAGTCGCTTTCCTCTGATTCTCTCTAAATATTCTCTGAAAGCGTTAGCGTCACAATAAATGCCTTGGGGCTATTTATAGGACTTGGGGAAGGGCGTCATTCTTCTGGGACGATCATGCCCTTCGTGGACGTCGCTACAGGATCTTTCTCCACGTAGTATGGCGGTGATGAGGAAGCTTCTTGTATCCAGCTGTGTGTGATGGACTCCGCTACAAGATCGGACGCCAGGTGTTGATGAACTCTGCTACAGCATCGTCCGCCACGTAGTGTTGGACTCTGCTACAGGATCGGTCTCCACGTGTCCTTGGATGATCAAAGATTGTCGTGTGATGTCATCTTGTCGGCTAGTGAGTAAGGACTTCTTTCTTGCGTTCCTACTTGCTTGGGACTCCGTCATTGCTCAAGTAGTCTCTTGCTGGTCCTTACTTCCTGTTAGCTGGCGTCCCTAAGCCTAGGGAACGCTCACACACTTGTTGTCCTTTGTCAATTGGCGTTCCTGAACACTTGGACAAATTTATTAGAATAAAAGTGAGTTTGTCATATCAAAACTAAGGGACGGTTTGTATGGGCACACTACCAAGTATGCAGGCGTCCTTGATAGCGTCCCAACAATTTCCCCCTTTTTGATGATGACAAACTCTTCAGCAAAATAGTTTTGATAATGGAACTTAGCATGCATGAAAACTTAGAAGCGTCCTCTAACACTTAGAGAAATTTCAGTAAGCACAAGTTTTCATTCTTTGATTCTCTAACATTTGGATTTTAAGGAGAGAGTCGCGTCCTAGAAATGCTTTCTAAGCGTCCTCTTTTATTCTAGCATGGGCGTTCCTTAGACCTTTCACTTAATAGTTCCCCCTTAACACTTGCTTATTCTAGATAACTATTTTATAGCGCATCTCTGCAAAACTACACTTCCCCCTTTTGGCATCATCGAAAAGGATAACAAGTGATAAGGACGTTAACACAAACACACAACTAAAGGCAGTGGAACGCTTAAACAAACACATGCACACAAACATTAAATTGCCATTCAAACAAAAGTGAGAGTACGGTTATTACAAACCAAGAACTTAGTGTTTGAAATAAAAGAAGCAAGAGCTAAACAATGAGGGATAAAAGATGGAGGACGGCAATCATTGAGGACGGCTCTGGTCTTGATAAAACTTTAGAAGTTTTTCATGAAGTTCAGCCGAGTTAGAGAAAGCAGAGGACAAGTCCTTGAGGGCGGAGAAGATGAGACACTGGTTGTCCATAATAGCGCCCATGAGTTCTGCAGGAGGATGCTGGGCAAGATTAGCTGGGGCAGAACGAGGCACTGGACCTGAACTAGAAGAGGGAGCGTCCATAGGAGGAACTGAAGGAAGAGAAGGAGCCATTAGCATCTGATCAAGAGCGGCAAAGTCGACGGCTGGCTCTTCTTCTTGAACGAGCTCCTGAGACATAGAAGCGAGACGTTCTTCTTCAGCTTCAGCTGCCAGGCGTTCTTGCTCAGCCTGTTTTCTGGCTTCCTCAGCCTCAGCTTCCAACTGTTTGAGCACGGAAGGCAAGTCTTCATTGTGTCTAATTTCTACTAGTCCCTTCTTTGCATTCCATTTCAGTCCAAGCTCTTCTGAGGGAGCACTTTCATCGTAAGCATTCTGGGACTTAAGAATCAGCTTGACCAGACCTGGGTACGGCAAGGTGTGTCGCTTCCTCCTACACTTAGCCATATGTTGCATAGCAATTCTGACAAGATTCATGTGTTTGAACGATTGAACGCTTATCTTGCCTGGGAAGGACGGCGCGACAGATGAAGTAATGTGCAATGGCGCCTACTTTGCTCAACACATGAGCTACCCTGTCCAGTCCATATGGCCTTTTGCCCTGAAACACTCTTTCAACCAAAGACAGTTCCTCATCAGTTGTCTCAAAGCCACTTTCCGAGAGGGAGCTTAGAGCGTTGGACGGGGGCTTTTGAGGGTTGAGTCCCATGAAGGCACGGACCTGGCATTCATTGACTGAGGCTTTCTCACCATCTATCTTGAAGTGGAGAGAGCCATCTTTCGATTTGTAGCGCAGATCCCTGTAGAACGCTTTGACCTGCTCTTTGTCAACTTCTGCAGGCGCAGGCCCAACGTTCAACCAGCCTTGAAACCTTAGAAGTTCAAGGAACTCCTGAACTTTGTCATCTTCGAAGGATGAGAGCCATTCTTCGGAGTAGATCAAGGGGCTGAGAACTTTCACAGGCGCACCATCATGCTTTCGTTTTCTTTTGCCTGTGGGGGACTCAGAGTCCTCATCATCAGAAGAACTTTCATCAGCGGAGCCTTCTGACTCATTTTCATCAGCGTCCTGGCCAGCAGCGTTCTCTGTGCCTTGTGTATTTTCATCAATGCCACCAGCTGTGGCTTGATCTGCATCAGAAGGAGCTTGACCTTGGGACGTGCCCTCAGCGTCCTGAGCCTCTGATTGATTTTCAGTTTGGGGCTCAGCGTCCGCAGGGACTTGGTGGGATTCTGTTTGGATTGAGGGGGAGGGGTTTTCTTGAGAAGTTGGGAGGGGATTTAGGATTGGGAGGGATTGGTTGTAGGGAGGGACCTCTTGAGCATCACGCACGAGCTTATCAGATAAAGTAGGCTCGGCGTCCTCTGGAGCGACCTGGTGCTCACCAGCGTCCTCAGTTATTTCAATTTGTTCGACCTCTTTTGCCGCAGGAGCATTCTCGACTCCTTCCGCCTCGTCATTGGAGTCCCCAACCACATCACTGAATGGGGAGGTGTGACCGGCAGGCGTTCCTCTTTGGCTTTCAAATGAGCTAGAGGAGGAGGAGGAGATGTGCTCAGGCTCTGGAGCGTCCTTGGTTAGCAACACCTTAGGCTTCTCACCAGCTTTTCGACGGCGAAGGGTGTGCTCAAGAGTTGAACGCTGCCCTGCTTCTTCCGGACCGCTTTCTGAAGAGGGACAACGGGACCTTGGAGTCTCGGGGTCCTTTGGCGGTGAGATATGTGCCGGGGCGGATGGGAAGTTGGCAAGGTTAAGAGGTGAAACGTGAGGTTTAGGGGGGAAAGGAATGAGGGCATTGTTCTTTGAGGGTTGTTGGGACGGTGGAGGAGTGGGGAGTTGAACAATCTTTAAGCCTGTTTGAGGAGGAGGAGTAGATTCCTTGGAAAGGTTGGAGGGGCGTTTGGTGGAGGAAGGCCCTTTTGTGGTGCTTTTGGTAGGGGGAACGCTTGAGGGTTTGGCCTTTTTGAGGGGCCTGGGGTCATGAGTTTTCTTGGAGCGTCCCTCCTTGAGGTGGGGTGGAAACTTATCCACAATTTGTGTAGGGTTTGAGAAGGTTCATTTGGAAGATTTTGAGAGAGGGGAAGAAGGAGCTGGACGCTTGGAAGGAAGGAGATTTTTTGTGGGGACTGTGGGGACTTGAGGAGGTGGGGGAGAGGGACTTGGCACACGGGATTGAAGCATTTTGTAAGCCAAGGAGTCCCTAGGGTACATGGGGAATTCTGGGAGGACGGCGTTATGCAAGTCTGGTATTAAATCAATTAAGGGACCAAGGTTCTCACCACCAAACTGCGAGAAGAACAGAACATCGTCCATCCTCCCGGGTAAGTCCTTGTAATTCGTCTTGTGGAGGCCTGGGATGACGAATCGTTCTATGAACTTTTCATAGTTCCTCGTCTTGGTTGCGTCCTGCTTCACGTCAGGTTTGTCCATGCGTTCCCTTATCAAATTGTACAAGGTTTTGGGCTTCCTGTTGATGAAGTCCACCAGAGATTCATTTAGAACGATAGGTTTTGGCTTCTCAATGTGGTGGGACTTCACCAATCTTCTTCTCTTCCCGCCGGTAGAAGATCTGGCCACGTTCAACAGTCTTTGAGACATTTTCAGATGAGATTTTAGAGAGAGAAAGTTGTCGGAATGCTAGAGAGAGGGCAGACCAAATTGGAGAGCAGGGAAGTAGTTGAGCGTTAATAAATTCTGAGAGCGACTGTTCTGGCCTTATATAGAGGAAGCGGTGGCACAAACTGTAATTACCACTGTTTTACTGTGTGACACGTGGAAAAACTTCCCCTTAAGCTTTGAGCAAGTACAACGGTCACTGTTCAATCTTTCAAAAGTTCAAATTTCTGACTCTTCAACTTCTTCTCAAAGCTGAACTGGCGTTCTCTATTTCAAATCAATGGCGTTCTCTCAGACTTAGCAAAAATTTACCTCTTCAAGCAAATCAAGATCAATTCAACCGTCCTTGTGATTACCTTGCAAACCATTTGAGAACAAAGCAAGTACGTCCCGTAAAAGAAAATATGAAGCTCATAGGACGCTTTTGCAAAGTTCTCGGCTAGGGTAAGCTTAGAGTTCCCATCATTTCGGCTTATAATGAGGGTTGGGTGATCAGGGATACTCTTTTCAAGACAAATAGAGACAATTTGAATGGCGTTCCAAAGTAGCAAACATATGAAGTTTTAGACTAGCGTCCTTGCAAATATGAATTTAATGCATAACAGTTCTTAAACACTTAGAATCTACTAAACATAGCCAATCATTGAGGGAATAGTAGAACGGGACTTGCTACTTAAAAGTTATCATTCCAAAGAGCAACCTGAGATGCTCAAAGGGACGTCTATCAAGCGCCTTAGTGAAAATATCAGCTATTTGGTCTTCAGTCCTTACATGCTCCATACTAATGAGTCCTAGTTCAACATTATCAAGCAAGAAATGATGTCTTATATGAATATGCTTTGTGTGTGAATGAAAAACAGGATTCTTAGAAATTTCAATAGCACTTGTATTATCACAGCGAATGGGAATAGTTTAAAGATTGATACCATAGTCCTCCAGTTGATATTTGATCTAGATGACTTGTGAACAGCACGAGGCAACAACAACGTACTCAACTTCCGCAGTTGAAAGCGCCACAGAGTTCTGTTTCTTAGATCCTTAGGAGACTAAGCATGAACCAAGGAACTGTGCCATTCCTGAAGTGCTTTTTCTATCGATCACATGACCAGCATAATCAACGTCCGAGTAGCCAAGAAGCTTGAAGGACGTCTTCCTAGGGTACCAAAGACAAAGATCGTCGCGTCCTTTGAGGCAGCGAAAGATCCTCTTAACTTCTTGCATGTGGGACTCCTTTGGATTTGCCTGGAAGCGTGCACACAAGCAAACGGCAAACATGATGTCGGGACGGCTTGCGGTCAAATAGAGCAAAGAACCAATCATTCCTCTGTAAAGCTTCTGATCAACGTCCTTTCCCTGTTCATCTGTGTAGCGACGCGAATTTGGAGAACAAGGGGTTGCAACAGGTTTGGACGAGTTCATCCCGTACTTCTCAAGCATTTCACGGACATATTTTTATTGGTGAATGCGCGTCCCTTCCTTGAGTTGGTTGATTTGAAGTCCCAAGAAAAAATTGAGTTCTCCAATGAGGGACATTTCAAACTCACTACTCATTAAGGACTTGAACTCATCTACAAGTTTCATGTTAGTACTACCAAAGACTATATCATCAACATAGACTTGGGCAATTAAAATGTCCTTGTGAACTTTCTTTATGAACAAAGTTTTATCAATTGAACCTCTTATGTACCCATGAGATAAAAGAAAGGACGCAAACCTATCGTACCATGCACGAGGGGCTTGCTTGAGTCCATAAAGTGCTTTGTCCAAGTAGTACACATGATCTGGGTGAGATTCGTCCTCGAAACCAGGCGGTTGAGCAACATACACTTCCTCCTTCAATTTTCCATTGAGAAAGGCAGTCTTGACGTCCATCTGAAATAACTTGAATCCCTTGTGCACGGAAAAGGCAATAAGGAGACGGACGGCTTCAATTCTAGCAACAGGAGCAAAGGTCTCATCGTAGTCTATGCCTTCCTCTTGCTTGAATCCTTGAGCCACCAGTCTTGCCTTGTTCCTTGATACACGTCCACTTTCATCAAGCTTATTTCTTAACACCCAGCGCGTCCCTATGATGTTTTTGCCTTTGGGACGAGGGATGAGGGTCCAAACTTTGTTCCTTTCAAACTGGTTGAGTTCTTCTTGCATCGCTTGAATCCAGTCAGCATCCTGGAGTGCTTCTTTGATATTCTTTGGTTCCACCATAGAGACAAAGGCGTTGAATGCACAAAAAGCCAAGTTTGCACTCTGGGACTTGCTTGCTGTTGATCTAATCTGAACTCCTTGAGAAATATGTGAGACAATCTGGGATGTTGGGTGGTCCCTAGAGAAACGGGTCTCCCTTTGAAACAATTGAGCAAATCTTGGATCAATCTCATCATCAGAATCAACACTATCATCTTGAGTATCATCCTCAGTGTGTTCCCCCTCAGACAGAGAGTCCACACCTTGGCGTTGCTCGCCTTGTTGACTTGATTCAGCCATATCTTGTTAAACTGGAGATTCACTACGAGATGGAACTCCCTGAACAACACTAGGAACGTCCACTGAGACTTCTTCAGGATTTGGAGTAGCGTCCTTAGGAACATAGTATTTTCCAGAGGTCCAACCTTCAACTTCGTCTTCAGAGTCGTCCTGTTGTTGTGACGAGGATGATTCTTTCTTACTTGATTGTTCTTTGTGAGAAGAACTCTCCTTGAACACAACATGAATACTCTCCTCAAGCTTTAGAGTCCTTTTGTTGAAAACTCTATATGCTTTGCTGGTGAGAGAGTACCCAAGAAATATGGCTTCATCACTCCTTGCATCAAACTTTCCAAGTTTTTCTTTATCGTTGTTGTGAACGAAACACTTGCAACCAAAGACTCTAAGATAATTAATGCGAGGCTTTCTTCCATTCAACAACTCATAGGACGTCTTCTTCAGCAGAGCACGGACCATGGCTCGATTGATAATGTAACAAGCTGTAGCAATAGCTTCTGCCCAGAAGTACTTGGGAACGCTATTTGCTAAGAGCATAGTTCTTGCCATATCCTCCAACGTCCTGTTCTTCCTTTCCACAACTCCATTTTGTTGAGGAGTCCTTGGAGCTGAGAAGTTGTGCGAGACACCATGTTGATCACAGTAGGCCAGGAACTCTGAGTTTTGGAACTCCGTCCCATTGTCTGATCTTATGGCTTTGAGAGGCGTTTCAAGAGCAACTTCCACTTGTTTGATGAAGACTTTGAATGCGTTGAAACAATCTGCTTTTGACACCAAGAAAAGAACCCAAGTGAATCGAGAAAAATCATCTACGAGAACGTAAATGTACCTCTTTCCACCGTAGCTTAGCGTCTTCATTGGTCCACAAAGATCCATATGGAGAAGTTCCAAAGGCTTCTTTGTACTTACTTCGTTCTTGGACTTGAATGACGTTCTTGTTTGCTTCCCTTTGATACAGGCTTCGCACCGTTCAACTTTCTCAGGATCAATTCGGGGAAGTCCTTTCACAAGATTTCTTTGGTGCGGCTTGGGGATTGTGCTTGGTCCAGCATGGCCAAGGCGGCGATGCCAGAGGTCAGCGTCCTCCTTTGAAACAGATAGACATAATCCTGATTTAGGCTTGAACTCCTGGTTGAAGATGTAGACATTGTTCTTGCGTACTCCTTTGAGAACAACTTTGTTGGACTTCTTGTTGATAACGAGGCACTCCTTTGAGTCAAATGTGACTAGGTTTTCACCTTGATCACACATTTGAGAGACGCTAAGAAGGTTGAAGCCAAGTCCTTCAACAAGACTTACATTTGTTGCTTTGATGGACGGATTGAGAATAGCAGTTCCCGTCCCTTTGATATTTCCCTTGCCCTTGTTGCCAAACGAGACAGTTCCTCCCGTGGCACTACTCTCGATAGAAGTGAGATGGATCTGACTTCCTTTCATATGATTTGAGGCGCCACTATCAATGATCCATGGGCGTCCCCTCACTTCCACCTGCCAAAACAAAGTTAGTTTTTGGCGACCCAGGCAAGGTGTTCCTTACCTGGCTCATTACAATAATAGAACTCTGGTTCTGGCATGTAGTCATTTATATTAACATCATTAGAAATGGCATGCTTTCGGAAAGAATTCCTAGAACGTCTAGAACGCCTAGGATTAGCTTTGGGAACGGACTTAGCATTTTCATTGTTAGTCCTAGCAGCTTTGCCACTTGCAATATCTTCTTTTAGTTTCACACAATCATATTTGAAGTGGTCTCCTTGTCCACAGTACCAACACGTCCTATAGTAAGTACCAAGGTAGTACTTCTTGTTGGGACGTTGGATTTTGTTTTGCTTCGTCTTTTGGGGATCACACACTTTTGAACCGTTCCCTTTTGCAATTTTCTTGTAAATTTTATGAATAGTGGAGTTAGTGTAGTAGTCCTCTTGGCCTTTTTCTCCACTCTCTAGGACTCTAATTCTTTCAAGAAGATTCTTGGTTTTCTCTCTTCCAAGTTCAAGTTCTGAAGTTTGGCTAGCCTCAAAGTCGCTAGGGAGAGAGTTCTTAGTGTCAGATTCATAGCCTAGTCCTCTTTTGGCTGGGACAAAAACTATTGGTTTGACTTCCTCAACTATGGGACTCTTTCCCAACACTTTTACTTCATCCCTAAGCTTGGCGTTCTCAAGTTTGAGACACATTGATGTCCGCTTTTTAGGTAGATTTTTAGGGTCTAGATAGGTTAGTTTGAGTTGTGTTTTGTGCTTGAGTCTTGTGTTTTTGAGTCTTTTTGCATGAGTTTTCATATTTCTTTGAGATTCGGAAACTACGCATATTTGTGTCATTTTGTAGGTGTTTTGAAGCTTGAAGACGAGTTTGGAGCGAGGCTTGGAGAGGATGGATGAGCTAGGAGGAAGATTTCAAGTGGAAGAGCCAAGAAGAAGAGCTAAAGAGAAGCCAAATCAAGAGGAAAAGTGAAGGAAAAAGTCCCAAGATCGAGCCCAAGGAGGTCGAGCTCGAGCCACTTTACCAAACTTGGAGCGCAAGGAAAACAAGACTCAGGATCGACCCTGAGGGGGTCGATATCGACCCTAAGAGGGTCGAACCTCGTAGCCGACCTTCACCTATCCGGATTTACATGTTGAAGTTTCCAAATCTGTATTTTAGGAAGGTGTTTTGTTTGTGTTTCCTAGCTAGATTAGGACTCCTTTTTGTCTATAAAAGGAGGTTGAACCTTTAGTTTTATTTAGGCTACCATTGAATCAATTAGTCATCAAGACTTGGAGAGTTAGGAAGAAGACTTGGAGGACAAGTTTGAGGTTTGTAAGATTGACCTTTGGTTTTTATTTGAATTTTAGTTTGGTTTAATGATGTCTTCTTCTTCTTCTTCTTTCTCTTCTCTCTTTGCTATGAGTGAGTAGTCTTCTTAAGTTCTAGGGTTGGGCAAAAACCCAACACAATCATGCATGTTTAAAACTTGAATTCATTACTTGAATGCTTGATGATCATATCCATCCTATCTTGTGCTTAATCCTTGGTGAAAATTGAGGCATGTCTTGTGATTGACTATAGCGAAAGTGAAAAGTTGATTACTTGATTAGTTCTAATAGGATTATTTGCGAATGTTGATATTCCTAGGTTGAAGGATAGGTACAAAGTTGTTTGATTTGCGAAAGTTGATTGAATGGCTTGAATTGTTTGCGAAAGTTAACTTTTCTATGATCTAGATTGCATGATAGTTGTGAATTCTTGTTGAAAGCATGTATGGTTGTTGTTGTGGTAGCCCTAGCCCTAGGATTTGCCCTTTTTATTGATTGAAATTCGTGTTTCTGCTTTGATCCCGATTCCCTAAGTCGTGCTCAAACCGTTGCTTGTGTGTTTGTGTCCGTTCGTTCCCCGTTCTACTCTCAGGATCGACCCCCCTAGGGTCGAGATCGACCCTCTTTGGGTCGAGCCTGAGTCGATTTGTTTGTGTTTCTTTTGCTTTTCGTAGCTTGTTCGACTAAACTTAGCACTATTCTCACTCCCGTGGACGATCCTGACTTCGCTATATGCAGCGGGGTCTTGAATACAAATTTATTTGTTCAAGAAACCCTTCAACAAATTGGCGCTGTTGCCGGGGAGTGTGCAATAGTGCCTAGTTTAGTTGATATTTGGGTGAGGGACTAGCCCAAACCCTTTGTGTGTTTTTTATTTGTTTTGTGTTGTTTTTGTTTTTAGGTTAGATGTAGCCATGACGACCTTTGAGGACCTTGAAAGACAGTTGGCCGATCTTGAACTTCAAGTGCTAAACCTCCAAAGAAAAAGAGAAGCCGAGGCTTATGCAAGTCGAAGAGAATGGGAAGCCCAAGCCTACCCCAATTGGGGTTACTATGAACCATGCCATACTTATGCAAGTCAATTTAAAGAGGCCACTTATACTTGGGATCCCTATTTGAGGAGTGATGATTATCCCAACTGGGGTTATTATGAACCTCCTAGCTATGAAGAGCAACCATCATGGGTGCAAGGGCTGAAAGAAAAACTCATGGAAGGAATCCATGAAATCTTCTCCGACCTTAATGGAGTTCAAAACAGAGAATTCGACTCATGGAGGAAGGATGATAACTCCCAGCATGGTGATCTAGCGGCTCAAATTCCACAACCTCAAGGGAAATTACCGGGCCACCCCGATGAAAACCCGAGAAGCCACATTGCCGCAGTTCACCCAAGGAGCAAAGAGAAGTTGTTGGAGCAAGATTTGAGTAAGAAGACGGCGGATGAAGAAGACCAACCCAGCCCAGGGGAGGTCGTGTACGACCCCCACATGGTCGACACCAACCCCCTCCCCACTACGGAAAAGGTCATCACCGACCATCATCAGGTCGTGGCCGACCCTCTTCCCGGAGTCCCGAAGTCCGTTCCTTCTTGTTCGACAACAAAGGCGCCTCCTTTCCCATCCAAGATGGCTAGGGAATCTTTCGTTGAGCATATTGAGCCTTTATCCGAGTCAAGTCCTCCACTTATTCTAAGCCAATCATTCCTCATCACGACCGGAGCTATCATAGATGTTAAGAAGGGACTCTTATCATATTCTAGTGGTGAAGAGAAAGTAGAGATCCGTTTCGACAATGCTTTGGAAGAGAACCGTGAAGAGGAGAATTTGGAGGATGATCCGGAAGAGAATTTCTTGCTAGATGAGGCCGAGAAAAACAAAGTCGAGACCCAAGCTGAGGATGAGTGTCTCTTGCTAGGAAAAGGCGAAATGGGGAGGTTAATGCCCAAGAGGATGAAGTATGGACGGGGTCTTTGCTACCAATGTTGAAACCAAACCCACTCTTGGAGGAATGTGAAGAAAAGGTGGTCGGGTTTGGACCTTCATTGATCCCGGATGCTAGCAAAGAGTGGGCCGAGCATGAAGAGAGGAAGATCGTCATTCCTTTCGACTTTCTTGAGTCGATCATGATCCCTAGGCTTGAAGGTGCCTACAAATTCTATCATTTTCCCTTCAAGCTAGGACGCAAGGAGCTATGGACCTACAAGGATCCCTTTGCCGAGTATTGTGAGGCGCCACCACTACCACCAAATTGGTTTTATCCTAACCCTTCTCACGAAAGTTATTCTTGCGCTTTTGATAAGTTGAAACGATCTTTGAATACTATATCATTAGTTTTCAATTTACCAATATGCTACTTATGCTTTCATGAAGTCTCTTCACAAGATTTTGATAGGTTACTTAGAGCCTTGACGATGTCCGATCATAGGGATTGAGCTAAGGAACTTCTCGTCAAGCTAACGACGTCAAACAAGCGCTTACGGGAGGCAACCCGGTCTTTAGATTAGATTCTTTGTTTTATTTTGTTTTTGATTTTCTTAGATTTGATTTTTCTAACCTTTCTTAGATTAGAATAGGATACATTTGTTTGGGATAGGATCTTTTGTGGGATTTTTGCAGGGTGTTAAGCTTCAAATGCAGGCTCAAAAAGGACGGGAAAAGATGACTTCACACGAGGTACATGAGCCCTCAGGACCGACCCTATGAGGGTCGATCACGACCTCCCCCTTGCTCTGCCTCCCCCTCACTCACCTCTCAGGATCGACCCTAAGGGGGTCGTTCTCGACCCTAAGGGGGTCGTGCCAGCACACCATCTCTACCTCCAATTCAAGCTTCAAAGAGTTTTTGTGAGTTTTCTTCTTCTTTTCTCTTTACTTTTTCATATGTTTTCATGAATGGGGACATTGCATGATTTAAGTATGGGGTGGGGAAGAAGAAATCTCACATGTTGTATATAATTGAGTCTTTGTTTGTTTGCTTTGTTTGTTTGATAAGTTTGATTCGTTAAGAAAAAGCAATTGAAAAATTCAAAAAAATTGAGAAAATGTCAAAAATCCAAAAATATTTGTGTGTTTTGTTTTAGGATAGAAGAGCATTCCATCTTAGATGTCCTATGATGAAAATTAATTTTCATACTTGTCATGTAAATCCTTTGGCATAATTGGATAATGTAGCCCATGTTTATGAGAAGTTGCTTTTGATTGTGAATTTGACTTGTGATGAAATTGAGCATATGTGTTTTGAGTGAAAGTAGTTGCAATCCAACAAAAACTTTACCTAGTGAGGATTTTGGCCTTATCGGGAGATCATCATTAATTCCCTCTTCTTTGTTTGTGTGATTTTGCTCTCTTTATGCATATGTTTCTTGTCATTGATATGGTTATCTATTTCTTGAAGCCGTTATGAGATTGTTCATGCATGTTGATTGTGATTAAGAACTTATATTTTTAGCCCATATTCTTCCATGCCTACCTTGAATTGTCTTTGCTTGAAACCCCATTCTAGCCTTAGCCCTTTTGTTTGAAGCTCCACAAAAATTATCCCTAGCCTATATTAGCTTGACCCTATTCCGGGAATTGGACTTAGATTGTGTTGGGAATAAGTTTTGTTGAGTGGCATTTGGGTTGGGTTTGAAAGTGGTGACATTGTTAAAGGGTAGAGAACAACTTGTTGAAGTGTAATGTAATAGGATTCTTAGCTTGGATTGCACATTGTTGAAAAATTGAAGAAAAGAAGTAAAGAAGCTCGAGCAAATAGCCTCAGGATTGACCCCCTAATGGGTCGATCTCGACCCTTACCAGTAATCATGCTCTCAGGTTCGACCCCCCCAGGGGTCGACCTCGACCCTCAGTAGGCTCGAGCTAGAAAAAAAAAAGGAAGAAGAAAAAAAAAATGTTATAAGTGCAAAGCCAAGAATTCCTAGTGTTTCTAAGTTGTATTTTGGGAGTTTGGGTTAGAAATTGATGGGTTTGAGTTTCATTGAAGTGTTCGGTTATGAGTTGAAAAGAGAAGAAGAGAGTTGTTTTGGTTTGAAGTGTTGTATTTAGGAGTTTGATTCCCGGATTTAGCACCACATGGCCAAATACTCCTTACCTTATGTTATTACCGAGCCCCATTACAACCCGGCCGAATGGAGTCTTCTATGAAGATTTCATTGAGCCTAAGTTCTTATGAAGATTGATGTGTTTTGACTTCTCTAGGTAGAGAGATTGGTGATATAAGTCTCAATGATAAAGTAGATGTTGCATAAAGATTGAGATGAGAGTTGATTTGATAGCCTAAACACATGAGAGTTGAGAGAAATACATTTATATTCCCTTGTGAGGTTGGATTGTGATTGCCTAGCTTGAGACTTATACATATGTGATGACGTTAAAATTACTTGTCTACTATTTCACTTGTGTTTAAAATGTTTTGACAAGGGCTATGCTTGAAGATTGTGTTATTGGTCTTGATTTGCATGATTATTGCTTGAGGACAAGCAAGTCTAAGTACGGGGTGTTTTGATGTCCCCTTTTTAGGTAGATTTTTAGGGTCTAGATAGGTTAGTTTGAGTTGTGTTTTGTGCTTGAGTCTTGTGTTTTTGAGTCTTTTTGCATGAGTTTTCGTATTTCTTTGAGATTCGGAAACTACACATATTTGTGTCATTTTGTAGGTGTTTTGAAGCTTGAAGACGAGTTTGGAGCAAGAATTGGAAAGGATGGATGATCTAGGAGGAAGATTTCAAGTGGAAGAGCCAAGAAGAAGAGCTAAAGAGAAGCCAAATCAAGAGGAAAAGTGAAGGAAAAAGTCCCAAGATCGAGCCCAAGGAGGTCGAGCTCGAGCCACTTTACCAAACTTGGAGCGCAAGGAAAACAAGACTCAGGATCGACCCTGAGGGGGTCGATATCGACCCTAAGAGGGTCGAACCTCGTAGCCGACCTTCACCTATCCGGATTTACATGTTGAAGTTTCCAAATCTGTATTTTAGGAAGGTGTTTTGTTTGTGTTTCCTAGATAGATTAGGACTCCTTTTTGTCTATAAAAGGAGGTTGAACCTTTAGTTTTATTCAGGCTACCATTGAATCAATTAGTCATCAAGACTTGGAGAGTTAGGAAGAAGACTTGGAGGACAAGTTTGAGGTTTGTAAGATTGACCTTTGGTTTTTATTTGAATTTTAGTTTGGTTTGATGATGTCTTCTTCTTCTTCTTTCTCTTCTCTCTTTGCTATGAGTGAGTAGTCTTCTTAAGTTCTAGGGTTGGGCAAAAACCCAACACAATCATGCATGTTTAAAACTTGAATTCATTACTTGAATGCTTGATGATCATATCCATCCTATCTTGTGCTTAATCCTTGGTGAAAATTGAGGCATGTCTTGTGATTGACTATAGCGAAAGTGAAAAGTTGATTACTTGATTAGTTCTAATAGGATTATTTGCGAAAGTTGATATTCCTAGGTTGAAGGATAGGTACAAAGTTGTTTGATTTGCGAAAGTTGATTGAATGGCTTGAATTGTTTGCGAAAGTTAACTTTTCTATGATCTAGATTGCATGATAGTTGTGAATTCTTGTTGAAAGCATGTATGGTTGTTGTTGTGGTAGCCCTAGCCCTAGGATTTGCCCTTTTTATTGATTGAAATTCGTGTTTCTGCTTTGATCCCGATTCCCTAAGTCGTGCTCAAACCGTTGCTTGTGTGTTTGTGTCCGTTCGTTCCCCGTTCTACTCTCAGGATCGACCCCCCTAGGGTCGAGATCGACCCTCTTTGGGTCGAGCCTGAGTCGATTTGTTTGTGTTTCTTTTGCTTTTCGTAGCTTGTTCGACTAAACTTAACACTATTCTCACTCCCGTGGACGATCCTGACTTCGCTATACGCAGCGGGGTCTTGAATACAAATTTATTTGTTCAAGAAACCCTTCAACACACATTACTTCAGTTTTTAGGGATTTGGATTCTTCACATGAAGACTCTATTTGAATGGTCATGGTACTACAGTTTTCACATTCAACCAAAATATTTTCATCTTCAAGTTCATCCATTCTTCTTTTCATAGCAAGACTTTCCTCCATGATTTTACCAATGAGTTTGAGAAGTTTTGGTTTTGAACATTTTTCTAAAGAACGCATCATGGAATCGTGAGTTACCTCTTGTTCATTGTCGGACGCGTTTTCTTCCACAATTGAGGCGTCCTCCATTGCCATGTAAGCAACTTGATCTTCCCGTTCATCATCACTTGAACTGAGATCATCCCATGCAGCTGTGCATGCTCCAATGAGAGCTTTCTTCTTTTCCTTGGAGGACGTTCCCAAAGTACACTTTTTAGCGAAATGTCCTTTCTTGTTACATTTGTAACATGTGAGTTCCCTCATTTCAGCTTCTGTGTACTTGGGACTCTCCTTCTTGTAAGGCATCTTGCTCTTGCTACTATACTTGTGTTTCTTATTATAGTACTTAAGAGCCTTGTGAATAAGAGACAGTTCTTCATCTGAGCCAATCTCTTCCTTTGACTTGCTTTCTTTCTCTTTGGGAGTTTGAACCCGCAAGTTCTCAAGCTTTTGTGTTGTTTGACCTTCAATCATCAATGCTAGATCTCTCTGGCCACGTAGATACTCAGCGTACTCTGGTATTGTGGACGCCAAAGCTAGATCGGTTTGAGGATTCTTTCCTAGCTGAGCCATATCGGAGATCCTTCTCTCTTCGTACTGCCTGAGCTTCCCATAGATTTCTTCCATATCTAGAGTTTTGTTGGCTGTATTCTCTTTGAAGGTTGTCCTATCAAAGTTCCAGACTCCACTCAACCCATCAATGACTACTTGAACTCTGTTCCTCATGGAGATCTCAGTTTTTGGGATGCCCAAGTTTCTCATCTTAGTGACAAGAGCCTCAAAACGGTATGAGTAGTCATTGACCGTTTCATTTAGCAGCATACTAAAGGCATAGAACTCCTTTTTGATTTTCAACTGGACGTCCTCCTTCATTTCAGCGGTTCCCACATGGAACTTTTCAAGAGCTTCCCACTATTGTTTAGCTGTTGGTAAATTGCTAACTTTGGTGGCGTCCCTTTCACAGAGGGACGCTTGAAGAAAACAGATTGCTTTAGCATTGCTTTCCATCAGCTTGAATTCATCAGGACCCCATTCGTCCTCTTTATCAGTTTTATCAGTGGGAACTTTGAGGTCGCCTTTCCTGATCACGTTCCAGCATTTATAGTTCTGACTTCTACAAAAGTTCTCAAACCTGATTTTCTAGCGGTTGAAATTGCCGTCCGTCAGACGCGGAGGCTTCACAAAAGAGATTCCAATAGGTTCCATATCCATCTATAACCTGCAACTCAGTAAGAATCTAGAGTGTCTGCTCTGATACCAATTGTTGGATCGTTAGTACTGAGGAACGTCCTTTACTTTGGTAAAGGCGTCCTAAGGTCAGGCGTCCCTACGAGGAGTAGGGGCGTCCTTGAGTAATGCAGCGGAATAAAATACTAAACAGGTAAGGATGAACGCAGTGAATTATAGAGGAACCACTCAAGACCAAGTAGTCCTTGAGTGTAAACCTCTACCTCCTTGGAGGATTTTTGAATAGTTCCTTCCTTTGTATTGAACGTTCTTACAGTTGTACTGGCGAGTCTTGACGGTTCTCTGACACTTAGCTTTTCCCTAAGTTCACTGATAAAGAACTCCTTTAAGCCTACAACTTAAGCTAGTTCAATCTACCAAAGGACTCTATTCCTACGTCCTGCAGTACTTCGCAGAACTCTCTTTCTCTTTTTGGTTTTTCTGAATACAAACTGTTTTGTGGTTTGGTTACAAAATCTCACTCGATCTAACACAAGTCTAAACACTGTTCTTGAGTTCTTGAGTTAGTTCTTCGTGTTCTTGAGTGAGTTGCTTTCCTCTGATTCTCTCTGAATATTCTCTGAAAGCGTTAGCGTCACAATAAATGCCTTGGGGCTATTTATAGGACTTGGGGAAGGGCGTCATTCTTCTGGGACGATCATGCCCTTCGTGGATGTGGCTACGTACAGGATCTTCCTCCACGTAGTATGGCGGTGATGAGGAAGCTTCCTGTATCCAGTTGTGTGTGATGAACTCCGCTACAGGATCGGCCGCCACGTGTTGATGAACTCTGCTATAGGATCGTCCGCCACGTAGTGTTGGACTCTGCTACAGGATCGGTCTCCACGTGTCCTTGGATGATCAAACATTGTCGTGTGATGTCATCTTGACGGCTAGTGAGTAAGGACTTCTTTCTTGCATTCCTACTTGCTTGGGACTCCGTCCTTGCTCAAGTAGTCTCTTACTGGTCCTTACTTCCTGTTAGCTGGCGTCCCTAAGCCTAGGGTACGCTCACACACTTGTTGTCCTTTGTTAAATGGCGTTCCTGAACACTTGGACAAATTTATTAGAATCAAAGTGAGTTTGTCATATCAAAACTAAGGGACGGTTTGTATGGGCACACTACCAAGTACGCAGGCGTCCTTGATAGCGTCCCAACAAACAGTAATCACGGTAATCATAATGTCACTCTTATGTAAGGCGGATTAACCCCAAAATATCATAATTAGGACCTTGCTTGGTGTTAGTGAGTATTCATCGAGGAATAAATATCCTCATAGCCTAATTAATCATCCGACAACGAAAGAAACCATTGATCCTACAATAACATCACTCCTATTAGCACAGAGCAATAACACATGTGTTCTATAAAAGTGTTAGGAATCTCATGTGAAACACTTCAATCCTAATCTAAATAACATGCGAAATCCGAATTGAAAGAACTCAACAATAAGTCAAAATGGAAACACCAGTGCCTTCCAAATAACTCATAATCCACATGAATCTTTCTGTTAACTCATAATCCAGACATTCCTATTGCTATATTCAGCCAGAAAGAACCAGCAACGGGTGAATCCAAAAACATTTCTAAAATGGGCGAAATCCACAGATTTCTATGGCCAGATCTCAAACACTTGCAATAGTTCAATTGAACTCGATATCCTAACAAGATTTCTAGCATTTCTTTCCTAGTTAAGGTAACCTAATCAAATGGTCAAACCAAACCAACTGATGAGCAAATCCCTGACTTTGAGAGGAAGAACACCGCATACGAGAGCATAATCCAAAGGAAAAGCGAAAACCTTAATCCAACACTTGCAGTTCACGAAAGTGAACAAACCTTGGCACACCCAATCGCTGATTGGCCCAGATTCCTCTTGCTCAGCCATCGCACAACCAATCGCCGATTCGCCTAGATGGGTTTGCCCTATATCTGTTTTTGAACAAGAAAGGGGTATGGTATAACCTAAGGGCGAAATCCAAAAACCTAATCAAACAATTAAAGTTTATGAAAGTGAACACATCTTTGGACGCCGTCGCCGATTCGGCCAGATTCCTCTTGCTCCGCCTTCGCACAACAAATGGCTGAATAAACCCGTGATCTATTTTTGAACAAGAGACGAGCTGAAAGAGAAGCGAATGGAGAAATCAAAAACCCTAATCGAACACTTGCAGTTGAGGAAAGTCAACAAACCTTCACCGTCGCCGATTCACCCAGAATCAGCTTTCGCACAATCACAATCTCCAAGTCGATGATGCCTGCTTTGCCATAGAGGTATGGTGTGTTATGAAATGAAAAGAGAGGAATATGAGAGAAGGGTATCGGGGGGTCATTTTTTCCCAATACCAGCTGAAAGAAATCCATTCATCTCCGCAAAAACGCTCTTAGCTTGGGGGGACTAACTTGGCGGCCGTACCGTTTTCCGTCTACCCAGTCAACTCCATCTTGCCTTTCATCTAGTTCGCCGAACACATCAAAAATTATCATCTCTTAAAAAGCTTCATCTACCATCTGCCCAACAAGGGGCTGCCGAACGGAGCCTTAATGTTCTCACTAAAATGAAGAAAACGCTCCCTTTCGAAACCCCCTCCCTCACGACAAACAGTAGCCCAAGCCAAAAAATCGAAAACCTAATCTTTGATCCCAAGCAAAGTTTTGCATGCAAGCTTAGTCAAATTTGTAGGTTATGACCTACAAAGACATACTAAGTGTGGATCTGGCATTTTGGGTCCCCAAATCCCGGGTGTCGCTCCCTCTACTGAAGCCGGAAGAACCAAGAATTGGTCTGAATCTCCTCTCCAAAAGCTTACCATTGAAGGTGTGATCCTTGTTCCAGTACAGACGAACCCTCGCGTTTTGAACGTCGAGATCTACATAAAAGAGCCTCAATCAAAGAAGAGGCAAGGGTCGGCAAGATTCTGGTACAATGGTGTACTGTTCGTCTGGGGGGTGTTGGAGGATAAGAGGTGGCTTTTCTCTCAGCGAGATTTCCGGTTCCTCAAAACTCAAACAGAACGCAAGAGACTATACCACTCTCTCCTAAGGAATGTCAGTAGAAGATTTAGTCCAACCACCCACCACGGGTTGTCTCTTTTCTCTCTAGATTGTGGAATTCTTTACTGCCATGAATTCTTGTGTACTTGTGGTGTGTTTGCCCATATATATGCTCGGTGGGGTGGCCAGAATGGTTCCCTCTACATTGTCTCCTCTCTTCTAAATTATCTAACCTCTTTGTTTTGTGTTGAAACTCCTCATTCTAACTTCATGGTTAAGGATAAACATACTTTCATGAAATTTCTTTGTTTAGAACCCGAACAACTGTCTCCTATGGTCGAAGAGACCTTAAAGAGTAGTGCAATGAAGAACCAATTTGTCCCTTTGAGGGCAATGCTTGTTGTGAACCCCTGCCTATTGAGTACTGTAACAAAGAGTATTGAAATATGGGGATAGTAGGACCCAAGTAGTTTTTTTCTAGCATGGAAGACTATACAGTGGTATGATGTTTCTCTTTGATGGTGTGGTTAAGAGTTGTTGTTTAACTGGTCTTATGGTTATGCTTAAACATAGTATGATGTGGGCAGTAGATATTGGAATGACGAAACCTAACGAAGATTCCTTAGCTTGGAAAGATAATGTAGGAGACAAGGTGATGGAAGTATCCAAATTTAAAACTCCTTTCACCCCTCTGTACAATTAAGAAATTGAATTCTACTTGAAACAGCACACACGTGTACACAATTCTACAAAATGACGGTAACCAATTATATAAAAGAAAAATACTAAGTAGTAACTTATGTCATGTTGTTCATGCTTGGTTTATGGAATGGAAAATTGGGAACCAAAGAGTGAATAAGCCTATAGGCCATCATTTTGAGAATAAGAAAGTAAATAGGATCTGGTGGGTATATGGGATATACTTGTTGAAGAACCTATTGCATTCCTTGAGTTCTAAACAAGTTCCTAAAATTCTTGTTCTTGTATTTGCTACTGATCTTGCAACAAGCAACATGAAATATAAATATAGTATGAGATCACTATGCAAAATGATTATGTATAGGTTGGATTAACTCCATAGAAGATATATACTGAATTCTAATAAAGATTACAAGATATGCACCCAAGAAACAAAAGCTAATTCCATTTATAGTAATGTTACTCATTTAACACTTATTGGAAGTTTCCACAAGTATTTAGCTTTTGCTTGCACTCTGGTGGTGCCTAAATTTCCTAATAGATATTAATTTGAACCTACTTATGACTAAAGGGAGCACTAGGGATGCTTATTATATCAGGTAGCAATTCTATTGTAAGGAATCTAAGAAAAAGAAGACACTACAAAATTGTAAAGATGTATATAAAGTATGTTAGGCTGTGTGTTTGTTTGAAATGCAGGATAAAGTGCAAATAGCACGCCGGACATGGCAATTAATCGTAAGCAAATTCATGAAGCAACATGATAAATTCAACCACACATATGTGAAGAACTATACTCAAGGAAGCATTGTAAGAAATCAATTTCGTGGGAGATATGTACAACCCCTTCAGGATCACCAAGACTCTAAATATTTATAGAGAATTATTTGTTCTTTTAATAGAGAAATAATGTATTTTGAAATGAAATGTAGATTTTTTGTTGATAGAAGAAAACAAGAAGCAAATTTATAAGCAATACAATAGAGATTTTATAACCCTAAGTGTAATAGCCAGGCAATATGCATTTTAATCGACTCAAAGGAGTTGTTGGCCACTCCCTATAAAACAATATATAAATGAAAGTCTCCTTATGGAATAGAAAAGGAATGGGTAAGAAATCATTTTGGCCTGAGATTGATTCGTTTTGTAAAATTGAGCAAATCCAAAGTATGGCGGTTGTTGAGACAAAAACAAATAAGCTTCCGAGCGACCAATTAAGTATGGAGACGCGCAAGGTTGACAACCTAGTATGGTCCCCGACCAAAGGTAGGGCCGGAGGGATATGTGTAATGTGGAAAGAGCACTAGTTCACTTGAAATCCTAGTCCATAAACCGAGATATATTATTATGAAACACACAAACCTGATTACCGGATGGGTAATTGCGATATGCTTTGTGTATGCTCCACCTAATGAGATTCAAAAATATAGTTTTTGGGAAGAATTCATTAGCTGTATACTTGCAATTCATATCCCCATGATTATCATAGGTGATCTAAACGAAATCCAAGAAGTTAATGACAAAAAAGGAGGGTGCATTCCGACGGCTAGTAGATTCGAATGTCTTCAAAACTTGAAAGACACATGTGACCTACGTGATATACCTACAAGGGGAATAGATTCACATGGATAAAGAACAAAATAGAAATGGATAACATTTGCGAAAAATTGGATCAAGTAATTGTTAATGAGAGTATTCTACGATGGTTCCCGGGAATTCGAACACATAATCACGCATTCACATCTTCTGATCATTGCAAAATATTGGTTGATATTAAGAATGGCAGGATTATTAAAGTTATGCCGTTCAGAATGGAGAAGACGTGGCTAATGAGAAAGGACTTTAGGAATGTGGTGAAACAATCTTGGAGGGCGTGTTTTCAAGGATCTTTCATGTTCCAGCTGATGAAGAAAACTCAACTACTTAAAGCACACACACAAAACAATGGAGGAGGAAAACGTTTGGGAACACTTTTGAAGAATTTTGGGAAATTGAGGACTCACTCCTCGATTTGCAAAAAAAGATTGTCAAATCCCCACAACCAGCACTTGTCCAAAAACAGCTCCGATTTTTGCAAAAAAGGAATGCATATTGTAGTACCATAAAGCTTACTGGAGGCCAAGGGCGAAGACATATAAAACACATCAAATTGACAGACTCGAATTCAGGATACTTCCACAAAATAGCAACAGGAAGACAAAACTATAAAACTATAAGAAGAATCGCATTAGGTGATGACACCCAAGTTGTGGGAGAAGAAAACATTTGTCGAGAAATTAGAAATGATTTCTGTAGGTGGTATAGAAAAGAACAGATAAATATTGCTATCCTCGAGGAGTACCTTACACTCATAGATAAGGAAATTACAGATGAAGAAAATATTTGTCTGACAAGGCCGATAACGAACGAAGAAGTAAAAAGCGCAGTGTTCCAAATTGGTTTAAACAAGTCGCCAGGGCCAGATGGCATAACATCGGAGTTATATAAGAAATATTGGGACATTATTGGTACTGCGGTAATTAAGGCAGTTAAAGGTTTCTTCCATTCGGGAAAGATCCTAAAGCAAAGTAACCATACGTTCATTTCGCTTCTACTGAAAAATGCTAACCTATCAATGACTAACCACTATAGACCTATTAGCCTATACACAACGACATATAAAGTAATAGCGAAGATTTTAACGGAAAGACTAAAGAAAGTTATGCCTAAAATTATTCATCCGCTTCAAGGAGCCTACGTTGCAAGAAGGGCAATTCAAGATAACGTGCTCATAACTTATGAAGTGTTTCACATGTTAAGAGGAAACCAAGCCAAGGAAGGATGGATGGCTATAAAATTGGATACGGAAAAATCGTATGATAGGGTGGACTGGGAATTCCTTTTCCGTGTCCTTTGTCGGTTCTTCTTTGACGAAAAATTTGTAGGATGGATTCGGGAGTGCGTATGTACCGTGTCCTTCTCAGTCTTGGTAAAAAACGGCCCTACTATGGCATTCGTGCCATAACGAGGTATTAGACAATGGGATCCGTTATCTCTATACTTGTTTGTGATAGGTACAAAAATCCTTTCCAGGAAACTCCAAAAGGTTAATGAAGGCCCAAAGCCGTTAATAGGATTCCCGATAGCTAGAGGAGGTATGAGAGTGTTGTTTCTAGCCTTTGTGGATGATATTATCATATTTACAAAAGGTAACAAAAATGCGTGCAATCAGATGAAAAAGATTATTGAAGAGTATCAAACAGACACAAGTCAACAGAGATTCAAAGTATAGAGATAACGGAAGAACAATATTAATCAGATGAAAAAGATTATCACAAATCAACATTTCACACCTCTAAGAAAGTAGCAAATCAACAGAGATTCAAAGTATCAAACAGACACTCGGAATAAGTAAGATGGAAAATTTAGAAAAATACCTAGGATGCCCGATTATCAATGGTAAAGTGCACAAAGAAAGCTTTGAGGACATAATTGGAAATGACCAGCGTCAACTAGCAAAATGGAAAGCTAACACGTTATCCTAAGAGGGAAGAACAATATTAATTAGGTCCAACTTGTCAACAAAACCGAACTACCTTATGCAAAGCTTTATGTTGCCAAAACAAGTATGTGAGGAAATTGATTCCATAAATAGAACATTACTTTGGAATAAAGACTTACAACACATGCCACTTATCAGATGGGACTGAATATGTAAACCAAAGGAAAATGGGGGCCTAGGCATTAGAAAAGCGGAAAATATAAACAAGGCACTCCAAATGAAACTTATGTGGAAAATTCTCACTGAGCAAGATAATGTATCGGTTGAAGTGATCAATGCGAAATATTTAAGAGGAATTTTGCTCTCAGACTACAAAACAAAGTAGAACATGTCATGGCTATGGAAGCAATTGATGAAATTAAAGCCAGATTTTGAGAGAGGCTTGAGATGGCAAATATGAAACGGCCGGATGGTGAATTTTTGGAAGGATAGATGGCTCATGCACCGGCGGATCTAGGGGGGCCACTACTACAAAATGATCTAAATACCCCGGGCGTTCCACACCAAATACACCGGATAATGCCCGGAGTAAAGGTTGCTGAGGTATTTGATTAGTACCCTAATACACCGGGTCTAGTCCGAGGTAAATGCTTCTCTTGAAAATTCTCTCTAATATTTAAGTCCGGTGTATTAGTAATTCAAATACACCGGGTAGATCCCTATCCGGGGTATATTTGAGTTTTGTTTGATCCGGGGTATTAGTAATTTAAATACACCGGTTATAGATGTCCGAGGTATAAAGTTTAGGTTATATACAACGGATATTAAAGTCCGAGGTATAACGTTAATGAAATTTACTACGGTTATTGAAGTCCGGGGTATATTCATTAGGTTATATTAACCGGTTTTTTATGAAGCGGATACCGGTTTTTCATCGTTTATTAAGAAACCGGTATAAAAGTTTGACGGATACCGGTTTTTAGGATAAAATTCATTTTATTAAAAACAAAATATACATGTAGCATAACCATAACCATATGCATCTCATTATAAATTTTTTAAAAAAATGGTTTGTCCCACACGAGGAGCATAGATACTTACAACAAAAGATGCATATAGTACGTATCAAATGATCCTTCATTACAAGCTAAATGTTCCACCAAGTCAAAATTACACTAAAGTAGGCATATCTACATAAGATTAACCAAGAGCTTAATTGGCAAGAAAGTAGATATGTAGTGACCAAAAGGACGATTACTAATACCATGCTGAATTAGCAATAGTTAGAACAGTAGGTCTTGCATTCAGAGATGTAGTGATTCCAGCCTTGACAATACTGACGATCTGCTGCTCCATCACTTCATGTATGGATGATCAGATTCATTCATCTTGTCAAACTCATCAATGGCACTTATGCCCATATCTGCTTGAACCTACATAAGAAAACAATTCAGATTTGTTAGACACTACATAACTTTGTAATAATGTTACTAACGACAACAAGCCAGCTTTAGGGATTACAAGCAAAAGAATGAACTGTAGTCCAAAAGACCATACACATAGTGCATTACCATAAGCTAACCAAATACCAACATACGGTTATTTAAAGATTTTCAGACCATAAGAATTAAGAAATATGAGGAAACAGTGGACTATCACTACTTTTCTATAATAAGATCCCCTTGAGACCTGGGGTTTAATATGAGTAAGAGTAGCCAAGGTATAAATAAGTTAGAGGGAGATTACTGCAATAACAAAAAATTTGTGCCAAAATATAAGAATATGATTAGCAAAAATTTCTCAAAGATGGATGTAGTATAATTACCAGTGCTCCACCTTATAGGACCATCTCATTTGTGACAGGATCCTTCTGCACAGCAGTAGTTAAACCAACTCCAGTACTCCTTTTACCAGTAGTATAAATTCCTCATGGTGCCACATTAAATATATGCTTAAGAAGCTGACTTTTTGCAACACCAGGATCACCCATTAAACATATATGGAGATCCCCTCTGATCTGTAGTCCCATAAGTATATCACCAGATTATACAAAATCCTAAAGAAGGGGGATGATTAAGGAACTTGAATTACTTGAACAAAAGAGACCAAATCAAAGAAAAAAGGATAGAGTAATATGAGAAGTAGAAAGTTTGAAACCAACCTGCTCCCAGGATATAGAAGGCTTTCAGATACTAACAACCAAATCTAAAAAAAAATTCCCTACTTGAAAAACTCATTACTTTCACAAAACAGACTAATTCAATCTCGCAGAAATTTGTTCCCTACTTAAAAAACTCAATTTCTATTCAATGTAGCAGTTTCACAAAACAGAAGAAAGATCAACCAGATGAATCGATACTCCAGAACCCTAAACAACAACAAATTCGCAAACAAATGCCTTTAATTGAACTCAATAGCTCTGCAATATGTAACTAGGATTCTCTAAAAATTCAATCTCACAGGAGCAACACAATAACAGAATGGAATAGACATGAATTCGCACTCCAAAAGCATTCAGACAACATATGTAACTAGGATTCCTTACTCCAAAGGCAACCAGACAACAAATTCAATCTCGTGCCTTCTCCCAAATTCAATCTCTGCAATATGTAACTAGGATTCTCTACTCCAAAGGCATTCAGACAACATATGGAATTAGCACAAGAATTCGAGCAGGAATTTGCAACGAGAGGCAAGTATTCGCACACGAATTTGCAGCGTCCAAAGAGAGGCATGAAGTTGGCAACGAGAGGCAGGTATTCGAGGAACTTACCAGGGCCAGCCCAAGCTGACAGTAGGGGCGGTAAAGAGGCAACAAGAGACGGGTCAGGCCAAGCTCCCACAGTTGGGATCGACTAGCGGCGAGACGGAGAGAGGGGAGGGATCCAGATATGGCGGTGGGGGAGGGTTCTCGTGGGAGGGGCTAGGGAGGCTGGTGCTTCTGGGACCCGAGGCGGCGACGGAGAAGTTGAGGTACTCGCGGGCGGAGCTACTGAAGCCGTCGGCGGAGACGCTGGGGAGGGGGACGGTGGGGAGCACCTACAAGGCGTCGGCTACATCGTCACCATCAAGACCTTCCTTCGATAAGGAGGCAAGAGATTGGCAGGGAGAGACTACAATCGGGAAGGAAGTTAGGGTTTTGTTTTTTTAATGATTTCTCTTATCTTTTTTTTATTGATAAAACTCTCATGAATTTTTATTTTAAGGATTTTTTCACTAAATATATTTTCATTCCCACCAACATGTTGTAATGACCCTATATTTTCCTAAGGGTAAAAAGGTCATTTTTACCTTTTTATCGAAAATATTAATATTAAGTTGTTATTAATATTTATTAAAAACAATAATCCTTACTAATAATATAAATTGTATCGGAACTTATGGTTAAATGAATTTTAAGAATAATGTTATGGTAACATAAGTCTTAAGCTTATAAAATTATGTTAATAATTATTTAGATTATAATAAGCTTTATTATTTTGAAATGTACAAATATATATACATATATTAAGATAATTATTATGTGATAAAATATAAAATAAATTTTATCCTAGTAAAGTGTTCAATTTTATAAGTAAATATGTCATAAGGACATAATTGCAACTTTTCGGAAATATTGGGCTGTTTGGGTAAAACCCAACATCTTCTTCTCCAACCCAACCCAATTTAACACCCGATTTTCAATCCATGATATCTCCTTCATTTCTCCATGGAAATGGATGCCGTCAGTGACATTGGATTCCTATCTTCGAGCAATTCAATACCCCTCAATTAATTGGAGGAATTCATTATTCAATTAACCACAATTTCGAGTGTAGTTATCGGTTAGGGTTAATGGCATTAATTCGAATTGGATAAAATTTGACCAATTGATGGCGTTCTGACGAGGATTGGATAAGAGGGAGTGATGTGGAGGATGAAGACGAGCTCCACGTCAGTGGAATTGGAGATAAGATCGAGTAAATTCAATCGGATTGAATCGAATTGAAGACGGGGTGTTTAATGCTCGTAATAGTCGAATCTTCGCGGAATTATGCCAAATCGAGCCTCTAATCGCAACTATAAACTGGTGCTCTGTCCATCCTTCAATAACACAACCTCAAACACTCCAAAATCTCCCAAAAATCGGTCGAAAACTGCTCGGAATCTCGCCGGAAGAGCCGAAAACGCTGCTGTCCTCTGCTTGCGACGAGCCAACTTCGACGGCCTCGTTCTCCCTCGTCCGACCACAAAACGCCGATCCGTCACCACCATCATCTTTGTATCTTTTCCTAGTTTCCAGATCTGCAGATGTCTCGTCGAAACGCTGCCTGAATTCGCCCAGAAATCGCCGAGAAGTAAGGTCAGCGTGCTCTGTTCTTTTCGAGGGGGGTTGTCCAATTCGGGGGTTTTTGCGTGGTGACCCGATTGGTTGGTCGGGCCCAACCCGGCCCGGTCAACCTGGGTTCGGTTCTGAATTTAAAAAAATAAAATAAAATAAAAATTAATTTAATTAATTTAAATTAAATTAAAGGTAATAATAGTGTTTAAGTAAATTGCTATTGAAATCTACATGACTATATATACTTAAAATATAAAATTATATAGACTTTTTCTATTATAAAAATGAATCTAATTTTATCATTATTATTTTGGTTTAAGACTATATGATATGAGGTATTCTAAAATTTGAGAATGATGGATATAATTTCAAAGGTAATACTTATAAATCATGTTTAGAAAATGATGATGAAATTTATATAGTATAATGACCTTATAATATTCATCTATGTCAAAGAGTCTTAGTAATAAAATGAGAAGTGAATATTATATAAGATTTTACTCAGAAACCTGATCAATAAAATGATGGAAGGAAAGTTATAAAACACAAAGGGGTTATTCTTATATTAGAGTCATGAAGGATATGAACTCTAATATTCCTTTCTTCAAAATAAATTATGAAAGTTTATTTTGAATTATCTCCTTTCCAGTATCGTTCGATTAACGAAGATTCGTGCTATCGTCGTTAAACTTTCCTCCGTGAGTCAACCGTAGTCAAACGTCGTATCTCAGGCAAGTGGTTTGGTTCAGTTTTAGCATACTCGTTTTTATCCGTTTGTTGGGAACTAATTGTGTGAAATTAAAATGAACTAGGTTGTTGTTTTATTTCCTAGTATTAACAATATTGGTATTCGCGTAGTTGTTCGTATTGTTAGGCTACGCTAGTATGGACTTAGGTTCGATCTATGTTGGCCTTGTACGTGGCCTTGCTTGTTTGTTAGCCTCGTAGTGGCTTTATTTGTTGTTAGCCTCGTAGTGGCTTGTTATGGACTTAGGTTAGAATTAGGGGTGGAGCCTTCGGTCCTCGGAACACCTCTCTATAACTGCATTAGGATGGCCCTATACCCTAATGCTGGTCATGACCATGTCGCCTCAACTGCGCGTGAGGGACGTTGCACCTAGCTAGTGCATTCTTCAAATCCGCGGAAATCGTTGTTCGTTGTATCTCGACTAGTGTTGATAAAAATTAAAAGTTATTGACGTGAAGTATGAAGTTTTGAAATTAAGTAAGATAAGTGCTAGTGCACGTAATTAATGAACCAGAATGGTTAGTACAACTTGGAAAACCATTCTTGCTCCCGGCTAATGACGGTCCTCTTTCCAATCTGAATTCGCACATGCGGTGAGGTTGGTCGTGGATCCAATTAGTCGACGGAGGCTTTTCAAAATCTTTGTGTGAATAATAAACGTTTCCAACAAATCGATCAAGCTTCTAAGGAACCATACTCGTGTGGTGTCCTAATTCTTTTCGTTGCATCTCATCGTTTTCCTTGTCCGTGGGAAGTACTTGGGTTGCTAGATCATCGACCGGCTTTTATTCGGATTTCGATGCTAGTGACTGGGTATCACCACAAAAGAACCATTTTCAAAACCCCTTTTGCTTAGTCTGTCACAAGACTAACCCGACCACTTTCTTTCCTTTGCATGGTTCGGCTGGTGTCAACCGTATTTCTTGTCACGGCACATCAGGCGATCATATTCTTCAGGTCGAAAGAAGTAAAGTTGGAGAAGAGTTGAGCTGCAGTTGGATATTTTCAAGATAGTTTATAAAGTCAATTTGATTTTCAATTTGAAGAAAGATGAATCATGATTTTTATTTCCTAGACGATGTATAGGTGCAAGCATGAACGCCTTCATGTAAATCAAATTTTCTAATCTTCCGCTGTAAGCTTTCAACCTCTTTTGAGAGAAGTTTAATTCAAAGAAAAAAAACATTATTGTACATTGTTTTTCCTTTTACTCTTAAATACTATTATATTAATTGTTCGGATCAAGCCTAGGGTGGCTTCGGACTTCAAATCCGAGGTCACTGGCGTGTAACATTCCTGGTTTAAAATTGGGGTGTTACACATGTATAATATAATGTATTCTCTTAATTTGATCGATCTACATTTATTTCGATTTTCAAAAGTTATGGATTTTTATTGGATTAATCTTTATTTGTTAAATAAAGAAAAAAAAACTAATTCATCATATAAAAAAATTGTTTAGAAATTTAATTGATTAATTAGTTTTCAAAATCGATATCCAATAAATTCGTTTTGAGGTCTTTATTTTGTTAAGTTTAGTTTATACTTTTTGAAGTCTTTATTTGGCAAACATTACTTCCTAGTTTCCTACTATAAAAATCTAAACTAATAATAAGTAATATATCATGAATTATGAATATAAAATGTCATATAACATAAATTATGAATACGTTGTGATCATGAATTGATAATACATGTAGCCTAAACCCTAAGTATTAGACCCTGGACCCTTAACCCTTATTATAATCTAAACCAACAAATAAGGAAAATCAAATGAAATAAAGATACTTTACGTACGTAAAAATTTTTTAAAATTTTGTTAAAAAAACTTGAGGTTTTCACTCAACTGTTTATATTGTCATTATTACCACTCTTTTCCAAGTATTGAAAATAAATGAAGTAAGATGTTGTTAATCGAAGGTTTATCCATCGCCTACACCAACATATATAATGAGCCACGACGAGCCCAAATGCAAAGATGGCTCAAAAACGAGACGTTCCCAAGCGGTTTGGGACACTCCAACCTAATTTTGAGCCCTTCAACAGGTTTTTTTGGGAGAGCCCCCAGCAGACAGGACCCATTTGACTATACCCCGTCTAATATACAGGTCCTACGGACTTGCCTATACCCTTGTCTTGATGAGACCTTTGAAACGACTTAAAATACGTCCTCATCCGACTCCCGAGTGCAAAGTTATGCCCCTTTTCTCGAGGGGCGCTCGAGCGAAATCTACTCCTCCCTCGATCCAGAACACATACCGGAACAAAAACCCCAAACAAAAGACTCCAGATTGCAGCTTACGTTGAGACCTTTGAAACAAGTGCTCACACGACTCGAACGGATCACCAAGTCGAAAGTTATCGCATTTCCCACCGATGTCTTAGCTCTTACACACTATGCCTGAGGTGGACATCAAACCCTAGCCTCCTTTGAAATCGTTTCCGTCTTATTTACTATACAAGTAATACAACTCGTGTCCCCGTGGGTGGTGACATGTCTTATTTCGATTTCTTACATCCATCCAGGTCCTCACTTTTCAGCTTTTTTTTTTCCTTCAATTTTTTAGTTTATACGATTACAATTCAGCCCATTCAGCCCTATTTATTTTTTCTCCAGTCCATTTCACAAGTTAAGTCTTTTTATTTTTTCTCCATTAGTTCACAAATTTAACTTGGTACATTTGATTTATATTTTATAAGTTCTTTTCATTTTTGAGCTGCTCCATTGTATAACCAACATAAACATTTATGATTTGGAGGATACCATATTGTCTTTTTTACAAATTTGGGTGGCTCAGTTATTCATCTACCTACAAGTTTTTCCTTATATAAAAGAGATTGATAATCAATTTTTTAATTTGTTACAACTAATAAATCAATTAGGTGTATATTTAAATAGAAGACAAAATGGTGAATCTTAGTTTATGTTGCGTTTTACTTAGTAATTAGTGATAATATTAACTAATGTGAAAGAAATTTAAAAAAATGTCAATTTACTCACAATTAAGTGTCAATCTTTAAAATAATATAAATATCTTACTTATATTTTTTAATTTTAATATAATAGGATATATTTATTACAAATAACCATAAAATTATTTGAACTATCTTTTTCTTTTTCCTACAATGAACTGGGAATTGATGCCCCATTGACTTCTCTAGTGAAAGGTTAGCTAATTGTCCCCCAGTAGGCGACCCGAATTTCTGAGATTTTCCGCCCCCCCCCCCCCCATTCCAATGACTCTGGATCCGCCACTGGGCTCACGAATGAACCGTTGATAGAGTGGGCAATCACAACTAATGTGAACATGTCAACCAAAGTTGAGCATTTCATTTCTTTGGACAAAAGATGGAAAATAAAGGAACTGCAGCAAGTGATCTCTAGAGATGTGCTAGAAGAAATAATAAGAATCCCCATCCTAAAAAATGACATTGATGATAAACTGATTTGGGCTCCAAGTCGGAATGGATGGTACTCCACTAACTCGGCGATGAGCCTAATAACTAAAGAAGACACCATGCCCTTGAACCCCAATGCGTGGATCTGGAAGTTGGAAACATACTCGAAAGTAAAGAATTTCTTATGGAAAATTGATATGAATGGGTTTCCCACTAAACAAAGGCTTATTGAAAAACATGTTGCCATACCTCAAGAGTGTCTCATGTGCAATGCTATACACGAAGACTCTGTTCATCTAATGCTTGAATGCCCTCATACGATGGCAATATTGAAGAGTATAAATGATTAAACGGCACGCGTACTTAGAGAGCATAACCCAACTCAAATGAACCTGCAAAGTGTATTATCCCACTTGAATAGTAAGTTAAGGAAAGAAGACTTCATTGAGCTAGCAGTAGCTTGGTGGGGCATTTGGCACCAGAGAAATAAGTTACTTTTCCAACAAACGCCCAACGACATCATACAAGATCTTAGTCTTTATATTCGCAATAAATTAACGCAACGGAAACACGCGAAAGATTGGCATGATGACGAAGAAAAGAGTCTGAGTAAGAGAGC
This sequence comes from Polygonum aviculare, assembly GCA_934048045.1. Taxonomy (NCBI): domain Eukaryota; kingdom Viridiplantae; phylum Streptophyta; class Magnoliopsida; order Caryophyllales; family Polygonaceae; genus Polygonum; species Polygonum aviculare. The sequence continues at coordinate 20,951,489 of OW204026.1, forward strand.
TTGTCATACAGTTGGATCGCGAACGAAATCGCAAAGCTGGAAGAAACCGTCTAAGGGATGTGCAAAACTAAATTTTACTGGGTCTAAGCTTAGTAATGGTAATGCGCCGGGAGGATCAATAATAAGGGACGATGATGGAAAACCAATTGATGGATCAGTCAGAACATATGGGAAAGTGTTGGTTCTAATGTTAGAAACATTGACACTATGGGATGGAGTCAGAAAAGTAAAGCAACTGGATGAAAAATGCTAGAGGTAGAAGATGATAATATAATAATTATCAAAGCTGACACGGGACAAATTCGTTGCCCATGAAAATTAAAAGGATTGTTTCCGACATTCTCGTATCTCTTCGGGGGTTCGAGTCATTTCGTTTTTTTCATTTCACCGATGTGGGAAACGGTCTCTCTTATCACAACCTCTTCGACTCGCTCGGCGACTCACTCTACGCCGCTATAAAGAAGGCGGGCGGCGGCGGCGTCGAGCTCATGGTCTCCGAGGTGGCTGGCCATCTCAAGGGACGAACGCGACCATGTACGCCAATGCGGCCATTTAATACAAGAACTTGATTCGACAAGTGACCGGTGGGACCTCCAAGAAGCAAGGGCAACCCCTAGAGACGTATTTATTTGAGATGTATGATAAGAGTCGGGAACACGGGACAAGGAGAAGAGACATTTTGGTGTCAAGTCATCGATAATAGCCGAAAAGTGTCATGTCATTATTATTTCAATTGCCATGTCATTTATCCGGTGTCAAGTCATCGATAATGACCGAAAAATTAACTTCAGAGATATTTTTTTTAACACATCTTACAAGTTTAGGTTATTGTGCTTACTATCAATATTTTGGGTTATTCATTTAACACCATCAAAAGTTTGCCATGTCATTTATAGTATATAAGTTTATGGAAATAAAATAGACGATTTAAGAGTCTTTTGCAAGGTTTCGACTGTATTTTATGTCATTTGATAACATTTTTTTTTTCAAAATAGTAACAACATCTTTTCGAGCAAGGATTTAGTTTACTTGTTTACTTTAACAAGTTTAATGTTTAAAGTAAGTTGACACCTCTACATAATATTTGTAAAGTATTTTTTTGATTTGGATTAACAAATATACAATTCTAAAATTCGTAGTGAAAAGGTGTTTTTTAAACAATTAGTTATGATATCCAATAAGTCTTATTACAACCGGACCGGCTAATGACGGATTGGGATTTTAGAAAAAAAAATAGACATTTCGTATATATTTGTTTGCTCACAATTACTGTGTCATTAATAATAGGAAAATTGGACGAAGATAATCTCAAGTATCAACTTTCAAACAAAAATAATCCCAAGTTTAAAAACCACCGCCAGCAATCCGAACTATTACACTATTAACCGAAAACGATTTTCCGGCGAGTTCTCCGGCAAGCTTGATGATGTGGCAAACGGAAATCTGACATGGCAATTTAATATATTTAACTTTTCTTTTTTTGTTGCATTGTCACTAAATGAAAAATAAACAAATCAAGTGCCATATTATTATATTGTTAGATTAACATTATTTTACCTTTAATTAAAATCCATGAAGTAAATCTGCAAAATCAACACCAAGAATTTGAGAAAGTCCAGCGACCAGAAGGCTTCACGAACGCCATTGTTTCCGGCGCCTCCCCAAACGAGTCGGGTCTCTGGTACGGAACATGGATCGGGTCTCGCAGATTGGGCTACGACGAGTGAATCCTCTCATGATCGCCGCCCTCTTCGGCAGCACCAAGATCCTCCGCTACATCCTCGTCGGTGCCGCCGCCGATCGCAACCTCATTGTCGGCTCTAACGCCGTCTCCGCCCTCCACCGGGCAGTCGCCGACAACTCTCCAACCTCCCCCCCGCCCGTCAAAATCCTCCTTAATGCCTCCGCAAACCCTAATCTTCTCACCTCCAACAGGCTCAAACCAAACCCTCAGACCTCATCGCCCCCAAATCCCCAGTTTCCAAGAAATTAAAGCTCCTACTTGGCGGTAGGCCCGACTCCGACCCGGTCTCCCCGATAAGCGAGCTCGGGTTCGGCAGCGGCGGGGTCTAGATGCCGGACATAAAGACTGATGTCTCCTCCTCCTCCTCCGACTTCCGGATGTACAACTTCAAGATCTAATTTCTTCTAGTTAATAGTGCGAGTTTGTTGTTAATTTCTTGAAGATTTGATTTCTTCTGGTTCATTGTGCAGGTTTGATCTTCACGAACTGATTTCATCGTGTTCAATTTCATTGCTGATTCTACAGGTTTTTTTTGGACTTTAATTAAAGATAAAATACTAACCTAACAATGTAATGACTTGACATTTAAAAAAATAAAAATCTAACAATGTAATGACATGGCATTTAAAAATATAAAAGTATAATATATTAACTTGCCATGTCATGTTTCCGTCTGGCCATGTCATCAACCTAATCGGAGAATTCACCGGAAGTTCGTTTTCAGTTAATATTGTAATAGTTCGGATTGTTGATGGTAATTTTTAAACTTGGGATTATTTTTGTTTGAAACTCGATACTTGGGATTATTTTCATCCAATTTTCCTTAATAATAACCATCTTCCTTAAAATTTGTACCGCTATCACAAATTTAGTACAAGAAAACACCGCTCCCTCGATCATTTTGGTAGCAATAATCTGTATTCTTTAAAATTAAATATCTATGCTATTATCATTTGTATGGTTTATAATAATCACAATGAAATTTGGTGCAGACTTTTTATGTGATAGTATCACTGAGAAAGAAGTGATATAATATAAAATTAGCATTTCCACGAGGGAATGTATGAGGTCCCATGGTCTAGTGGTCAGGACATTGGACTCTGAATCCAGTAACCCTAGTTCAAGTCTCGGTGGGACCTTTCCTCTTTCTTTTTTGTTTTCATTCTTTTATTTTGGCATGTTTGTACAGACCTGTTTGTTACTCGGCAAATTGTCAGTTACTTTGAGTGCTATGGAAAGTGGAAACTCACTACCCAAAAACCAACTGGAAATGCTCAACCAAAAACGAAGTCCTGCCCTTCTAAAAATTACCACTTTACAAACTCACTGCAGCAACAGAATCTCAGATAAATTACATAAATGAACAGGTGGAAGAAAACCGGAAAAAGATAAAAAAAAAAAATAAAAAAAAATGAGTTTTGTAGTAGCTCGTTTCCACCACCAAACAAGCTCAGGAAGGAAATCGGAAAAATGGACACTCACATTCATACAAGCCTTCACACAAGAATAAATATGTCACCCCTAAGCAACCCACCCACCACCAACATCTAAGCCACTTTCTGAACATGATCAATTCCCGTATCAAGGGCGGGCTGTACACCTCTGCAAAGAGACTCAGAAGAATATGGCCAACGGTTTTAGAGCATGAATCGTCGAGCTAGGACTTGCTCTCGCATGGCCGCTTTCACCCCAGCAGTGTTATTAACATGGAAGAACAAAAGAATGTAGAATAACAATACGTTCTCTATTCTTCACCTTGTCTCTCTACATCACAGTCATCGAAGGGATCAGGGAAAACCTCCCTGGATTGCCTCCGTTGAGATGCCAAATAGTCACCCCCGTGGCCATTGAGGGCCCCGCCGCTTCCCTTTGATCCGGAAGTCCCCGAGCGTCTCATGCTGCTCGTTCCCTCCGCCCTTGATGTGGGCCCCACGTCAGAGCTGTTCCTCCAGCTCCCAAAAACCGCCGCATTCCAAGAGCTTCTAGAAGACGACGTCCTGAGCCTAGCAGAACCAATGTTCTCTGGTCTTATCACCTTTAAGGGATTCTCCAGGGCCCTTAGGACGTACCTCATGAGAGGCCTCCTTGAAGGCTTCGGGTGGAGGCATGACCTGGCAACGATAGCCATGGCCCACACTTCCTCTAGGAGATCCTCGTCAACTATCAATGAAGGGTCTACAATCTTGTTTATGAGTTCTTTGTCGTATACATTTATGTAAGGGAGCGTCTGATCCAACCACTCCTTGAAAGAAGCGTCGTTGGTTGCGCTCATACCCATCTTTCCAGTGACCAGCTCGAGTAACACCTTTCCAAAGCAGTGCACATCGTATGTGCATGTAGATGTTTGAGAAGCTGTTCAGAAGATGAGCACAATTTAACTCTCAAAAACTACCAAGGGATCAAAGCATATGCCAATGAAATAGTAACATTACAGTTATAAGAAGAAAATTTTCAACGCAATTCAAGTGTGTTTCTACTCTAATTTACATTCTTCAAACATTTATTTTGGTTAACTGATTATTATTTGTATTGTATTCATTTCATTTTATGCTCCCTTTTAGTGTAATAAGTACTGATGTTTCCATATGTTTATGCTCACATTTGCATATATGAAGTTACATAAGAGCACATCACAGCACTATATGCTCTTTATGGCAAAATTTGTGCAAACTTTTGTGCTCCGGTGCAACATTTCTCCCTCACTATTCATGCTGGTCTTCAGTAGATAAAATAAAACTAGCATCAAATTCAGTGAATTCAAAATATAAGGAAAATCTGCATATCATGTTCTCTTTATGAACGGGTCAAATCCCTTGTCATTACAAGACAAAACAGGAAGTGTAAGATAACGGCAAAGAATATTTAGAAGTCATTACTGTCTGTAATAGTGAGTATAGGACTTTTCCAACAAGTATCTCAGCTCCCTTATTTTTATTATCAAGTAATGCAAGTTTCCAGCGCAACCATTGTCCTAATCCAGCTATATGTCAAAGAATAGCTGAAAGACAAAGTAGTAGGTTACCAAACCTGGACATGTCAGGACTTATGATGTGTATACTTGCCTACATCTAGTGTGACCCGGAAAAGGCTATTGTTCAATGATTGGATATAATTAATGGAGTGGAGATTGTCAGAAACTTCCAACTCATTTGAAAGTTATTAAACCCACGTTTTAACCCCAAACTTCATCTAAGATCATCACAATCTTCCGAAAGTAGTCTCAAATACAAATAGGAAATAAATAAATTATAGAACTAATAAATTACTCTTCTCAAAGGGCCACAGTACCAAAAGCACTGAGCAAGGATATAATTATGTATGATAATCTAGTACACAGAAGAGATGCAAGAGTGCATCATTTTTCTTCCATTAATATACCCATGTGTTTTCTTTTATTGAGAAGTTATACATTGTATAGGAATGGACCTTTAGGAAAGATGAAGTAGGCTCCAAAGTCAGTGCTGGGAGAAAATAAAGCCTCTATACTCAAGTTGGATGTGATAAGAAATCTGATTGGATAAAATTAATGGAATGGAAATTGTCATGAAGTTCCAACTCATGTTTAATAATGAGAATTTATACTAATCCTTGGCATATCTGTGGCTCTATTCCAACAATTATAACTATTTCACTCTTATGAGTAGATGCGTCTCCAGACAAGTAATTCAACAGAAAAAAGTTACTGAAATACCATGAAGAAAAGAATATGTAACAAGAAGTTTAATCACAGAGCATATGATTTATAAAAAGGTGTATACCTGATGATCCTTGCTCCGAGGTCCTGCACATACCAACAGAAAGGCTGTTTAGAAGACTAAATATATACTACTTGTTTTGTTTAGTGAATATCATAAGGTATGGAGATATATCAAAGCATAAGGAGGAAAGTATGCATAGACATATTATATATAAAGCAACCCTCCTTTAGAGCATACATGCAACTCTCAACCTCCCGTAAACTTCACTTTTATCGTTTCTCTCTCTTCCATGCATCTTACAATCTTTTAATTTCGATTCATGCAACCCACTTTTATATACATGTGCTGATATTGACTTTTTAATTGTTGTGTGCCAATAATAAACATCTAGTGCAGAAAAAGGCCTAGAGTAAGAACCTAGCAAACAACCAGTGGCTCCAAATGCCAACACAAAGCAATTAATTGCCCCAACTTAAACAGGTAGTAATGGATATTAATCCTCCGAAAATTCAAAATGCATTACATAACAGAATGATGCACAGATTGCTTACTGTGGTTTTCGCAGAAATCTGGTGATCATGCTCTGATGTATATCCCCTTCATGAGCACAAAGCTCGCTCAGGCTCCCAAGTCGAACTTCAAATTTATCATCAAGTAGTATACTGCTTGCTTGTACATCTCTACACACCAAAGATAGAAGGGAGCCAACTAATTAACTATGACTGTAAGGAACTCTCTGGTATAAAAAGGTTGCAAGATAAGAAAAATTATTATACATTGTTCTGTTCTGACAATATGCCTTTAGGGACTGGTATAAAAAGGGTAAATCATGTATAGAATTCAAAGCCCTTTAATCAAAGACCATAGAAAGTAGAAAGTAGAAACCAAGCAGAGCTTATTAGCAGAGTTTGAATTCATATATTTTGACCTTTTGAGCTCAAATAATATCATAAATCTATCTAAGAAATGATGGCAAATGAGAATTACATAGAAATAGGAAACAGCTCACCTGTGAACAAACGGAGGAGTGCATTCATGATGCAGGTAAGATAGAGCTTCTGCAGCTCCTATTGCTATTTTCAATCTCGTTATCCAATCTAGAGACTGCAAACCATCATCATCTGAATTGACCTTCCTGTACAGAGAGCTGGCTAAGTCCCCATTTGGCATGTACTTGTAAACGAGGTACTTCTCATCCTCATTCTCCAAGCAGTGACCCAAGAGAGGAACCAATCTAGGATGTGAAACCTTACTCAAGAAATCCAGCTCAAGCAAGTACGCCTCCCTTCTAACTGTGTTCAAATCGACTCTTTTCACAACCACGGGGGTTCCACCTTCCAAGAGCGCACGGTACAAATCACCAGAATGGCCTTTCTTTATGAGATTAGCATCACTAAAGTCACCTGTTGCTTGAAGCAGCTGCTGATATGTGAATGCATCACCCAGATTAACAAAGTTAATAGCCAACCCAGGAGAGTGGGGAGTGGCTGCAGTGGGAATTGGCCCTACACCGTTCCCTCTTGGTCTTGCGACACCTCTCCTACGGGACCCGCATACGAACAGAACAGCCAGCAAGATCAGAAGAAGCAAGAGGCCTAATCCTCCAAAGATAGCAACAACTATGATAATCCACTTATGGCTCTTTTTGCCAGATGGTATGTCACTCTCCAAAGTGTTATTATTTTCGGGAAGCCCGAAATTATCAAAAGCCAAACCCTTGGAAGCGTAGAATGAGGTGCATTCTGCCAAAGTCCTTTGGCCAGTCACATTCTGGAGGCAATTTAAACCAGCAGATGCGTTGCTTTCTGCATTTGCCGGAACCACACCCTCAAAGTAATTGCTAGATAGGTCGACCGAACCGAATCTCTGGATCACTGCTGTCAATCCACCATAGTACTTGTTATCCGAGAGGTTGAACCGGGCATTGCTTGGTTTAACAGTTGGTCCACCATTTGGAAGAGTACCAGTAAAACTGTTAGCAGAGACATCAGCAAACCGAAGAGAGGGCATGGACCACAACACATCCGGTATGGCACCCGAGAAGTTATTGTGGCTCACATCCACAACTTGCAACACATTAAAATCCTCAAACAAGGCAGCTGGCAGCTCACCAGAAAGCCTGTTACTCCCAACCACCATTGTCTGGAGGTTCTTGGCCCACCTGAGATCCAAAGGCAACGAATCCACCAGCAAATTGAAGCTGAGATCGAGGTCAACCAAGCTGGAGAGGTTCCCGAGCTGCGGAGGGATGGAACCGGACAAGACGTTGCCCGAAAGATTCAGCCTCTGAAGGCTGGACAAGGCCCCAATGCCAGGAGGGATCGCATCGGAAAGGAAATTGGACGAGATGTCAAGCACAGAGAGGCTCTCGAGAGAGGAGAAGGAGGCAGGAAGGGTCCCTGTGAAGGAGTTGCTCGACAGATCAAGAACCGAGAGGCTGGGGAGCTGGCCGAGACTGGAAGGGATCATGCCAGAGAGCTTATTATGGGACAGATTCAGAGTCTGGAGGCGACTCAGGTTCCCAAAGCTCCAAGGGAGGGCGCCGAAGATAGAACAGGAGGTGAGATCGAGGAGTCTGAGGTTGGGCAGCGAGTAGCCGAGCCAATCGGGAATCTGACCGGGGAGGGGGAAGAAGGAGGCGTTGAAGGACTCCAAGCTGGTCAAATTGGCGAGGGGGTCAACAGAGAATTGCGGGTTCTGGGCGGCGAATCTGGTGCGCCTGAACCCGGAGATGTTGATGGCGACGAGGGCGCCGTTTCGGCAGGCGATCCCTCGCCAGATCAGGCAGGGGTCCGACTTGATGGGCCACTCCTTGGCCCGCAGGCCCAGGGAGGATCGGAGCTGGAGCAGCGCCCGCCGCTCCCCGAGGGATGCCAGTGGCTTCTGGGCCAATGTGGCGTTGACCAGCAAGAGCAACAACACCACGACTCCCCATGGGAGAGTTTCGGGATCCATTGGGGAAGGAGGCAGGGGTGGATCATCTGTGCATTGCTGTTGTTACGGCTGCCATTTCACTGCCGCCGGAGGGAATCGCATTTGCCGCCGGATATTTTTCTTCTTCTTCTTCTATAGAAGTATCTTTTTTTCCTGCCTTCCTATCATTACAACTGTCTGGAAATCAGAAAGGAGGAAAACCACGAGGTTACGTGTGTAATGAAAAAACAAGGAGAGAAGTGGGTAACCGATCTTAATTCATACCTCGATCAGAAGAAGAAGGAGGTTTTAGGTGTTGGTGTGTTTGGTTCGTCAATGGCGGGCGGCCGGAATCACGAACAAACACTCCGAAGAGGTGCGTCTATCGCTTCGTTCTGGTTGTGAGTTTGTTCGGTTGACCAATCAGAGCGGGGTGGGAGAGGCGGAGGAGGGAGAAGAGTACATTTCTGAGAGAATTGTATTGGTTTGAAACAAATAATATTTTAAAATGAGAGATTTGAATGGAAAATGTCAGCAAGGATTTAATTCAAAAATCCAGTCATAATTCTAGAGAGAGAGAGGGGGGGGTGGGGGGTGGGGGGTGTTTGAACGATGTATGGACGAATGAATTGAGTGATTTGATGGTCAAATAAGTGCTGTTTGTGTGTTCTGGAGGGTGGGTGCGTCGCTTTCTTCTTGCCGTTTGCTGTTGTTTACACAGTACCTAACCACCATTACATGTTTACGATTTACAGACCACCCAAGTTTGTAGTTGCGCAATTTAATGGCACCAAACACCCTTCTCCTTTTTAGGGTTTTAGAGCCTCCGTACTGTCACTAATGACTCATTGTAATATTGCAATTTTTTAGTTTTTAGATCTTTTTTTTTTAGGAAAAATCATTTATATAAAAGTTTTTTAGCTCGATAAAAAACATCGACTGTATTAAAATGTCATCGCACCCATAAAAAAAACAAGAAGGAAATCCATTGGAGTGCGAGTTGTCTAATAATATCCCAATTTGGTAAAAAAAAATGATTAGAAAAACAATCCTATGAGAATAATGCCCACCATAAGTCCGTAACCATGGAGAATTTCAGTCTAAGTTAGGTAAATTAAAAGATAAGATATTCAACTTAAATTAGGTTGGTCGCATATAAAAAAGCATAGCCGATTCAATCCTAATCAACCAAGTGAACCTAGCATAAGTTGTTGATTCTACCTTCTCATATGAGATTAAAACCCTTGATCTCATTTTATTCTCAGCAAAAATTAAACACACATCTTTCTTACGCTCACTTACATGTAATGTCTTATTCCCGAGAAATCTCAAATCTCGTCATCTTCAAGCTTCTATTACTTTCTTTTGGAGCATTGTTCGCCAAGTGTCTCTCACTCAAAGAACAATCCATCCTTCTCACTTGAAACCTTAACTATTGTATGTTTGCCAATCTCTCATTTGGCTCTAACGCCATCATGTCCAACCGAGAGTCGACCGACCACGATCGCTATTATTTCCCGCGGTCGCAGAGGTGTGCCCTAGGTCACGAGATCGTAACTAATGTGGCGGGTTTCCACTATAACGACTACTTTCTGCTACTCACAGGGTGGATTGTCATAAATACTCGAAGTCCTCTTGGTGCTCATGGTCGCGGGCAGGGCCATGCTACGATCAATGTCGGACTCGCGTGTCGATATGGGGGCGATTGCGGGATGGCCGTGGGCCACTGTGGGCGTGTGGATGTTGTCGATGTTCCCCCTCGCGGTTGGATCTGAGCACGACGTCGTTTCAACGTTGGGAAAAACAATTTCTTGATCTTCTAGAATAGGATCCAATGTCATATTCGAAATTTGTTAAAGGATTCGATTGGCTTTTTAATCCTTCCCCACGGACAGCGCCAAATATTAGTGCACAAAATCTCGGGATGCACAAGTCTTTGCTCCTTTAATTCTCCTCACTCCTTGAAGAGTTGTTTTACCTTCTTAAACCTACAAAAACAATGGACACAAGAGACAAGGGTCATAAAAGATTGCGATATATTATTTAACTAAGAAAAATAATATTAAATAAAAAATTTACATGTTCGCAAAAACTAAAACAATGTTCGTGAAAAGAATCAGATATATTTGACTAATTGGTGAGCGGTGAAAATTTGAAAATATATACATACCCTCTTTGCTTTAGATCTAGAAACTAAAGCTATCCAACGGTCCGGGTCGCCGTAACCTGAACCGACCCGTAAATTACGGGTCGGGTCACGGGTCATAAAATCTTTATCTACAGGTTACGGGTTGACCCGTAAAATTAAAAATATATATATTATTATTGAATTTTATTTTCTTTGTTTGGACTATGGATTGTATATTTTTTTTTATTTTGCTTTGTGAGACACATTTTGATAATTATATTGCATTGGATGTTAAAAAATAGTATTGCACAATCACAAGTTTTTTTTAAAGTGCAAAAAAACAACATTGTTATGTACAATTATGTAATCGGGTCAAATGGGTCAACCCACGACCCGACCCGTAAAACCCGTTTGACCAAGTCAAACGGGTCAAACAGGTTGACCTATGACCCGACCCGTAAAACCCGTAAACGGGGTTACGGGTTGGATCTCGGGTCACATTTCAACAAATTGTGTGTCAGTGGGTCGATCCGTGACCCGTAAACTGGGTTACGGATCAATTCGAGTCAACCCATTAGACACCCCTACTAGAAATCCAAAAAGACTAAAAAAGAGGGGCATTGAAATGGCCAACTGGGTAGGGATAGTTGGGGCTTAGCCATGGAGATTAATGAAACTAGTACATTCAAGTGGTAATTAAACATAAATTTCTCCCTTCTCGCTGACTAATTAAATGAATTTAATGGACCATTGATTAGCCGAAAATTATAAATAACCGATATTGTGTTGAAAGGTTCAAATAAATGGACTATATTTATAAAATATTGTTTTATTTGAAATCATAGAAAAAATGCTCTGTTGAAAAACATCAAAATTAAATGGGAAAAAAAATAAGAGAAATTTGGGTGAAGCGGCAATAGGGAGGTTACAATTCATGTGAATAGCCATTGAATTAACTTTTTGCAAATATAGCATAAAAAAAATATATAAAACCCAAAATCCTTCCTCTCTCTCCTCAAACGCGTCTTCTCTCTCCTCCTGCTTGTTCTCTCTCGCTCCCGTAAATCTGCGATCCTCCCGATCTCCATACCTCAGGCCGCCCTGGCCACCACGACCGCCGTCGCCTCCTCCACCGAGTCTCAGCCGCCGATCGCCACTCCCGATCCTTCCTCAACAACATCTCCTCTCAGGTCCGCGACGGCTTATCTCAACGCCGTCCGTGGTCGTAGCTCGCCGATCTCTCTGCCTTCTGCCGTCGGGAGAACGTTACCGACGCCGTCACTCGCCTCCGCCGGAACTACTCCTACCTCCGTGTCAACTACCTCTCCCTCATTGCTATCGACCGCGAAACCCTAGGTATCCGGGAGCCGAATCCGAAAATCCTTTCGCTGACCTTCTCGTTGAACGGCTCCGTCGACAAGCACCTGGATCTGGCATACACCGCCATTTGTTAAAAGAGCGGGATGTAGAGCGGGATTGAGGGAGGAATCGCTCATATCTGGCAAAGTCAGCCATCTCCGACACCACGCTGTCCTAATCGCTTGAATCGAGGCTCGGCGAAGGAATCGGAGAAGTTCTCTCCTCGTGACGCTGTGTAGGAGCAAAGATTTCATTTGATTTGGATCAATCTCAAAATCGTAAGTTCTCTCTCCTCGTTTAATCTCCGTCGGCTTTGATTACTGCTTTGAATTTCCGGTTTCCGGCTTAGTTCTAGTTGGATCTGTTCATTAGTGCTCGGATTTCACTTTATTCGAGCAATTTCTGTGCTCATTGCTGATTTTGACTACGAGTGACAGTTGCTGGTTTGTCGCTTTCTCTATTTAGCTTTGCTTTCTGTCACTTGTGATTATTTGCTAGTTAGAGTGTAATGTGATGACACTTCGTTTTGTCACTTGTGATGATAATTTAAGATGGTACTTAATTGATTATGTGATGACACTTCGTTCTGTCACTTGTGATGATAATTTAAGATGGTACTTCATTGATTATGTGAGGACACTTCGTTTTGTCACTTGTGATGATTATTTAAGATCGTACTTGATTGATTATGTGATGACAATTTGTTTTGTCACTTGTGATGATAATTTAGTTTTTTTTGATAATATGGTGATGGCAATGAGTTTTATTAAAGATTGTTTTGTCACTTGTGATGATAATCGTTTTGTCACTTGTGCATAAGTCTTGTTTTAGCTATATTTATCAGGTGTAATTACTATGATCTTCTAGTTATTTGTTGAATATTGTCACTTGTGATGACAATTAGGTGTTATCAAGAAGATGTTTTTGATAATATTGGTGATGAAATATATTGTCACTTGTGATGATAGTTGGAGTTGTGTGCATAAGTCTTATACATTTGACATATATTGTCACTTAAGATGACATGTATTGTCACTTGTGATGATAATTTGGTGTTATGTGCATAAGTCTTGTTTTAGCTATACTTATTCGATATAATTACTTCAACAATTTCTGATCTCTAGTGGACTATAATCTTCTAGTTATTTGCTGAATATTGTCACTTGTGATGACAATTGAGTGTGTGAATAATTGCTGAATATTGTCACTTGTGTTGATAATTAGCTGTGAATAATAATTAGCTGTGAATATTGTCACTTGTATTGACAATTAGCTGTGAATATTGTCACTTGCGTTGACAATTAGGTGTGAATATTGTCACTTGCGTTGACAATTAGGTGTGAATATTGTCACTTGTGGTGACAATTAGGTGTGAATATTGTCACTTGTGGTGACAATTAGGTGTGAATATTGTCACTTGTGGTGACAATTAATATGAATATTGTCACTAGTGGTGACAATTAGGTGTGAATATTGTCACTTGTGTTGGCAATTAGGTGTGAATATTGTTATTTGTGTTGACAATTAGGTGTGAATATTGTCACTTTTGTTGACAATTAATATGAATATTGTCGCCAGTGGTGACAATTAGGTATGAATATTGTCACTTTGTGGTGACAATTAGGTGTGAATATTGTCACTTGTGGTGACAATTAGGTGCGAATATTGTCACTTTGAGGTGACAATTGATGACAGTCAACGCCGGTCAACGGTCGGTCAACGCCGGTCAACAGTCGGTCAACGCCGGTCAACGGTCGGTCAACGCCGGTCAACGGTTGGTCAACGACGGTCAACGGTCGGTCAACACTGGTCAACGGTCGGTCAACTGGTGGAGAGAGGGGTTATGCTATGTGTGCAAATTTGACATATTGTGATATTTTCATGCTATATGGCATTTTCCAAATGCCATATAGCCAAATCCTTCTTCAAAAAATAACTAATCATGGGAGTCTTTAAAAAAGGGGAACACTAAACACACTACACTTTTTTTTTTTGAAGGACGAAACACACTACACTTGAATTAATATAAAAACACAAAATTTTCTACTTATAAACAAATTTCCTTAAGGCTATACTGATTTATAAAAAGGTCCCTATTTAAATTCATCCTCTCATCGATTATCTAACTGTAGGATCTGCGTTAGTACTTCAAAGGTCGTTGACACCTAAGATGTCGTCGACCAGAGCTAACAACTAATGTTATGCAGCGGAATAAAGACACAAGAAAGATTGATACGTTACCACTTTGAACACAAGGAGTTATAGTGGAAAACTCTCTACAAACGAACTAGTTTGTATAGAGAAAAACCACTTGCCCTCTAAGCTTCAACCTAGAGGGACTTGAAGAGCACTTCGCTCGCTTGTATTGCTTTCTCGGATTACAAAGGTGTTCCTACTCCTAGATGTGAATCCCACACACTCTAGCAAGTACTCTTGTCTTATCCCAATCCTCACTCAATACAATCTCGCTCAGCACTCAACCTCTTAAGATCGAATCTCACGATCTCACTCAACACTCACTCACAATTACAATGTTTGCACTCTCCTCCTTAGTTCTACCAATAGGCTCACGAAACTATATAAAGAGAACAAAGAATAATGCCACTCGATTCAGCCTAAACGACTAAGGCATGAATCGTGCACAATCTATACAAGATCTTTCGTAAAATAAACTCTTAAACCATGATAAAATCATCTTCAATATCTTCCTTGATCTCTTGATGATTTTCCATCTTTATGATCTTGTCCTTACCTTAAACGAACTGCTGAATATGCTGGACGTGATTTCCATACAAGAAAAACACGCTGTTTCCTTTTCTGAATTTCCGCACGCGCTTCGCTTTTGGAAACTGAGGTCGGCGACCTCTCGGCAACCTCTTCAGTTTGGAACCATCAAAACACGAACTCGGTTTTCTAACACTAACTAGTGTAATAATATTCTTGTAACTATAAATACTATATTGATCTCATATAAAATACATATGCTATAAAATACATAATTAGGATTATTTGAGAACTTATGATCGTATTCATTTATATAATTCTTTTAAAATAAAGATTACCATCATATAAATAATTTAAAAGGAATGACACTTTGGTAAGAAGTAATAAAAGACTAATTAACATATTAAATAAGAAATGACACTTTTTTGACTATTTGTTAAGAAGTAAAGGGATAACCGATATACAATCAAATTTTTAATTAAGAAATAAAGGATTTTGACTATTTGAAGAGAATATCTATTACGATATATATAATTATCAAAATCTTCTCTTTCTTAATTAGTATCTTAGTTAAATGTTATAGATAAGACTTCTAAAACTACAAAAAATGAAATACTTTATAAAGTATCTCAATATTTAACCCTTTGATAGGAACAAATCTCATTTACCTAAATACATATGATGTGGGCCATGTGGCTTAATAAATGGATATGATTTGGCTTGGCTTAATAAAATCTTATAAGGATTTATATATATAATACTATATGTATAACATGGATAAATAGATATGATATGGCTTAATAAAACATTAAATAATATGTGACGTGGAGCAATGATAGACCGACAGATCCGACACATATCAAAATCCTAGATGACGGAATTTGAGGACAACACGTGGAAAAATCCTACGTAGTACAATATGGTGACTTTAAACCTCATGACCTTTATATATATACATAGGTTCTCCTCCTCGATATTTCTCTTCTCCTGCCATTGAAAAGCAAAGCAAATATTCCATTTGACAATTGAATTGATGCCTAATTGCTTTTTACCGAATTTTGAATCTAAATTACAATTTTTCAAATCTAAATTACAATTGTCTTACCGGATTTCGAATCAGAATTACAATTTTTTATATATATTTTTACATGATTATTTAATAAATGATTTTTAAGAAGTTCAATATATATTCTAAGTTTTCATATATCTTTAATATTCTATTTTTTAGCATAGTAGTCTAATAATCATGTTTAAGTGGCGAACATAAACCGCGCATCCAAATATCTTGAGATGCGAAATGCTTGGCTCCTTACCAGATACTAGTTGTATCGGGGATTGTTCATGATTAGCACTTGGCCTTAATCTAATCAAGGCTGCTGCATGCAATATTGCATATCCCCATGCAGATGGTGGCAATTTTGATTTCATCAATAATGGTCTAGCAATTAGCTGCAATCGCTTTATTAAAGATTCAGCGAGACCATTTTGTGTGTGAACATGAGCCACTGGATGCTCAACATCAAGGCCAATTGACATATAATAGTCATTGAACGTTTGAGATGTAAATTCTCCTACATTATCAAGTCGGATTTTCTTTATTGTATAATCCGGGAATTGGGCTCTCAATCGGATTACTTGAGCAAGGAGTTTAGCGAATGCAACCTTTCTTGTTGACAATAGACTTACATGTGACCAACGTGTTGATGCATCAATTAGCACCACGAAATATTGAAATGGTCCACATGGTGGGGTAATTGGCCCACATATATCTCCTTGGATTCTTTCTAAGAATGCAGGATTCTCACTTGCAATTTTACTTTTAGAAGGCCTGATAATTAGCTTTCCAAGTGAGCAAGCAGTGCAATTAAAATCACTGGTTGAAAAAAACCTTAATGTTCTTTAGTGAGTGCCCAAGTGAGCTATTTATGATTTTGTGCATCATCACAAATCCTGGATGACCCAAACGGTCATGCCACAATGTGAATACAGCTTGGTCATTCGACCTTTTACTAGCTGTTGCATTGACCTCAAACGGATAAATATATGTATGGTATAATCCGGAGGTTTGCGTTGGCATCCTTTCAAGGATTTGTTTATGGCCAAATTCATGTTTTATGATACACAAGTATTCTCTCCCATTTTCATTCATGGTTTCCATATGAAACCCATTTTGACGCACATCTTTAAAGCTCAGCAAATTCCTTCGAGATTTGCTCGAGTATAGTGCATCATTTATCACTAACTTCGTTCCATTGGGGAGTAGAACGAGGGCTCTTCCAGAGCCTTCAATGAGTTTCGACACACCGGATATTGTAGTAACATTGCCTTCAAAAGCCTTTAACTTTGTGAAGTATTCTCTACTTCTTAATATGGTGTGTGTCGTCGCACTGTCTAGAAGACATTGCTCTATCCCATTGTGCTTCACCTTAGGTGAGCTCATTTCTATGCATACAAAGGAGCATGATTAAGGCATTAATAATAAAAGCTTCATATATTTCACAAGGATAATTATATTATACAAAGCCTATTATACATAGTCTATTATACAAAGCTTATTATACAAAGTCATGCGAGATTTAAAGTGAAGAACAAGCATAGAAGATACTACAATTATTATACAATAACATGGAAGATAGTAGATTTATTTAGATGCTAGTCATCTAAGCATCAAAGACAAAGTCATCGCCATTGTCATGGTTAAGGAAGTCATTAACATCCAAGCTAGTCACTGGTGACCTATTTCCATCATTATTCTCAATGTAATTGGTTTCGGTAGCCTTTTCTTTATCTTTTTTCGGCTTTGTATAGCTTCACTAGATGTGGAGGTGTATGGCATACCTTTGACCAGTGACCAGTCATGCCACATCTATAGCATGTGGATCTAGCTTTTGGAGAGGATCCTGATGGACCCGTCTGGACCTTTTGCTTCGCATCCCCCTTGTAGCCATGGTTATCATGGTGGTTATCGATCATGGCCTTTGTTGTAGTTTCGACCACGCTTATTGCCACCACTACCACCACGGCTACCTCGGCTCCAGTAGTTACCACGACCTCGACCACACCTATTATTATGGCGTGATCGTTGCCCCCTTTCATTAGCGTTCCCATCATGGAACGCCTTTTTCATAGCATTTGCTTCTAGGGCGGCTGTTGAGCCCGTAGGCCTAAGGTTGTGGTTTCTCATTAGGAGCTCATTATTTTGTTCAGCAACCAACAACACTTTCAACAACTCGGAGTATTTTGTGAACTTTCTCTCTCGGTGTTGTTGTTGCAATAAAATATTGGAGAGATGCATGGTGGAGTAAGTTTTCTCCAACATTTCGCCTTGTGTGATCTCTCGTCCACATACTCTGTGATGGACTTATAGTCCTGGAACCTTAGGAGCCGGTAAAGGTGACTGCTCGCGTTCTGTTTTCTGGACAATTTCTGGGGGGTTGGTCGCGTAAACCCGAGCACCGGTCGGGCCCGACCCGGCCCGGCCGACCTGCTCGATCTTTAAAGTAAAATAACATTTTAATTTAATTAAACTAAATTAAATTGAAATGAATTACAGTATTATAATAACTTAGCTTTATAAGTAGTAATGTATATATATATATATATTCTATTTTGTACTTGCGAAAGTGTAGTCCTCACATACATAGGTACAAGATTAACATGTTAAATCATTAGTTAATATTAATTTCTATCACTTGGCTATAAAATATGAGTATTGACACAAGTTAAAATATTATTCATAAGATAGTAAAGCATGCTTAGGGAAATTTTTATATATGTTGTAGTGCTATCACTAATGATATGTATGTTCATGTATAAAATTTTGATAATATGATATCCTTAGAACATGATAATAACATTAAGATGGATTATAATGTTAGGTTATATAATGAGTTTTTCTTATACACTAGAGTATAATAAGTGAATAAGATATCATACTAAGTATTCGATTATTATTCTAGTTAAAGGAAAATTGTTATAAAAGGTATAAGGAATTACATATTAGCAAGTAAAGAAAGTTCTTAATAAAAGTAATATATTAAGAATCAAGATTTATAATAATATAATATAAACTACTAAAGGGTTATTATTGAGTTAGAGTTTATGAAGGATATATACTCTAACATCCCTCTCCAAAATAAATTGTAATAATTTATTTTGAATTATCTTTTCTTTCCACATCGTTCATTATCAAACATCTAAATCTTCGTCGTTACTCATTCCCATCAAGTCCTTTTTAATCAAGCTTCGATTTCAAGGCAAGTGGTTTGGTTCTTTTCATCATGATTTCGTACTTGCATGATTTGCTTTAAGTCGTATTTTCATGAATTGTTGGGAACTAAACGTGTGAATAAAATCAACCTAGGATATTTCTATTGTATAGATTTATCGATCACTATTTGTAAGTTGTTCTAGTTGCGCTAGTTATGGACTTAGGTCTCGATGTTTGTGGACTCATGTGAGTGTGTTATCTTGTGTGGAACTAATTTCTAGCGCAGTGATCAAGTGATTAAGGTCATAAGACCTATTTAAATAAACAATAAAGTTTCGCTAGGTCGTAAATTCTAATTTCCCTAGCGTAAGGTCATGACCCATGCCCGCTCAACCGCCAAGGGGTGTTCGCACTAATAATGTGCCAAGGGACGTAGGTGCCCGTATCTTGTAATCATTTGATAAATCCTTAAGAAAGTATCTCAACAATTCAAGTGTAAGTATGAATGTCTCAAAAAGTACGAACTTAATCTAGATAAGCACTTGTGCACCTAGGTAACTTGATAGGATGGTTAGTACAAAATGGAATACCGTCCTCGCTCTCGGATTTCGTTGAGTCTGGTTCCAATCTGAATGCTTGCTCGACTTGTTAAAACGCCTATAAAATGGCAAGATGGGCTTGGTACTTAAGCGCCCTAGTGGCCACCTCCCCGTCGGCACTTACGAGCAAGATGAGGTTGGTTGAGATTCACGTAGTCAACGATGGTTTTAAAAACCGACATCAATTGCGTGTAAGAAGTTCCCAACATATTCGTATTAAACCTTTTGGAACCTTTTCCGGAGTTCTTCTGAAAACTCTCTTAAAAGTCATGCTCGTTTTCTCGTGGAAGGCAGTAGAGGGTTAGGCTATCGTTCGGTTTTCATTCGGCGTCGATATCCGTCTCTACTTCCTCTCACCAACCTGAACCGCCTTTCAAAACCCCATTTGCTTAGTCTTTCGTAAGACTAACCCGACCACCCTTTTTCCTTTGCATGGTCGGCTGGTGTCAACCGTATTTCCATCGCGGCACATCAGGTGGTGGAATTCACATTAAAGACTGAAGCCAAGGATACATTGAAGATCTTGCTCACCTTTAATTCCGCACTTTGAGTTTAAAGTTGTGTTGGGTCCCTTGACATGTAAGGACCAATCCAGCGCATCTCAATTTCAATTATGTAATGACATTTCTGTCAATTTGACAAATGTAATAAAGTTTTTAATTCCGCATTCAAAGTTCTTGTTTGTTTTGTTAATACTGTAAAGCCTAGGGTGACTTTGGACATTAGTCTCAAGGTCACTGGCGGTAATATCCTTATGTAAAAATTGGGGTGTTACAATATGCATATAAGATAGATAGCGTATTCAAGACAAAAGTAAAACAATATGTAGGCATAGACAATATCGTAAGCGAAAAGTAAAGCAATGTGTAGGCATATGCAATATTGTAAGATAAAAGTAAAGAATCGTACGAAGTATAATTTAACAATTTTAAAGTCTTTAGAGTTTCAAAGTCCTTAGGTCCTTAAAGTCCGAAATGTCCGAAAAAGGTCCTTAAAGTCATTAGAGTCCGGAAAAAAATCCGGTTCACTTTTTACTCATCTTTTAAACCGTTCACTTTTTCACTTTCTTATCTCCTTCTTCCTTCTCCATTTTCGATCTCCACCACCACAAAAAAACTCTCTCGATTTTTCCATGGCCGACGACGAGATTATGCGTTGTCTTAGGGCCGGAAATCAAAGGTTTATAATCGAGCTTTTCATTTGCCTTGTTCTAATCGTGGTTACAAACATCATTCTCATAATCGTTTTGCTTAAGAGTTATTTTCAAGCCGGTCGGTGAAAATTAGGATTTTCAAGGAGAAATCAAGTTAATCAACGAGTGAGGTAAGCAAATTTAATTCCTTGTTTTTATCTTATGTAGATCCAAAACATGTGATTATTTTTGGTAAAGAAACGTTTGAAATCTAGGAAGGGAAAACGAGTTTCTGATATAGAAGATGTGATTATTTGTTTTTTAATTATTATTAAAATAATATTATAATTAAAATAATAAAATATTATTTCAATAGTTTATTATAATAAAATATTATATAATATTAAAAGAAAATATATCTATTCTACATAAAATGGAGTCGGTTGGGTCGGGTTCAGGTTTCAACCCAATTGGTTTCGGGTTAATCGGGTTCGGTTTTTTCCTTTGCTCGCTACTATCGGGTCAGGTTTCAACCTCAAAAATTTTCGGTAGGTCTGAGTTGGTTTTTCGGATTCGTTCAGGTTTTGACACCTCTATGTGCACCTCAAAAACCCAAAAATAGAGGGATTCTCTCCCATAATTTTGTAACCACCCAAATCACAATTCATCCTCATCAAAACACGCATAAACGAAATTGCAACCATCAAAATCGCAGCATTTCTGCCATTGCAGACTGATTCAGGCTATTTTGTATGGGTTTACTCTTGTATTTTAGGGCTATATTGAGAGTGTTTAGGTTAGATTTGAGCATTATTGTAATACGAAGACCGAAGACACAAGAATGCAAGATTCAAGAGTTTTAAGGCGTTTTGAGCTGTCTGCGCGACACCACTTACTTGCGAAAGCTATATCTTGAGCTACAGAGGTCGGATTGAGCTGATTTCGGTGCCATTGGAAAGCTAACTTCAAGGGATTCAATTCATCGTTTTACACCGAAGTCAGATTCCAAGCGAAAGATGGTCAAAATAGCCTCTGAAGTGATGCTAGAGGTTCTGTCGTGATACCGCGACCGCGGCTTGTCCGACGCGACCGCGGTGGTTGCCGAGATGAGTTGTTCTTCTCTGTTGCGAAAGCGCGGGCGCGGTGGGAACGATGCTACCGCGGTGATTCCGGATCCGAAGCGGGCCGAAATCTTTCTATCTTGTTTCCTTTTCTATCTTTTGCCTCTTTCCTTATCTATCTCGTGGAGCTTGTTCCTTGGGCTATATAAGGAGGAGCTAGCCTTACGTTTTTAGTATCTTCTTTTTCATAATTCAATTCTTTAGCTTTAGTTTAGTTTTGGAGAGCTAGTCTCCTTGGGTTTGTTCAAGGGAGAAGCTCTGATGTATGAACTCCTGAGATTTTGGTAATTGATTTCTATCCTTTGGTTAATATTGATACTCTTGTGCTTCATCCCATGATTTATGTTTGATTTTATGAGTCTGGCCAACTTGTTTGATTGACTTAGATCTATTGTTTGAATTAGGATTGGTTGTTGTCTATGCATCTTTCCTATTCTCGAAACAACTCTATTCTAGGACCGTGGACTAGTTTAGGGAAGAGTATTCAATGGTTAAATTGTGCATGAGACTCGTAGCTTGATTGCATGATTTGGTTTCCTAATATCCTTGTTCTCTATGCTAATTCTAGGTTAAGCGTACTTGCCTAGGGTTATAGAATTGCTTGGACCGTGGACTTGCGATTGTTAATGATCAGGATAGGAATTAACCATAGGTGTGAATGAAATCAATGGATGAATCTATGATCGAGTGATTATTTCATGAGTGGATCTTTTGAATGAACCTGCCTCTTATCTATTTGATTGTTTGTTTGTTTGTTTTGTTTTCTAGTTAGTTTAGTTTAGATATCTCTCTTCAATCCCCCCTTTCTTCTGTTGATAATTGTATTAATACTAGAAGCCTTTGTTCTCTTGTGTTCGACCCCTTGCTTGCCTACTATACTGTTGTTTGCATGTTTGGGATTTATTTTTGATAAGGGAACAACGACTTTGCCCGAGTCACAGACGTCCTCCATCGCAGCATTTCCGCCATTACAGACCACCACGTCGCCATTGCAGACGTCCTCCGTCACAGATTTCCGCCATCGCAGATTTCCGCCATTATAGACCACCACGTCGCCATTGCAGACGTCCTCCATCGCAGATTTCCGCCATTGCAGACGTCCTTCTCGCTATAGAACTTTGCCTACCACAAGTATATACGCCATCGCAGATTACCTTCTCGCCACCACAGGTATATACGCCATCGCAGATTACCTTCTCATATAAAGTTGTATATCGACTAAAGAATGTATATACCAATTTGTTTGTGGATATATTGTGTTTGTGACCTCTTTATTCATATAGAGTTGTATATACGTATAGTACTCATGTATATACCGACCTATAGAATGTATATACCAAATTTGTTGTGGATACATTGTGTTTGTGACCTATTTACAAAGTTGTATATACTTACAGTACTCACGTATATGACTACATTATGAGTGTATATCAACAAGATTTTGTGGTTGGATTGTTTATACGACCTATTTCTACCGATCGAGATGTATATATGTACATTAATGTTGTATATACCAACTTAAGGAACGTATGTACAAAATTTGTTGTTGTTGTATTGTGTATGTGACCTATTCATACAAATCAATATGTATATACATACGTAATTGACGTCCATATACCCCGTATGTATGTCTATATACAATTACCATAACCATATATACAGAAGTGGACGAAGGGAGACGAAGGGAGAAATGGAAATTGGGGTAGAAATCGGGTTAATAGGATAGAAAAAGGCTGCAAAAATACGGGTTAATAGGATAGGGAAAAAAAAGATAAAAAAAAAGGGAAGATTTTCACCATATCCTAATATGATTTTTGAATTTTCCTTAAAAAATGAAAAATATGAGCATCAACTACAATTAAGGAGGGTGATTTTAATTTTGAATTTGGGTATCTAATCTCAGCCATCCATTTGTTTACAATCCAAAGGATGGGAGGTCGACCTATCCGGTTACGGGTCAAGTCGGGTCAGATCTTGATAGATTATTGTGTGGGAGGTCGACCTAACAGGTCAAGAATTAATATTTAATATTAAAATATTATTTTTAATAGATTTTTATACTAATATTTTATTTAAAATATAATGCATATATTCCATATATAATCGGGTTTCCTTTAGTGTAGTTTAGTTTAGTTTACTGTTTACTTAGTTTTAGTTTCATTTGTGGTTTTAGGCTTTTAATTTGTTTTCGCATAGTTTGTAGAGTTGGTATGGTGTGTCTCTCTTGAGTTGTATTGGGCGCATCCCATCTAGGTCTGGTTTGCCGCCATCCTGACCCTCCAGATCTCGCATCTGCGGGACTACCTGGGTAAATGTTGTTGTTGTTATTGTTGTTGTTGTTGTTGTTGTTGTTGTTGTTGTTGTTGTTGTTGTTGTTGTTGTTGTTGTTGTTGTTGTTGTTGTTGTTGTAGTAGTAGTTGTTGTTGTATATATATAGAGGGAAGGGGGTGTGGGGGGTTGTTTTGGGGGAAATTTAAAGAAGGTAATCTCTCATAAAAATAAATTAGCTAACTAGACTCTTCCTCTTATATAAAACCCCCTATTTTCCTCTTTTTCTCTCACCTCTTCATTTTTTTTTGCACTCATCCCTCTCTCCCTCTCATCTCCATTTTCTTTCCTCCCTTCCCTCCCTCTCTTTCCTCTCGCCGGCGCCCACCCCAATCCGTCTCTCCCTCACGTCGCCCTCCCTCTCCTCGCCGTCGCCCTCTCCGACCACCTATGCCACCACCGTCGCCGCCACCGCCGTCGATTTCAGGTTCGTTCGCCCTCT
This sequence comes from Polygonum aviculare, assembly GCA_934048045.1. Classification (NCBI taxonomy): domain Eukaryota; kingdom Viridiplantae; phylum Streptophyta; class Magnoliopsida; order Caryophyllales; family Polygonaceae; genus Polygonum; species Polygonum aviculare. Next base: position 20,975,887 of record OW204026.1, read on the forward strand.
CCCTCTCCTCCCCCTTATCCCTCTCTTCTAGATCTAAACCCGTTGAAGCCAGATCTAGGCTCTTTGGAGCCAGATCTGGGCTCGTACGAGCAAGATCTAACCAGATCTAGGCTTGTTCGAGCCAGATCTAGGCTCCTACGAGCTAGATCTAGACTCGTTCGAGCCAGATCTAGGCTCCTACGAGGTAGATCTAGGGTTGGGCTTTTGAGTTTTTGGCTTTTGGGGTTTTTAGGATGACAAGTTCAGTTTTTTGGGGTTTGGGATGATTTTATGATTTTGGGTGATGACAAGTGGTTTTTTATGAGTTTTAAGCAATTTAAGTTTATTCTACGAATCTGACTGATGACAAGTTTTTTTTTAAGGGTTTTGGGATGATTTTTATGGGACTGAGTGATGACAAGTTGTTTTTAATAGGTTTTAGTGATGACACGTTTGTTTTTCATGTGTTTTGGTGATTATAAGTTTGTTTTACGAATCTGAGTGATGACAAGTTTGTTTTAAGTTTTTTGGGATGATTTTGGGTGATGACAAGTTGGTTTTACGGATTTGACTGATGACAAGTTCGGTTTGAATGATTTTAAAAGTTTTTAGGATGATTTTATGGGTCTGGGGTGATGACAAGTTCGTTTTGATGTGTTTTGATGATTCTAAGTTTGTTTTATGAATCTGGGTGATGACAAGTTTGTTTTAAGGGTTTTGGGATGACAAGGTGGTTTTAATGGGTTAATTTTTGCATTGTTAAATTTGTCTATATATTACTTTTAATTATGGCCTATTAGCTCAAATTGTAGAGCAACGTGCTTAACGCACAATAATGTGGGTTCAAATCCCACATAGGCATACTAATAAATTCTGATGACAAGTTGCATACGTGATGACAAGTTAGGGTGATGACAAGTTTTGTACGTGATGATAGGTTTTTTTGTACATGATGATAGGTTGAGTGATGACAAGTTTTTGTACGCAACGACACGTTTTTGTATGCGACGACACGTTTTTTATACGCTATGACAAGTTTTTTGTGCGCTATAACAAGTTTTTTTATAAGCGATGACAAGTTTTCTACGCAATGACAAGTTTTTCGTAACGGATGACAAGTTTTCTACGCAATGACAAGTTTTTCTACGCAATGACAAGTTTTTCATAAGGGATGACAAGTTTTCTACGCAATGACAAGTTTTTCCACGCAATGACAAGTTTTTCTAAGCGATGACAAGTTTTTATGCATGGTTACAAGTTTTTTTCAATTTTTCGGTGACAGGATTTTTGGATGATAGGATTTCCGATGACTGGATTTAATTGGGATGCGGTGGCATGCGTGTAAATTTTTTTTTTGACCAGGGGTATTTTTGGAAAAACGACTAGTTAGCACATAAATTTTCAAGGCAACCTATCCGCTCCACAAAACTCCCCAAATAGCCTACTCCCCAAATTTTCTCATATATATATATATATATATATATATATATATATATATAATCGGGTCGGCCAGGTCGGGTTCAGTTTTTTCCTTGGCTCGTTACTATTCGGATCAGGTTTCAAACTTAAAATTTTTGGTCGGTTCACATCGGTTTTTCGGATTAAGTAAGAATTTGACATCTCTAAGTTTATCTAATAAATTTTTAGAATATAAAAATTGAACATTTAATTATGGGTATATAGTAAAGAATTTAAAATTTGGACAAATACAAAGACGTCGATTGGACCAGCATCATACTCAATAAGAGATTGTCCGATAGAACGTCTTTGGTTGGTTAAAGGCAAAGACGTTGACTAGGCAAAGACGTTGGCTGCGCAAGCGTCTTTGCTTGACGTGTCCCTAGAAAACACATGCAACCATACAAAGGTGTTCAACTTTGTAGTAATAGCTGCACGAATTTACTGCAGCCGAATCTCTCAACCACCCTCACTTTACCTTCTACCTCCTCTCATCTCTCCCCCATTTCAAATCTAACTCACTCCGTTGAAGACGTTTTTCCTCTCCATTTCTTCATCAATCTTCTTCAAATCTCTATCGAAGTTATCAAAAAATTTGTAAGTGGAGTTCCTCAAGCATACAAAATTTAAGTACCCCCGATATCGTCGATAACCCTTCCAAGTTTAAGTACCACCGTAATATCAGTATGTGTTAATAATTTTGTGTATTTCTATTCAACTAATACATGCACTTAACTAATTGTAGAGTATTTTTCGCGATATATTAGTTAAATGATGTCTTTTTTGCATGATATATGAGTTAAGTTTGAATGTCATGTTAATTGATCGTTATTTGCAGGTTTATTCTAGAGTATTTGTATTGAATTATTACATGCACTTAATTAAAAAGTTTATTTTGAGCAAAAGCGAGTTAAATTGATAGCTATTTATTTTGGATTTTTAGTTGTAAAGAATGTAAATAAACAAAGTCCTAAATTAACGATTTACAATATTTTGCTAGCAAAAATGAGTTAGCTTATGGCTATTTGTCTTGGATTAATTGTAAATAATATACATAAAACGAACCCCTAAAAAATAGTACTTTAGGAAGTTTTAGGAAAAACGAGTTAATTCTTGACATTTTTGTTTTGGATTAATTGAAAATAATGTAGATAAAAAATAGTAAATGAATGAGTCAAATATGTTTTTTTTAGCAAATCCTAAATTAATGAGTTAAATTGTATTTTAGGTAAAATGAGTTAATTGATGGTTATTTTTTTATGAGTGAAACGAAATATGGTTGTATTGTAGTACACTTTGATTTCTAGGCTAGACTATAGTATAATTGTATTTCATTATTTTAATGTAGTGAGGACGTAGTCAAGAAAATGGACAAATTTTTTTAACATGATTATAGATATAATCTATACTTCTTTTAAAATTAGTTGAAATAGAATATATGTAGGAACATATGTCGTCAAAAGCATGTCGTAAAAATATATCGGTACATATATATATATATGAAGATCGAAATCGATCACAACTTTATATTTGCGTTATTAACATATAAATCATATGGATTTGGTTGATTTATACATTGTTTAAGGTAGAAATGGATAATCATGGAAACAATCCTTGGGCACATGGAATGGAGTCGTTTACGAGCTTGCTAACAGGTATTTAGTATGGGCAAGGTCCTTATATCGTTCAACATGCTCAAGGTCCGTATCCTATTTAGTACGGGCAAGATCCCTATGCCGTTCAGCATGCTCAAGATCCCTATACAGTTCAATGTGGACCGTTACTCCTACTTCAGGTATGCAACCATTTATTATTGGACCCTTACTCCTACTTCAGGTATGCAACAATTTGTATCGACAATTATGTAAAGCTGGGGTGGTGCCACCTTAGCATATTTGTATCGACACTTATGTAAAGCTTCTAAAAGGAATAAACAAGAAATCATTGGACCCTTACTCCTACTTCAGGCATGCAACCATTTATTATTCGTAATTTGAGCAAATAATTTGTCGTAACCATATATTACATTCATATAGTTATGGGCATGGGAGCATTTCCCAATCGGAAGGCCAAGATGCATCGGTTTTTCGGCAGATGAACAAAATCCAACCAAGAGGAGAAATGAGGCAATGAGGTTGGCCAGGTCAAGTAGATCTGCTGGTTCACCACCTCCTCCATTAGGCATACAAGTTCAACGTGGCCGGGATTCATTAGCATTGAAGTAAGTATATTCACCCTCTAATACTCCTTATAATTAGCCATTTTAGCTAGTGACCACTTTTACTTCCTTTTTCCTAGGTGGGTTAGATGTAGTTATAGCTATGATGATGCACCTACTGCGCTTCGATGTTACAAAGATACATTTCACATGATGCGTCAAGACCAGGTTTGTTTTCTTACAGAAGCAGCTGGTGTTTATATCTTCATTAGTTTCATGCTATAAAAATATGCTTAGTTTTTGCAGTTTATTTGGGAGGCATACTTTGATGATATATTAGCTTCCCTTCATCCCATCTGTCGAGCGACACCTGATATGTGGAGGACACAGGTGCTTCTGATTTGCTTTGATATAGTTGAGCATCATCGGCCTAAACTTGTGATGCAACAATCCGGATATCCACAAGATGTGCGAACTGGGTGCACCTATGATACAAACCTACATGAGATAGATATGAGGGGAAAGCCTGACACTGATTGGGCAAAGCTTCATAAGAAATTTATCGTACAGTGGGATAGATTTGCTTCTTCGGTAGCTGCCCCGCCTGCTGTTGAACTTGGAAAATCTAGTCTTGAAGAACGTTATATGACTTGGTACCGATAGATCATGCATCGATTCATTAGTGTCTTGAGTGAATCTCGAACAAATAAATTTGTCAAGACCCTGCTGAGTATAGCGAAGTCAGGATCGTTCACGGGAGTTAGTAGAACTATAGTCTAGCAATCAAACTACGAAAGCAAAACAAAACAAAATAAAGCAAAACGAGCCAAACAAACACAACTGCACACTTCTGGGGAAGGTTGTGGCCGACCTTCGACAGAACCTAAAATCACACATAAACACTCACTGGAGGAGGTCGTGGCCGACCTGCAACTGGTAGGGGCCGACCTTTCTGGGCAGGGAAATATGCTTTGTAAAAATACGGGAAAACAACTATGGGAAGGGATTCACCACAACATAATCATGCATTCAAACAATGATAAAGGATCAACTCAACTTTTAATCTCATGGGTGACTTTCGTCACAATAGAAACACATTAAAACCTCAACTTTCATGGAGATGTTAACATGCAATCCAACTTGTTTTCTAAGGGTTTTAACTTTCATCTTAACCTGGATAGTCCCAATTCACAGCATAATCTTTTAATTCAGTTACAAACAAGAACAAGCCCCAATTTTCATCAAGGAATTAAGCATGCAAGAAGGATTGAAGGGTAGAGGTTACAAGTCAAGCATGGATCAAAGCATCAAAGTCTCAAATGCATGTTCATGATGGGTTTCACCCCACACCTAGCAAGACTACTCACACTTCATCGAACACACAAGTAACACAAGAGAGGAGGGAGACATAGTCGAACAAACAACTTAAATTAAACAAGAGATTCAAACTTACAAACTTCACAAACCCACAATCTTCCTGCAAACCATTGTCTTCCATCTTCCTCCAAGAAACAGCCAACTAAGACAAGCTTTCTTCCCTCACCATTCCCTTACAAAGCTCACTTTCCACCCTTTCCTCCTCCTTCTTCCTCACCCCAGCCAACTCTCTCTCCCCCACCCTCCTCTCACACCTTGAGCTTTTTCAAAAACAAAAGCTATCTCAAAGAAGAGCCAAAAAGCCCTTTTGAAGCAGCACAAAAAGTCAACATGCAAGTTTGCCACCTCTGCCAATTCTGCCACAGCCGCCCACCTTTTTTTTTCGAATTTCGAAATTCCCGCAAAAAAACATTACTTGGGCGGCAAGGATTTACACGGGTTGACATTGGTCACCTCGCAGCCGACCAAGTTCTAGGTCGCAGCTCAGGTGGTCGTAGCCGACCATAGGGAGGTCGGCGCCGACCCACTGCAGGGGACTTGGTTTCTCTCGTTCTTGCTTCGTTATTGCTCCAAGTGATCGGTCCTTTGCTCTGTGTTTCTTCTTTCATCTTCCTTGAATTCCTTGAGCTCCTTGTACTTCTTTGAGGCGCCTTTTGTTGCAAACTTGTCTCTTGATTCTTTGAAGGGTTTTTGACCTTATGACTCTTGAAAACTCACTCTTCCTAGAATGCTCCGAAATGAAAGGAAACTTCTCCTAAAACGCTGCAAATACCTTCAAAACACAAAACAACAAACAAACGATTGCAACTCTCGAAAGAGAGTCGAAATCTTATGCAAAACACACAAACATAAAGGAAAACATGCAAAACACACTAGAAAACAACCTAAGAAATCTAACTAAAAAGCACGACATCAAAATACCCCATACTTAGACTTGCTTGTCCTCAAACAATCACTTCACATGCATCGATACCAAATAACATGCCCAAGAATGCCTTTAAGGAAAATAAGCACAAGATAGAACAATGAGCTAACAACTTCGATATCCTAGCACACATGTGTAAATTCTAAGCAATAACAATCCAACCTCACAAGGACAATGTGTTTCACTCACTTTCAAGTGTTTAGGATATAACAATGAGCACTCAATCTCAATTCCAAATGCAAAACCTCATAGACAATGGAACTTATATTCAAAGTTCTCTACCGAAGAAATCAAAACGGGTTAAATCATCAAGAGAACTTAGGTGGCTCAATGAAGACTTCAAAGAAGTTTCATTCGGCCGGGTTGTAATAGGGCTTGGTATTTCAAAGGGTATGGAATAGTTTGGTCTTGTGGTGCTAATGAATCCGGGAACCTAGACTCCTAGACTTCAAAACTCAACTACACTCAACCAACTTCTTCTTTCTTCCTCCAAACACCAAACACTTGATCTTTCAAAGCACTCTCTTCACTTCACCTATTCCTTTGACTTTCTCTTATGAAGAAGCTTTGGCTTTAGCTCTTATTCAAAGACTCTCTTTTTGATTTTTCTCCCCCCTCCTTCTAGCGCCATTTTTTTTTAATTATTTACTGGAGGAGGTCGGCGGCGACCTAGTGTTGGTCGGCACCAACCTACTGCAGAGAACTCTAGTGCTCACTACACACGTGTTACCCGAGCCACAACTTCATCTTTTTACATGATTTTCTTAAGACAACTCCTTTACTCTCTCCCTTCACAATCTCTTCATCCTCACCCCTCATCCACATCAACATCACAATCCATTCAAAGTCCTAATTCCCGGATTAAGGGGGTCAAGCTCATAATGGCTAGGATACTTTTGTGGGGCTAGAAATAGGGCTTAAAGCTCAAACAAGGGGTTTCAAACAAGGGATCATTCATAGGTAGGATGAAAAGGGGAGAAATGGGCTAATGAAATTAAGTTCAATATCATTTGATCTAACAAGTAATGAATATATCTCCATTGGTTTCAAATAAGCATGCCACTGTCAAGTGGTAGATGCATTTGAAAGAGTAAAAATCGCACACGAAAGAATAAGGAATAAAACATACATCCTTGTGGCCAAAAGATTTCTCACTTAGGTTCAAATTGTTGGATTGCTTTTACTTAGAATTATGCATGCTCAATGTTCATTATAAGCTCAAAATTCAAAAAGCAAGGTCATGAATAGGCAATCTTTCAAAGCAAGATATAAGGAATCCCATGATGATGCAAATAATCACTATCCTAGGACATCTTAGCTAAGGTATTTATCATCATAAAAATTAAAACAAAAAGACTCAATCATGCTTGGACACTAACAATCATGCAAACACACACACAACATGCAAAGACACACAAAACACAAACAAGTAGTCTCCCCAAAAACATCCCATACTTAATACATCAATGTCCCCATTGATTAAAAAGTAAAGAGAGGGAAAAGAGACACATACTTGAACTTGGAGCATTGGTGGAGAAGGTTCACCTTTGAGGAGGTTGAGGGAATGGAGAATCCGGGAACATCTTTTGAGCGAGCCAAACATTGTATGCAAATTGGGCTTGGCGGTCTTCATCGTATTCGTTCCGGAAGGCGTTGAAGCTTTGAGTCACATTTTGGAAGAAAGGGTGGAAAGTGGAAGAAAGGAAGTAGATCTAGTGGTTTATGGGCAATGGAGTGAATGAGAGCTTTTGGGAGTTCAATGGAGGTAAGGTCGGGGTTGTGGCTGCTAGGTCGTGGGAGATAACAAAAAGAAGGTGGGGAAGGGATAAAAAGTGTAAAGAAAAAGTTCAGGGGCATACCTGTAATTTCCCGACTTTTTGAACAATTTTTACCTTCGCCGGAGTAGGTCGGCTGCGACCAAGGAGAGGTCGGCGCCGACCAGTTCCAGAGAGCTTCCAATCCACTTTGTTTTGTTCGTCTCCAACTTCTTGCACCCGATCAAAGCCTCGGGTTCCTACAAAATGCTAATGGAAATGCAAGGCAAACTACCTATCTAGTCTAAGAAAAGGAAAGAACGGGTTGCCTCCCGAAAAGCGCTTTCTTTAACGTCTTTGAGCTAGACGAGAAGTACCTTAGCTAGATGGCGGTTGCGAGAGCTCATGTGGCTCGGATTTCCTCATCGGGTTCCACCTTTTCATAGTACTTCTTCAAGCGGTGGCCGTTGACCTTGAAAATTCCTACATTGTCATCTATGAGATCGACCGCCCCATGCAAGTACATACGATGAACCGTGAATGGTCCACTCCATCGGGTTCTCAACTTCCCGGGAAAGAGGCAAAGCCTAGAATTGAAGAGGAGCACTCGGTCATCGGCCTTGATGGTTTTGGGCACAAGCTTTCTATCATGCCACTTCTCGGTCTTCTCTTTGTAGATCTTCGAGTTCTCATATGCATTAAGCCTCAATTCCTCTAGCTCTTGCAAGTCTATGAATCTTTTTGCTCCGGCCGCGTCGAGGTCCATGTTGAGCTCCTTGAGAGCCCATAAAGCCTTATGTTCGAGCTCGACGGGCAAGTGACATGACTTGCCATACACAAAATTGAAAGGAGTGGTGTGGAGTGGTGTCTTATAGGCGGTGCGGTATGCCCATGAAGCATCATTAAGATTGGAAGACCAATCTTTTCTTGAGCGGGACACCGTCTTCTCCAGAATACTCTTAATTTGCCGGTTAGAGACTTCCACTTGACCACTAGTTTGAGGATGATAAGGTGTGGCCACCTTGTGAGAAACCCCATACTTGGTCAAAAGAGATTCAATGCTCCTCTCAATGATATGTGAACCACCATCACTAATAAGAACTCGGGGTACAACAAAGCGGGGAAATATGTTGGTCTTCATGAACTTAGCCACCACTCGTGCATCATTTGTTCTTGTGGCTACGGCCTCGACCCACTTGGAAACATAGTCAATCGCTACGAGTATGTACTTGTAGGGACCCGAAGAGGGGAAGGGTCGCATAAAGTCTATACCCCAAACATCAAAGAGTTCCACTTCCAAGATTCCGGTGAGCGGGTTCTCGTTCCTCCATGTGATGTTTCCCGATCTTTGGCATTCTTCACAAGTGGTCACATAAGCTTGCACATCCTTGAAGATAGTAGGCCAATAGAATCCACTTTGAAGAATATTCGCGTTTGAATTCCTTAGCATGGCCTCCCGTTGGAAGAGTGTGGCAATGACGGATAACTCCTTCTATCTCCTCGTCCGACACACAACGCCTAAAGATGTGATCGCTCCCTTGCTTAAATAAGTAAGGATCATCCCAATAGTAGCGCTTGACGTCGGGGAGTAACTTCTTCTTGGCTTGGGAAGTCAACCCATCCGGAACAATGCCACCTACAACATAATTGGCAAAATCCGCAAACCACAGGGCTTTCACCCCCTTAATATCATCTATTGAGTGTGAAATGGGAGAAGGGTGTTGGGACGCTATCAAGGACGCTTGCGTACTTGTTAGTGTACCACACAACCGTCCCTTAGTTTTGATATGACAAACTCACTTTGATTATAATAAATTTGTCCAAGTGTTCAGGAACGCCAGTGACAAAAAGGACAATAAGTGTGTGGACGTTCTCTAGGCTTAGGGACGCTAGCTACCAGGAAGTAAGGACCAGCAAGAGAATACATGAGCAAAGACGGAGTCCCAAGCAAGTAGGAACGCAAGCAGAGCGTCCTTACTCTCTAGCCGACAAGATGACATCACTCGACAATATTTGATCGTCAAGGACACGTGGAGACCGATCCTGTAGCAGAGTCCAACACTACGTGGCGGACGATCCTGTAGCAAAGTTCATCAACACGTGGCGGCAGATCTTGTAGCGCAGTCCATCACACACAGCTGGATACAGGAAGCTTTCTCATCACCGCCATACTACGTGGAGAAAGATCCTATAGCCACGTCCTCGAAGGGCATGATCGTCCGAAGACGGAAGATGCCCTTACCAAAGTTCTATAAATAGCCCAAGGCATTTATTGTGACGTTAACGCTTTCAGAGAATATTCAGAGAGTATTCAGAGAGAATCAGAGGAAAGCGACTCACTCAAGAACACCAAGAACAAGCTCAAGAACACTCAAGAACCGTTCTGGGCTTGTGTTAGATTAAGTGAGAATTGTAACCCAAATCACAACTTGTTTGTAATTCAGAAAACCTAAAAAGAAAGAGAGAGTCCTATAACGTACTGTAGGACGTAGGGATAGAAGTCCTTTAGAAGATTAAACTCGCTTGAGTTGTAGGCTTAAAGGAGAACTTTACTAGTGGACTTAGGATGCTACTAAGTGCTAGAGAAGTGTAAAGGACTCGCCAGTACAACACAAGGACGTTTAATAAGAAAGGAAAAGCTATTCAAAAATCCTCCTAGGAGGTAGAGGTTTACACTCAAGGACTACTTGGTCTTGAGTGGTTCCTCTATAAATCGTTGTGTTCTCTACTTAGTAAGTTCACCTGTTTAGTTCTTTAATTCCGCTGCATAACTAAAGGACGCCCTTATACTTAGTACGGACACCTCACTCAAGGACGCCTTTATCCAAGTAAAGGACGTCCCTCTCGAACTAACGATCCAACAATTGGTATCAAAGTAGGCGCACTAGATTTTGTTGAGTTGCAGGTGAAAAATGGACATGGAACCAATCAGAATTTCTTTTGTGAAGCCTCCGCGTCTGACGGACGGCAACTTCAATCGCTGGAAGATAAGATTTGAGAACTTCTGCAGGAGTCAGAACTATCAATGCTGGAAAGTAATCATGAAGGGTGACCTCAAAGTCCTTGCGGACAAGGCCGACAAAGAGGACGAGTAGGGTCACGATGAATTCAAGCTGATGGAAACGAATGCTAAGGCAATCTGTTTTCTTCAAGCGTCCCTCTGTGAAAGGGACACCACTAGAGTCAGTAATTTGGCAACTGCCAAGCTACAGTGGAAAGCTCTCGAGAAATACCACGTAGGAACTGCTGAGATGAAGGAGGACGTTCAACTCGAAATCAAGAGAGAGTTCTATGCCTTCAGAATGCTGCCCAATGAAACGGTTAAGGACTACTCATACCGTTTTGAAGCTCTTGTCACCAAGATGAAGAACTTGGGTATCCCAGAAGCTGAAGTTTCAATGAGGAACAGAGTTCAAGTAGTCATTGATGGACTTACAGGAATCTGGAACTTTGATAGAACTACTTTCAAGGAGAATCAAGCCAACAAGACGCTTGATATGGAAGAGATCTACGGGTAGCTGAGGCAGTACGAAGCAAGGAGGAACTCTGACATGGCTTAGCTAGGACGGAACCCACAAACAGATCTTGCTTTGGCATCAACAACGCCAGAGTACGCTGAGTACCTACGTCGCCAAAGAGATCTAGCATTGATGGTGGACACTAATAAGAATGAGAATCGTGAAAAGATGCGCGTCCAAGCGTTAAAGGAGAAAGAAAGCAAGTCAAAGGAACTGCTTGATGAAGAGGAAGAACTTCCTCTTCTGCACAAAGCTCTCCGTTCCTATGGTAAAAGGAACAAATACTTCAACAAGCACAAGATGCCTTACAAGAAGGAAAGTCCCAAGTACACAGAGGCAGAAATGAAAGAACTCACTTGTTACAAATGTAACAGGAAAGGACATTTTGCTAAGAAGTGTACCACGGGAATGTCCTCCAAGGAAATGAAGACAAAATCTCTCATTGGAGCGTACGCAGCTGCATGGGACGATCTTAGTTCTGATGATGAAGAACAAGAAGACCAAGTCGCGTACATGGCAATGGAGGACGCCCCAACTGTTGAAGAGAACGCCTCCAAAAATGAACCAGAGGTAACACATGATTCCATGATGAGTTCCTTAGAGAAATGTTCAAAAGCAAAGCTTATTAAGCTCATTGGTAAAATCATGGAAGAAAGTCTTGCTATGAAACATAGAATGGATAAACTTGAAGATGAAAACATTGTAGTTGAATGTGAGAACTGTGCTACAGTGTCTTTACAACTAGAGTCCTCCTGTGAAGAAAGTAAATCGCTAAAAACTGAAGTGATGTGTCTTAAACTAGAGAACGCAAAGCTTAGGGAAGAAGTGAAAGTGTTTGGAAAGAGTCCTATCATTGAGGAAGTCAGACCAATGGTTTTGTCCCACCCAAAAGAGGACTAGGTTATGAGTCCGACACTAGGAACTCTCTCCCAAGAGACTTTGAGGCAAGCAAAAATTCAGAACTTGAACTTGAAAGGGAGAAAACTAAGAACCTTCTTGAGCGAATTAGAGTCCTAGAGAGTGGAGAGAAAGGTCAAGAGGACTACTACACTAACTCCACAAGTCATAGGATCTATAAGAAAATTGCTAAGGGGGAAGGTTCTAAAGTTTGCAATCCACAAAAAATGAAAGAGAACAAAATCCAACGTCCCAATAAGAAGTATTACCTTGGTACTTACTACAGGACGTGCTGGTACTGTGAACAAGGAGATCACTTTAAATATGATTGTGTCAAATTAAAGAAGACATTGAAAATGGAAAAGCTGCTAGGACTAATAATGAAAATGATGAGTCCGTCCCTAAGGCTAATACTAGGCGTCCTAGACGTACTAGAAGTTCTTTCTGCAAGCATGCTATTTCAAATGATGTTAAAATAAATGACTACATGTAAGAACCAGAGTTCTATTACTGTAACGAACCAGGTAAGGAACACCTTGCCTGGGTCGCCAAACACTAACTTTGTTTTGGCAGGTGGAAGTGAGGGGACGCCCATGGATCATTGATAGCGGCGCCTCAAATCATATGACAGGAAGCCAGATCCATCTCACTTCTATCCAAAGTAGTGCCACGGGAGGAACTGTCTCGTTTGGCAACAAGGGCAAGGGAAAGATCAAAGGGACGGGAACTGCAATTTTGAATTCGTCCATCAAAGCATCAAATGTCAGTCTTGTTGAAGGACTTGGCTTCAATCTTCTAAGTGTCTCTCAAATGTGTGATCAAGGTGAGATCAAAAGAGTGCCTTGTTATTAACAAGAAGTCAAACAAAGTTGTTCTCAAAGGAGTACGCCAAAATAATGTCTACATCTTCAACCAAGAGTTCAAGCCTGCATCTGAGTTGTGTCTATCTGTTTCAAAGGAGGACGCTGACCTCTGGCATCGCCGTCTTGGCCATGCTGGACTAAGCACAATCCTTAAGCTACATAAAAGAAATCTTGTGAAGGGACTTCCCTGAATTGATCCTGAGAAAGTTGAACAGTGCGAAGCCTGTATCAAAGGGAAGCAAACAAGAACGTCCTTCAAGTCCAAAAATAAAGTCAGTACGAAGAAGCCTCTGGAACTTCTCCATATGGATCTGTTGGATCGTTAGTACTGAGGGACGGCCTTTACTTAGGTAAAGGCGTCCTTTGGTTAGGCGTTCCTACGAGGAGTAGGAGCGTCCTTGAGTAGTGCAGCGGAAATAGTACTAAACAGGTAAGTAATGAACGCAATGAATTATAGAGGAACCACTCAAGACCAAGTAGTCCTTGAGTGTAAACCTCTACCTCCTTGGAGGATTTTTGAATAGTTCTTTTGTTTATATTGAACGTTCTTACAGTTGTATTGGCGAGTTTTTACAGTTCTCTGACACTTAGCTTTTCCCTAAGTTCACTTGTAAAGAACTCCTTTAAGCCTACAACTTAAGCTATAGTTCAATCTACTAAAGGACTCTATTCCTACGTTCTGCAGTACTTCGCAGAACTCTCTCTCTCTCTTTTTGGTTACAAACTGTTTTGTGGTTTGGGTACAAAATCTCACTCGATCTAACTCAGGTCTAAACACTGTTCTTGAGTTCTTGAGTTAGTTCTTCGTGTTCTTGAGTGAGTCGCTTTCCTCTGATTCTCTCTGAATATTCTTGAAAGCGTTAACGTCACAATAAATGCCTTGGGGCTATTTATAGGACTTGGGGAAGGGCGTCTTTTCTTTGGGACGATCATGCCCTTCATGGACGTGGCTACAGGATCTTCCTCCACGTAGTAGGGCGGTGATGAGGAAGCTTCCTGTATCCAGCTGTGTATGATGAACTCCGCTACAGGATCAGCCGCCACGTGTTGATGAACTCTGCAACAGGATCGTCCGCCACGTAGTGTTGGACTCCGCTACAGGATCGGTCTCCACGTGTCCTTGGATGATCAAACATTTTCGTGTGATGTCATCCTGTCGGCTAGTGAGTAAGGACTTCTTTCCTGCGTTCCTACTTGCTTGGGACTCCGTCCTTGCTCAAGTAGTCTCTGGCTGGTCCTTACTTCCTGTTAGCTAGCGTCCCTAAGCTTATGGGACGCCCATACACACTTGTTGTCCTTTTGGTCACTGGCGTTCCTGAACACTTGGACAACTTTATTAGAATCAAAGTGAGTTTGTCATATCAAAACTAAGGGACGGTTGTGTGGTACACTAACAAGTACGCAAGCGTTCTTGATAGCGTCCCAACAATTTCCCCCTTTTTGATAATGACAAACTCTTCAGCAAAATAGTTTTGGCGTTTGAACTTAGCATGCATGAAAACTTAAAAGCGTCCTCTAACACTTAGAGAAATTTCATTTAGCACAAGTTTTCATTCTTTGATTCTCTAACATTTGGATTTTAGGGAGAGAAAAGCGTCCTAGAATTTTCTAGGCGTCCTCTAGTTTATTCTAGCATGGTCGTTCCTTAGACTTTTCACTTAATATTTCCCCCTTAACACTTGCTTATTCTAGATAACTATTTTATAGCGCATCTCTGCAAAACTACACTTCCCCCTTTTGGCATCATCGAAAAGGATAACAAGTGATAAGGACGTTAGCACAAACACATAACTAAAAGCAGTGGAACGCTTAAACACACATGTGAACACAAACAAAGGATTGCCATTCAAACAGAATTAAGAGTACGGTTATTAAAAACCAAGATTATAGTGTTTGAAGTTCAAAAGAAGCAAAAGCAAAATAATAGGGGATTAAAAAGGGGTGGTGGCAATCAGTTAGAACGGCTCTGGTCTTGATAAAACTTGAGCAGTTGTTCTTAAAGTTCAGCAGCCTTGGAGAATGCAGAGGACAAGTCCTTTAGGGCAGAGAAGATGAGGCACTAGTTGTCCATTATTGCGCCCATGAGTTCGGCGGGAGGATGTTGGGCAATGTTTGTTGGGGCAGAACGGGGCAGAGGGCTTGAACTAGAAGAGGGAGCGTCCATAGGAGTAGCTGGAGGAGGAGAAGAAGCCATTAGCATCTGATCAAGAGCGGCAAAGTCGACGGCTGGCTCTTCTTCATGAACGGACTCGTGCTGCAAGGAGGCAAGGCGTTCTTCCTCAGCTTCAGCTGCGAGACGTTCTTCCTCAGCCTTCTTCCTGGCTTCCTCAGCCTCAACTTCTTGCTGTTTGATCACTGAAGGCAACTCTTCGTTGTGCCTGATCTCGACAAGTCCCATCTTTGCGTTCCACTTCAAGCCAAGTTCTTCTGAAGGAGCGCTTTCATCATAGGCGTTCTGAGACTTGAGGATGAGCTTAACAAGACCTGGGTATGGCAAGGCATGGCGCTTCCTCCCACACTTAGCCATGTGTTGCATAACAATTCTGGCTAGATTGATGGGGCGGCGTTCAAGAAGAGCGTCAATGAGTATAATATCATGTGTTTGAACGATTGACCTCTTCTCCTGCCTAGGAAGGACGGCGCAACAGATGAAGTAATGAGCTATGGCGCCTACCTTGCTCAAAACGTGAGCAACCCTGTCCAGTCCCAATGGCCTTTTGCCCTGAAAGATATGTTCAACCAGAGGGAGTTCTTCATCAGTTGTCTCAAACCCGCCTTCTGGAAGAGTGCTTAGCGCGTTGGACGGGGGCTTTGTGGACCAATGAAGACTCTGAGCTACGGTGGAAAGAGGTACATTTACGTTCTCGTAGATGATTTTTCTCGATTCACTTGGGTTCTTTTCTTGGTGTCAAAAGCAGATTGTTTCAATGCATTCAAAGTCTTCATCAAACAAGTGGAAGTTGCCCTTGGGACGCCTCTAAAAGCCATACGATCAGACCATGGGACGGAGTTCCAAAACTCAGAATTCCTGGCCTACTGTGATCAACATGGCGTCTCTCACAACTTCTCAGCTCCAAGGACTCCTCAACAAAATGGAGTTGTGGAATAAAAGAATAGGACGTTGGAGGATATGACAAGGACTATGCTTTTAGCGAATAGCGTCCCCAAGTACTTCTGGGCGGAAGCTATTGCTACAGCATGCTACATCATCAATCGTGCCATGATCCGTCCTCTGCTGAAGAAGACGTCCTATGAGTTGTTGAATGGAAGGAAGCCTCGCATTGACTATCTCACAGTTTTTGGGTGCAAGTGCTTCGTCCACAACAACGACAAAGAAGGACTTGGAAAGTTTGATGCAAGGAGTGATGAAGCCATATTCCTTGGGTACTCTCTCAAAAGCAAAGCATATAGAGTTTTCAACAAAAAAGGACTCTTAAGCTTGAGGAGAGTATTCATGTTGTGTTCAAAGAGAGTTCTTCTCACAAAGAAAAACAAAGTAAGAAAGAACGCTCTTCCTCACAACAACAGGACGACTTTGAAGACGAAGTTGAAGCTTGGTCCTCTGGAAAGTACTATGTTCCCAAGGACGCTACTCCAAATCCAGAAGAAGTCTCAGTGGACGCTCCTAGTATTGATCAAGGAGTTCCCTCTCGTAGTGAATCTTCCGTTCAACAAGATGTGGCTGAATCAAGTCAACAAGGTGAGCAACGCCAAGGTGTGGACGCTCTCTCTAAGGGGGAACAAACTGAGGACGATGCTCAAGATGATAGTGATGATTCCGATGGAGATATCGATCCAAGATTTGTTCAACTGTTTCAAAGGGAGTCCCGTCTCTCAAGGGACCACCCAACAACTCAGATTGTCTCAGATATCTCTCAAGGAGTTCAAACAAGGTCAGCTGCAAGCAAGTCCCAAAGTGCAAATTTAGCTTTTTGTTCGTTCAACACCTTTGTGTCTATGGTGGAACCAAAGAACATCAAGGAAGCACTCCAGGACGCTGACTGGATTCAAGCAATGCAAGAAGAACTTAATCAGTTTGAAAGGAACAAAGTTTGGACCCTCGTCCCTCATCCCAAAGGCAAAAACATCATAGGGACGCGTTGGGTGTTCAGAAATAAGCTTGATGAAAGTGGACGCGTGTCAAGGAACAAGGCAAGACGTGTGGCTCAAGGATTCAAGCAAGAGGAAGGCATTGATTATGATGAGACCTTTGCTCCTATTGCAAGAATTGAGGCCGTCCGTCTCCTTATTGCCTTCGCCGCTCACAAGGGGTTCAAGTTATTTCAGATGGACGTCAAGACTGCCTTTCTCAATGGAAAACTCAAGGAGGAAGTGTATGTTGCTCAGCCGCCTGGCTTCGAGGATGCCTCTCACCCAGACCATGTGTACTACTTAGACAAAGCGCTTTATGGACTCAAGCAAGCTCCTCGTGCATGGTACGACAGGTTTGCGTCCTTTCTTTTGTCTCATGGATACACAACAGGTTCAATTGATAAAACTTTGTTCATTAATAAAATTCACAAGGACATTTTGATTGCCCAAGTCTATGTTGATAATATAGTCTTTGGTAGTACTAACATGAAACTTGTAGATGAGTTCAAGTCCTTGATGAGTAGTGAGTTTGAGATGTCCCTCATCGGAGAACTCAATTTCTTTCTGGGACTTAAAATAACCAACTCAAGGAAGGGACGCGTATTCATCAACAAAAATATGTTCATGAAATGCTTGAAAAATATGGGATGAACACGTCCAAGCCTGTTGCTACTCCTTGTTCTCCCAATTCGCGTCTTTACGCAGATGAACAAGGGAAGGACGTTGATCAAACGTTTTACAGAGGAATGATTGGCTCTTTGCTCTATTTGACCGCAAGCCGTCTCGATATCATGTTTGCCGTTTGCTTGTGTGCACACTTCCAAGCGAATCCAAAGGAGTCCCACATGCAAGAAGTCAAGAGGATCTTTCGCTATCTCAAGGGACGCGACGATCTCTGCCTTTAGTATCCAAGGAAGACGTCCTTCAAACTTGTTGGCTACTCGGACGTTGATTATGTTGGTCATGTAATTGACAGAAAAAGCACTTCGGGAATGGCAAAGTTCCTTGGTTCATGCTTAGTCTCATGGGGATCAAAGAAGCAGAACTATGTGGCGCTTTCAACTACCGAAGTTGAGTACGTTGCTGCTGCCTCGTGCTGTTCACAAGTCATCTGGATCAAATATGAACTTGAGGACTACGGTATCAATCTTAAAACTATTCCCATTCGTTGTGATAATACAAGTGCAATTGAAATT
Source organism: Polygonum aviculare (assembly GCA_934048045.1). Classification (NCBI taxonomy): domain Eukaryota; kingdom Viridiplantae; phylum Streptophyta; class Magnoliopsida; order Caryophyllales; family Polygonaceae; genus Polygonum; species Polygonum aviculare. The sequence goes on from OW204026.1 coordinate 20,994,104, forward strand.
TCTAAGAATCCTGTTTTTCATTCACGCACAAAGCATATTCATATAAGGCATCATTTCTTGCGTGATAATGTTGAACTAGGACTTATTAGTATGGAGCATGTAAGGAATGAAGACCAAATAGCTGATATTTTCACTAAGGCGCTTGATATAGATGATTTGCTCTATTTTGTATAGGTAAACTCTTGTATTTTAGGGCTATATTGAGTGTGTTTAGGTTAGAGTTTGTGCGTAATTGTAATATCTAGGCCGAAGACACAAGGATGCAAGATTCAAGAGTTATAAGGCGTTTTGAGCTGTCTTCCCGACACCACTTTCTTGCGAAGGCTATATCTTGAGCTATAGAGGTCGGATTGAGCTGATTCCGGTGCTATTGGAAAGCTAACTTCAAGGGATTCAATTCATCTTTTTACACCGAAGTCAGATTCTGTTGAAGGGTTTCTCGAACAAATAAATTGTATTCAAGACCCAGCTGAGTATAGCGAAGTCAGGATCGTCCACGGGAGTGAGATTAGTGCTAAGTTTAGTCGAACAAACTACGAAAAGCAAAGAAAACAAGGGCAGAACAACTCAGGCTCGACCCAAAGAGGGTCGATCTCGACCCTAAGGGGGGTCGATCCTGAGAGTAGAAAGAGGCACGAACGCACACAAACGCACACAAAACACTAACAAGGCTCGAACACGATCTAGGGGAGGTCGAGATCAAGGCAAAATCACGAATTTCAATCAATAAAAAGGGCAAATCCTAGGGCTAGGGCTACCACAACAACAACCATACATGCTTTCAACAAGAATTCACAACTATCATGCAATCTAGATCATAGAAAAGTTAACTTTCGCAAACAATTCAAGTTATTCAATCAACTTTCGCAAATCAAACAACTTTCTACCTATCCTTCAACCTAGGAATATCAACTTTCGCAAATAATCCTATTAGAACTAATCAAACAATCAACTTTTCACTTTCGCTATGGTTAATCACAAGACATGCCTCAACTTTCGCAAAGGATTAAGCACAAGATAGATAGATATGATCATTAAGCATTCAAGTCATGAATTCAAGTTTTAAACATGCATGATTGTGTTGGGTTTTTGCCCAACCCTAGAACTTAAGAAGACTACTCACACATGGCAAAGAAGAACAAGGAAGAAGAAGAAGAAGACATGATCAAACCAAACTAAAATTCAACTAAAAACCAAAGAACAAATCTTACAAACCTCAAACTTGTTCTCCAACTCTTCTCCCTACTCTCCAAGTCTTGATTATCAATTGATGAATCCCCAAAACATCCAAAGTATCCCAAAGCATGAATTTTCTAAAACTATAGGTTCAACCTCCTTTTATAGACAAAAAGGAGTCCTAATCTAGCTAGGAAACATAAACAAAACGCCTTCCTAAAATACAGATTTGGAAACTTCAACATGTAATCCGGATAGAAGGAGAGTCGGCGCCGAGGTTCGACCCCCATAGGGTCGATATCGACCCCCTCAGGGTCGATCCTGAGCTTTGTTTTCCTTGCGCTCCAAGTTTGGTCAAGTGGCTCGAGTTCGACCCTTCTTGGCTCGATCCCGGGGTCGATTTCTTCACTTCTCTTCTTGATTTTGCTTCTCTTTAGCTCCTCTTCATGGCTCTTCCACTTTAAATCTTCCTCTAAGCTCGTCCATCCTCTCCTAGCCTCGCTCCAAACTCGTCTTCAAGCTCCAGAAACACCTACAAAACGACACAAAAGCGCGTAGTTTCCGAATCTCAAAGAAATACGAAAACTTATGCAGAAAGACTCAAAAACACAAGACTCAACTACGAAAAACAACTTAAACTAACCTATCTAGACCCTAAAAATCTACCTAAAATGCGGACATCAAAACACCCCATACTTAGACTTGCTTGTCCTCAAGCAATAATCATGCAAATTAAGACCAATAACATAATCTTCAATCATAGCCCTTGTCAAAACTTTTTAACACAAGTGAAAAAGTAGACAAGTAACTTTAACGTCATCACGTATGTTTAAATCTCAAGCTAGGCAACCACAATCCAACCTTACAAGGGATATAAATGTGTTTCTCTCAACTCTCATGTGTTTAGGCTATCAAGTCAACTCTCATCTCAATCTTTATGCAACATTTACTTTATCATTGAGACTTATATCACCAATCTCTCTACCTAGAGAAGTCAAAACACATCAATATTCATAAGAACTTAGGCTCAATGAAATCTTCATAGAAGACTCATTCAGCCGGGTTGTAATGGGGTTCGGTAGTAACAATAGGTAGGGAGTGCTTTGGCCATGTGGTGCTAAATCCGGGAATCGAACTCCTAAATACAACACAACAAACCGAACAACTCTCTTCTTCTCTTTTCAACTCATAACCGAATACTTCAATGAAACTCACACCATTCAATCTCTAACCCAAACTCTCATAGTACAACTTATAAACACTTAGGAATTCTTGGCTTTGCACTTATATTTTTTTTTCTTTTCTTCTTCATTTTTTTTTCTTCGCTTCGAGCCTAGAGAGGGTCGAGGTCGACCCCTAGGGGGGTCGAACCTGAGAGCATTCTTCTTCACGATGAGGTCGTGATCGACCCCTAGGGGGTCGATCCTGAGAGCTTTTGCTCGATCTTCTTTAATTCTTTTTCTCTTCTTTTCATCAATTTTTCAACAATGTGCAATCCAAGCCAAGAATCCTATTACATTACACTTCAACAAGTTGTTTTCTACCCTTTAACTATGTAACCTCTTCCAAACCCAACACAAATGTCACTCAACAAAAATCATTCCCAACACTCATCATCTAAGTTCAATTCCCGGAATAGGGTCAAGCTAATAGGTTAGGGATAATTTTTGTGGAGCTTCAAACAAAAGGCTAAGGCTAGAACGGGGTTTCAAGCAAAGACAATTCAAGGTAGGCATGGAATTATATGGGCTAAAAAATAAATAAGTTCTTAATCACAATCAACATGCATGAACAATCTCATAGCGGTTTCAAGAAATAGATAACCATATCAATGACAAGAGACATATGCATAAAGAGAGTAAAATCACACATATAAAGAAGAGGGAATTTATGATGTTCTCCCTATAGGGCCAAAATTCTCACTAGGTAAAAATTTGTCGGATTGCAATTACTTTCACTCAAGTCACATATGCTCAATTTCATCACAAGTCAATTTCACAATCAAAAGCAATTTCTCATAGACATGGGCTACACTATCCAATTATGCCAAAGGAATTACATGACGAACATGAAAATTAATTTTCATCATAGGACATCTAAGATGGAATGCTCTTCTATCCTAAAACAAACAAGGAATCAAATATTTTTGGATTTTTCGACATTTTTCAATTTTTTTGGATTTTTCAAGATTTTTCTTAACAAGCAAATCTATCAAACAAAGCAAGCAAAAGACTCAAAGACTCAATTATGTACAACATGTGAGATTTCTTCTTCCCCACCCCATACTTAAATCATGCAATGTCCCCATGCATGAAAACACATGAAAAAGTAAAGAGAAAAGAAGAAGAAGACTCACAAAAACTTTTAGAAGCTTGATTGGAGATGGAGTTCCTCATGGAGGAGGAGGAGGAGTTTTGAATTAAATTTGGGTAAAAAGACATACCTTACACCAAGGGGTAATATCGGAATTATGCATTAGGGTCGATCACGACCCCCTGGGTTGATCCTTCCGCCATTTTGATCCTTGTGCAAGATCGTCTTGTCCCGTCTTTTGAGCTCGTGTTTTGCAATTTAGAGTCCTGCAAAAACATCCCAAAAATCCTATCCCAAGCAAAATATATCCTAACCTAATCTAAGGAAGGTTAGAAAAGAAAAAAAAAAACAAAAATCTAATCTAGAAATTGGAAAATCAAAAAGAATGGAAAAATTAAAAAGAAAAATCTAATCTAGAAACCGGGTTGCCTCCCGTAAGCGCTTTTTTAACGTCATGAGCTTGACGATGGGTGCTTCAACTAGTCGGAGGATGAGAATGCCAAGGTGGCTCGGATGTCCTCATCGCCACCCCATACTTAGAATGAGAAGAGAGGGTGGAAGATGGTGTAAAGAGAGGATGACCACAAAGCATGCAAGAAAGTGAGAATATTGACCTGTATCGACCGGAGGACGGGTTGGTGGCGAGTGGCTTTGTCCGGAGTCTAGCTTCTCTTGTACATGAGGGATGGTCGGTCCCGACCTTGTATGGGCGATATCGAGCCTTAATACCTCACCTTTCCAAAGGTCCTCTTCTGGATGAAACTTGTTAATGGGGACCACGTCTTCGGACTCCATGATGCCCGCAATAGGTAACCGAAACTCTACCACTTCATCACCAATTCCGAAGGTAAGGAGACCCTTCTTCACATCAATCTTAGCTCCGGCGGTTGCTAGGAATGGTCGCCCAAGGATAATTGGTACGTCGGGATCTTCCGGCATATCCATGACAATAAAATCATTAGGCACGACAAACTTGCCGACTTGGATAGGAAAGTCGTCGACAACACCGGTAGGCTTCACACAAGAACCGTCCGCCATGTAGAGCCTCATGTTCACCGGTACTAAGGGCCCCATGTTGGTCTTGGACCAAATTGAAAGTGGAAGCAAGCTAGCACTAGCACCAAGATCACACAATGCCTTGAAGCGATAAGCCCCAATACCGATGGTAATAGCAAGCTTCCAGGGATCACCGAGCTTCTCGGGAAGGTCCAACGACCTCACCTCATCCGTTAGTTCCGACATTGATCGCTTCCTAGACAGAATCTCCTTCAAGAACTTGGTGTAAGCGGGCATTTCATTCAAGGCCTCGGCGAAAGGAATAGAAAGATTCAAGCCTTGAAGCAACTTAACAAAGCACTTAAACTTTCCTTCCGTCGCGTCCTTGGGCTTCTTCGAAGGGTAAGGAAGTATTTTAGAATGGGAAGAGGAAGGAGTGGGATCGGGAATGAGTGGAGGAGAAGGGTTGGAAGACGTTCCGGGTGCAGAGTGGTCGAGCTCGACCTCATCGGGGTTGATCGCCCCTTCATCCTCATCATTGGCGGTCTCAGGCTCGACCATGGAGGGGGTCGATCTCGACCCTGGTGGGGTCGATCCTGAGACAGCCTCTTTCGCCGTTTGCTTCAATGGATCGGGTAATGCTTTGCCACTCCGAAGGTTCATGGCTCGGATTTCACCATTGCTTGCTCGGCCTCTAGGATTTTCCTCTGGTCGGCCCGGGAGTTGTCCTTGAGGTCGTGGGATTTGAGCCGCTAGATGACCAAGTTGGGAATCAATATTCTTTTTCCATGAGTCGAGGTCTCCCAACCTTGTATCCAGCTCGGTCCGCATCCCCCGCATGAGTCCTTCTTGCAACTCTTGCATCCATGATGGCTCCGCTTGATACCCGGGAGGTCTATAAGGAGGGGCCCTTTGCTCTTGTGGAGGAGGGGGATAACTTTGACCTTGCCCATTGTTATTCCATTGAGAGTAGTTGTTGTTGTTCCTCCCCGCATAAGCATTGTTTTGGCCTCGGTAGGGTCCTCGCATATAGTTGGCCTCCGCATACGCCTCGGCAGCCCGAACTTGCTCCACATTTGTACAAGAAGCGGTGGTATGAGATTGAGAACCAGATTCTTGACAAGTGGGGGCAACGGACTTGTAGTAACTCACTTGCTTCTCGAGACGGTTGATCTTATCTTGCATGAATTGAAACTTCACATCTTGATCAATTGGCTCACTATTCGGATCATAAAGCTTCTTTGATTGAATCCGGATGGGTTGTTGAGTCCCATACATGGCATCATAGTTGGTGAGTTTGTCCAATAGAGCCCATGCCTCATCGGGATCCATCTTAATGAAACCGCAATCGGTGTGAAGATTGATGCGGTCCTTTGTAGCGGCGTTGATCCCTTGGAAGAATATCTCTTGAAGAACATAAGGAGGTTGTCCATGAATAGGACATTGCCGAAGAAGCTCCTTGAATCTCTCCCAAGTCTCAACAAAAGTCTCATTGGGAAGTTGATGATAAGAAGTGATGCGCTTCCTTAGCTCGGTAGTCTTGGCCGGTGGGAAGAACTTCGTCATGAACAAGTCGTGCAAAGCCTTCCATGTAGTGATGGACCTAGCGGGTAAACTTTCGAGCCAATGAAGTGCCTTCCCGGTTAGAGACCACTTGAACGCCTTGAGGAGCACATATTCGAGTGACACGCCATCGGCGGCGATGGTGTCACAAAGATCGGTAAAATTTTTGATGTGCTCCATAGGGCATTCGTATGTCTTGCCTTCATATTGAGACCTCTTGATGAGAGTGATGAAGTGGGACTTGATCTCAAAGGCACGCTCAATCGCCGGGAGCACAATAGCGGACTCGGGAATTCTAAGCTCCGGATGCATGTATTGCTTAGCGTTCCTCGGAATAGCATCTAGTTGTTGTTGGAGACGGGCAGCAACCTCTCTCTCTCGGGCAGCAACCTCTCTTTCTCGATGCGAAGCGGCATCTTGGGCAGCACGCTCCATTTGCATGCGCTCCATCTGAGCACGGAGTTGTTCCATCTGTTGAGCAAGAGCCTCAGCGTCGGCCATTGCTCGTCGTTCTCGTAGCCTGCGATGAAGGGTTCTCTCTATTTCAGGATCAAAGGGAAAATAGTCGATTTTCCTTCGTGAACTAGAGGGCATACACCTGCAATCACAAACACAAGAAAACGAATCAGTAACACACAAGGGGTATGGGCTATTCCCAAACCCAAATATCAACTAAACTCGGCACTATTGCACACTCCCCGGCAACGGCGCCAATTTGTTGAAGGGTTTCTCGAACAAATAAATTGTATTCAAGACCCCGCTGAGTATAGCGAAGTCAGGATCGTCCACGGGAGTGAGATTAGTGCTAAGTTTAGTCGAACAAACTACGAAAAGCAAAGAAAACAAGGGCAGAACAACTCAGGCTCGACCCAAAGAGGGTCGATCTCGACCCTAGGGGGGGTCGATCCTGAGAGTAGAAAGAGGCACGAACGCACACAAACGCACACAAAACACTAACAAGGCTCGAACACGATCTAGGGGAGGTCGAGATCAAGGCAAAATCACGAATTTCAATCAATAAAATGGGCAAATCCTAGGGCTAGGGCTACCACAACAACAACCATACATGCTTTCAACAAGAATTCACAACTATCATGCAATCTAGATCATAGAAAAGTTAACTTTCGCAAACAATTCAAGTTATTCAATCAACTTTCACAAATCGAACAACTTTCTACCTATCCTTCAACCTAGGAATATCAACTTTCGCAAATAATCCTATTAGAACTAATAAAACAATCAACTTTTCACTTTCGCTATGGTTAATCACAAGACATGCCTCAACTTTCGCAAAGGATTAAACACAAGATAGATAGATATGATCATTAAGCATTCAAGTCATGAATTCAAGTTTTAAACATGCATGATTGTGTTGGGTTTTTGCCCAACCCTAGAACTTAAGAAGACTACTCACACATGGCAAAGAAGAACAAGGAAGAAGAAGAAGAAGACATGATCAAACCAAACTAAAATTCAACTAAAAACCAAAGAACAAATCTTACAAACCTCGAACTTGTTCTCCAAGTCTTCTCCCTACTCTCCAAGTCTTGATTATCAATTGATTGAATCCCCAAAACATCCAAAGCATCCTAAAGCATGAATTTTCTAAAACTATAGGTTCAACCTCCTTTTATAGACAAAAGGAGTCCTAATCTAGCTAGGAAACATAAACAAAACACCTTCCTAAAATACAGATTTGGAAACTTCAACATGTAATCCGGATAGAAGGAGAGTCGGCGCCGAGGTTCCACCCCCATAGGGTCGATACCGACCCCCTCAGGGTCGATCCTGACCTTCGTTTTCCTTGCGCTCCAAGTTTGGTCAAGTGGCTCGAGTTCGACCCTTCTTGGCTCGATCCCGGGGTCGATTTCTTCACTTCTCTTCTTGATTTTGCTTCTCTTTAGCTCCTCTTCATGGCTCTTCCACTTTAAATCTTCCTCTTAGCTCGTCCATCCTCTCCTAGCCTCGCTCCAAACTCGTCTTCAAGCTCCAGAAACACCTACAAAACGACACAAAAGCGCGTAGTTTCCGAATCTCAAAGAAATACGAAAACTTATGCAGAAAGACTCAAAAACACAAGACGCAACTACGAAAAACAACTTAAACTAACCTATCTAGACCCTAAAAATCTACCTGAAATGCGGACATCAGATTCCAAGCGGAAGATGGTCAAAACAGCCTCCGAAGTGACACCAGCGATTCTGTCGAGATACCGCGACCGCGGCCAAGGCGACGCGACCGCGGCGGCTGCCGAGACCGACTTGTTCTTCTCTGTTGCGATAGTGCGGGCGCGGTGGGAGCGACGCGACTGCGGTGATGCCGGATCCGAAGCGGGGCGAAATCTTTCTATCTTGTTTCCTTTTCTATCTTTTGCCTCTTACCTTATCTATCTCGAGGAGCTTGTTCCTTGGGCTATATAAGGAGGAGCCAGCCTTAGGATTTTAGTATCTTCTTTCTCATCACCAATTCTCTCAATTAATTCTCTTTTAGTTTAGTTATGGAGAGCTAGTCTCCTTGGGTTTGTTCAAGGGAGAAGCTCTGATGTATGAACTCGTGAGATTTTGGTAATTGATTTCTATCCTTTGGTTGATATTGATTCTCTTGTGCTTCATCTTATGAATGTTTATTGTTTCTTTAGGAGTAGCTAACCTATTGAATTGATTTATGTTCTACAGTTTGATTAGGTTTGGACCGTGGATAAAACTAATCTGTGAAAACAACTTAACCTAGACCTGTTGTCTATGCAACTAGGATTAAGAAGAGAATTGATTGTTTTATCTTGCAATTGACTCGTAGCTTGATTGTTTGATATTATATCCTACATATCCTTGTTCTCTATGCTAATTCTAGGTTAAGCGTCCTTGCCTAGGGTTATAGAATTGTTTGGACCGTGGACTTGCGATTGTTAATGATCAGGATAGGAATTAACCATAGGTGTGAATGAAATCAATGGATGAATCTATGATCGAGGGATTATATCATGAGTGGATCTTTTGAATGAACTTGTCTCCTTATCAATTGTTTCGCCATATTTGCATGTTTGTTTATTTGTTTGATAATCATAGGTGTGAATGAAATCAATGGATGAATCCCCCTATCTTTGGTTGATAATCATATTAATACTAGAAGCCATAGTTCTCTTGGGTTCGACCCCTTACTTGCATGCTATACTAGTTTGTAGTTTGGGTTATTTATCTTTGATCTTGGCACGACGACTTTAGCCGAGTCAATAGACGTCCCTTTGAGCATCTCAGGTTGCTCTTGGGGATGATAACTTTCAAGTAGCAAGTCCCGTTCTACTATTCCCTCGATGATTGGCTATGTTTAGTAGATTCTAAGTGTTTAAGGACTATCATGCATTGAATTCATATTTGCAAGGACGCTAGTCTAAAACTTCATGTGTTTGCTACTTTGGAACGCCATTCAATTTCTCTATTTGTCTTGAAAAGAGTATCTCTGATCACCCAACCCGCATCATAAGCCGAAATGATGGGAACTCTAAGCTTACCCTAGCCGAGAACTCTGCAAAAGCGTCCTATGAGCTTCATATTTTCTTTTACGGGACGTACTTGCTTGGTTCTCAAATGGTTCACGAGGTGATCACAGGGACGGTTGCCCAGGATCTTGGTTTGCTAAAAGAGGTAATTTTTGCTAAGTATGAGAGGACGGCAGTTGTTTCTAACAGAGGACGCCAGTTCAGTTTTGAGAAGAAGTTGAAGAGTCACAAATTTGAAATTTTGAACGTTTGAAAAGTGTCAGTTGTATTTGCTCAAATCTTAAGGGGAAGTTATGCCACGTGTCGCACATGATATCAGTTTTATTTACAGGTTGTGCCACCGCTTCCTCTATATAAGGCAGCAACAGTCGCTCTCATTCATTTATTACTCTCAACAACTTCCCTGCTCTCAAATTGCTCTTCCCTCTCTCTAGTTTTCCGACGACTTTCTCATTCTAGAAATCAGCGAGAAAATGTCTCAACTACTAGGGAACGTGGCCGGATCTTTTGCCGGAGGCAAGAGAAGAAAGCTTGTGAAGTCCCATACCATTGAGAAGCCTAAACAGATAGTTTTGAACGAGTCGCTTGTGGACTTCATCAACAAAAAGCCCAAGACTCTCTACATGCTTATCAGGGAACGGATGGACAGAGAAGACGTCAAGCAGGACTCCATAAAGACAAGGAACTATGAGAAGTTCCTGGAACGATTTGTTATTCATGGCCTCCATAAGACTAACTACAAGGACTTGCTAGAAAGGATGGAGGACGTACTATTCTTCTCACAGTACGGTTGTGAGAATCTTGCTCCTTTACTTGATCTCATACCTGACCTTCACAATGCCGTTCTTCATGACTTTCCCATGTACCCTAAGGACTCCCGAACCTTCCAAATGCTAAGAAACCACTTGCCAAGTCCTTCTCCTCCACCTCCTCAAAATACAACCAAATAAATTTTGCCAGCCAAACGCCCTGCTCCACAGTCCCCCCTCTCAAAATCATCAAAGCCAAAATCATCCAAACCTACAGAAATACTGGACAAGTTCCCCAAAGACTTGTCGGAGGGACGCTCCAAAAGAAAGCATGACCCTCGGCCTCTCAAAAAGGCTAAGTCATCCAACGTCCCCTCCACTAAAAGGCCAAGCTCCTTAAAGAAACCATCCTAACCCTCCAAGAAATCAAATCTTGCCCCCCCAACCCTCACTTAAAATTGTCCAACTTCCAACTCCTCCCCATTCTCCCAAACCCTCCAAAGCAAATGCCCTTATCCCCTTCTGTTCTTCACCTATAAACTTTGCCCATTTCCCCTCCGCCCATGCTCACATCTCCCCGCCCAAGGACCCCGAGACCCCCAGGTCACGCCGTCCTTCATCAGAGTCTGGCCCAGAGGACGCAGAGAAACGTCCCGCCCTTGAACATACTTTCAGACGCCGTAAAACCGGTGAAACTCCAAGGGTGCTGGTCCAAGAAGTTGCTGAGCCGGAGCACATCTCCTCCTCAAGTTCCTCTTCGTCAAGCTCTTCTGAGAAGAGTCAATAAGGAACGCCTATCGTAGAGTCCTCCCCTTTCGTTGATATCACAGGGGACTACAACGATGAGGCAGAAGGAGTCGATAATGCTCCTGCAAAGGGCAAAGAAGCTGAAATTGTTGAAGTTGTTGAGGGCGCTGGTGAGCACCAGGTCGCTCAACAAAAGTACGCCGAGCCTAGTCTATCTGATGAGCTTGAGCGTGATGCTACAGAAATCCCTCCTTATGACCAAAGCCTTCCCATCCTCAACCCCCAACCAACCCCTCAAAATCAACCCTCCCCTACAATCCAAACAGAATCCCAACTCCCCGCGGACGCTGAGCAATCACAGGAAAAAGAAACTGAAGCTCAGGACGCCGGTGAGACGTCCCAAGGCAAGCCTCCCTTTGAAACTGAACAGGCCGCTGCTGGTGGCAATGTTGAATCCGCCCAAGGCACAGAGGAAGAAGGTGCCAAGGACGGTGATGAAAATGACTCTGAGGACACTGAGAATGCTGAGGACGATTCTGATGATGATGATGAGGATTTTGAGTCCCCAAAGCGTTCCAAGAAGAAGAAGAAAGATGATGGTGAGCCGGCAAATATTCTAGGCCCCATGATCTACTCTGATCAATGGCTCGATTCATTTAATGACAAGGACGTCAAGGAATTTCTTGAGCTCTTAAGGTTCCAAGGATGGCTAATTGTTGGACCTGCGCCCACAGAAGTTAACAATGATCAAATTCGGGCGTTCTTCAAGAGTCTTTGCTTTAAGTCAAAGGATGGTTCGCTGCACTTCAAGATCAATGATGAGAAAGCTTCTGTCACTGAAAGACAAGTCTGTGCCTTTTCGGGACTTGACACAAGGAAGCCGCCGTCTAATGCCCTTAGCTCTCTACTTGAAAATGGATTTGAAATGTCGGACGACGAAGAGGTTGCACTACTTGAAAGGATCTTCAGAGGCAAGCGTCCCTACGAGACTGATAGGGTGGCTCATGTTCTTTCAAAGGTTGGAGCTATATCGCACTACTTTATCTGCCGAGCTGATATTCCTAGGCAAGAGAAGCGTTCCGTCATTCAAACGCATGACTGTATATGGCTGGATGCCTTTCTCAACCGCCGGCTCATCAACCTTGCCAGAATTGCTATGCAACACATGGCTAAGTGTAGGAGGAAGCGACACGCTCTGCCGTACCCAGGTTTGGTGAAGCTCATCCTTAAGTCCCAAAATACTTATGATGACTCTGCCCCCTCTGAGCAGCTGGGATTATCATGGAACAAGAAAAAGGGACTGCTCGAAATTAGGCACAATGAGGAACTGCCGTCCATCAAGAAGCAGTTAGAGGTTGAGGCCGAATAAGCTAAGAAGAAAGCTGAGCAAGAACGCCTCGCTCTAGAAGCTGAACAGGAGCGTCTTGCTTCTATGCATCAAGAGCCAGACTCAGAATAAGAGAACGCCGTCAATTATGAAGCTCTTGATAAGCTACTGATGGCCAACTCTCCTCCTCTCTCGTTGCCTCATGTGGACGCCCCTTCTTCAAGCACTGGTCCCGCGCCCATTCCTGCCCCAGAACATCCTGAGCAGTACCCTCCTCCGGAACTTATGGCTGCAATACTTTAGAATTAGTGCCTCATCCTCAATTCTCTTAAGGACTTATCAACAACTTTCACTGAGTCTGCGGCACGACATGAGAAGCTTCTCAAGTTTTATCAAGAACAGAGTTGCCGTCCCCAGTGATCGCCGTTCCACCTTCTTATTCCCTCATATGTTTTACCTATGCTTCTTTTATTTCAAACACTTAACTCTGGGTCTGTAATGACATTAATCTACTTTTGTTTGAATGGATGTTCCACTGTTTGCTTGCATGTGTTTGTTTAAGCGTTCCACTGCCTAAAATTGTCTTTTTGTGCTAACGTCCTTATTCACTTGTTATCCTTTTCGATGATGCCAAAAGGGGGAAGTGTAGTTTTGCAGAGATGCACTATAAAATAGTTATCTAGAATAAGCAAGTGTTAAGGGGGAACTATTAGTGAAAGTTCTAAGGAACGCCGTGCTAGAATAAACAAGAGGACGTTAGAAAAGTTTTCTAGGACGTTACTCTCTCCTTAAAATCCAAAATTTAGAGAATCAAAGAATGAAAACTTGTGCTTACAGAAATTCTTCTAGAAGTTCTTCTAAGTGTTAGAGGACGCTTCTAAGTTTTCATGCATGCTAAGTTCCAAAGTCAAAACTATTTTGCTGAAGAGTTTGTCATCATCAAAAAGGGGGAAATTGTTGGGACGCTATCAAGGACGCTTGCGTACTTGTTAGTGTACCACACAACCGTCCCTTAGTTTTGATATGAAAAACTCACTTTGATTCTAATAAATTTATCCAAGTGTTCAGGAACGCCAGTGACAAAAAGGACAACAAGTGTGTGGACGTTCCCTAGGCTTAGGGACGCTAGCTACCAGGAAGTAAGGACCAGCAAGAGACTACTTGAGCAAGGACAGAGTCCCAAGCAAGTAGGAACGCAAGCAGAGCGTCCTTACTCTCTAGCCGATAAGATGACATCACTCGACAATATTTGATCATCAAGGACACGTGGAGACCGATCTTGTAGCAGAGTCCAACACTACGTGGCGGACGATCCTGTAGCAGAGTTCATCAACACATGGCGGCAGATCCTGTAGAGGAGTCCATCACACACAGCTGGATACAGGAAGCTTCCTCATTACCGCCATACTACGTGGAGGAAGATCCTATAGCCACTTCCTCGAAGGGCATGATCGTCCGAAGATGAAAGACGCCCTTCCCCAAGTTCTATAAATAGCCCAAGGCATTTATTGTGACGTTAACGCTTTTAGAGAATATTTAGAGAGAATCAGAGGAAAGCGACTCACTCAAGAACACCAAGAACAAGCTCAAGAACACTCAAGAACCGTTCTAGGCTTATGTTAGATCGAGTGAGAATTGTAACCCAAATCACAACTTGTTTGTAATTCAGAAAACCCAAAAAGAAAGAGAGAGTCCTACAGCGTACTGTAGGACGTAGGGATAGAAGTCCTTTAGAAGATTAAACTCACTGGAGTTGTAGGCTTAAAGGAGAACTTTACTAGTGGACTTAGGACACTACTAAGTGCTAGAGAAGTGTAAAGGACTCGCCGGTACAACACAAGGACGTTTAATAAGAACGGAAAAGCTATTCAAAAATCCTCCAAGGAGGTAGAGGTTTACACTCAAGGACTACTTGGTCTTGAGTGGTTCCTCTATAAATCGCTGTGTTCTCTACTTGATAAGTTCACCTGTTTAGTTCTTTAATTCCGCTGCATAACTAAAGGACGCCCTTATACTTAGTAAGGACGCTTCACTCAAGGACGCTTTTATCCAAGTAAAGGACGTCCCTCTCGAACTAACGATCCAACAAAGGGGAAAGAGGATCAAGAAGTACACAAGAAAGGGAAACGATGTGACCTTGGGCGACCTCGGTTTGGGTCGCATAGGAACCACCTCGGCCATTGCCGTCAACCGGAGAAGGGGCATAGGAGGTTGCGGCCGACCATGAGGTGGTCGCGGCCGACCTAAAGCAGAAACTCCCTTCTCGTGACACCTCGTTGCTTAGAAGAGTTTCGTCCGGGCGGGAATCATTGATTGGCACCATGATTCCGGACTCCGTGATGTGCTCAATGGGTAGTCTTGAAAGGTGATCCACCACAAGGTTTTCCGCTCCCATCTTGTCTCGTATCTCTAGATCAAACTCTTGTAGGAGCAGCATCCACCGGAGTAAGCGTGGTTTAGCATCCTTCTTGTCCATTAGGTAACGGACAGCCGCATGGTCGGTGTAGATTATCACCTTAGAGCCCACCAAGTAAGAGTGGAACTTCTCAAATGCGAACACCACGGCTAGAAACTCTTTCTCCGTTGTTGTGTACTTGCTTTGGGCCTCATCAAGCGTCTTGCTTGCATAGTAGATAGCATGAAGCTTCTTCTCCTTTCTTTATCCAAGAACCGCGCCCACGGCATAGTCACTTGCATCACACATGATCTCGAAGGGGAGTGTCCAATCCGGGGGTTGCATGATAGGAGATGACACAAGTGCATCCCGGATCCTATGAAAAGCTTCAAGACACTCTGAAGAAAACTCAAACACCACATCTTTCATTAGAAGGTTAGTCAATGGTTTGGAAATTTTTGAGAAATCTTGAATGAACCTTCTATAAAACCCGGTATGTCCTAGAAAACTTCTAATTCCTTTTACGAAGGTAGGGGGTGGCAATTTTTCAATTAGTTCAATTTTAGCTTGATCTACTTCAATTTCCCCTCTTAGACACTATGTGACCTAAAACTATCCCTTCATGAACCATAAAGTGACATTTTTCCCAATTTAGCACTAAGTTGGTTTCTTCACATCTTTTGAGAACTCTAGCAAGGTTAACAAGGCAAGAGTCGAAAGTGGTACCATACACCGAGAAGTCATCCATGAACACTTCCACAATGTCCTCAATCATGTCGGAGAAGATGGCCATCATACACCTTTGGAAGGTGGCGGGTGCATGGCAAAGTCCGAATGGCATTCTCCTATAGGCAAACGTCCCATAATGACATGTGAAAGTCGTCTTCTCTTGATCATCGGGGTGTATTGGAACCTGCACAAAACCACTATAGCCATCGACATAACAAAAGTAATCATGGAGAGCTAATCTCTCTAGCACTTGGTCAATGAAGGGCAAAGGAAAATGATCTTTCCTAGTGGCACTATTGAGTTTCCTATAATCAATGCACATGCGCCAACTAGTAGTAGTCCTAGTAGGAATCTATTCGCCCTACTCATTTTCCACTACGGTGAGGCCACTCTTCTTAGGCACTACATGAACCGCGCTCACCCACTTGCTATCCGAAATTGGGAATATGATTCCCGCATCAAGCATCCTCAAGATCTCCTTTTTCACCACATCCTTCATGTTTAGATTGAGTCGTCGTTGATGCTCAATGGTCGGTCTACGCCCTTCCTCAAGAAAAATCCAATGCATGCACAAGGAAGGTGAAAGTCCACTCAAGTCCTCAAGCGAGTACCCAATGGCTTTTCTATGAGTCCTAAGAACATCAAGCAACTTCCTAACTTCTTCCGCATTTAGATTTGCATTGACAATAACCGGGAAAGTGGAATTTGGGCCAAGAAACTCATACCTCAAAGACTCGGGGAGAGTCTTAAGCTCCGGAGTAGGTGGTGGTGGTGTAATAATGTCATCGTGCTCATCCGCCTTGAGAAACTCCTCGACTTCACCATCTTCATCTTCCGCGGAGCATGTTGGTGTGGTCCTACTAGAGGTCGCGGGCGACCAAGGGGAGGTCGCAGCCGACCTACAACAGAGGGGGTTGGTGTCTTCCTCGTCATCTTCACTTGTGTACTCTATGAGCAACATCTTGACCTCCATGACTTCACCGGTCTCTTTCATGGTAGGGTTGAATCGGAACTCAACCACTTCTTCTCCAATCTCAAAGTGAGGACACCTTTCTTCACATCAATGACCGCACCAGCGGTGGCAAGGAATGATCGTCCAAGAATGATCGGGACGAGGGGATCCTCCGGCATCTCCAACACCATAAAGTCATTGGGCACAAAGAACTTGCCGATTTGGATAGGGAAGTCATCAACAATGCCGGTGGGTTGGACACAAGAACCATCCGCCATATAGAGCCTCATGTTCACCGGAACCAAAGGACCCATGTTGGTCTTGGACCATATAGAAAGAGGGAGGAGACTAGCACTTTCACCAAGATCACATAGAGCCTTGAATCGATGAGCACCAATGCCAATGGTAATAGCAAACTTTCCAGGATCACCAAGTTTTTCCGGGAGCTTCATAGACCGCACATCATTGGTCAATTCAGACATTGACCGCTTCTTTG
The DNA here is from genome assembly GCA_934048045.1 of Polygonum aviculare. Classification (NCBI taxonomy): domain Eukaryota; kingdom Viridiplantae; phylum Streptophyta; class Magnoliopsida; order Caryophyllales; family Polygonaceae; genus Polygonum; species Polygonum aviculare. Next base: position 21,011,043 of record OW204026.1, read on the forward strand.
ACAAGATCTCCTTGAGAAATTTGGTGTAGGCGGGCATCTCGTTCAAAGCCTCGGTAAAGGGAATGGTGAGGTTGAGGCCTTGGAGAACCTTCACGAAACGCTTGAACTTACCCTCCGTGAAATCGTTAGCCTTCTTGGACGGGAAAGGAAGCACCTTCGTTGTCGGAGAAGATGGAACGGATGTCGGGACTCTCAGAGAAGGGTCGGCACCAACCTAAGGAGGGTCGGCTGCGACCTCCTCTGTAGCAGGAAGAGGGTCGGTGGCGACCAGTGGGGGGTCGGCCACGACCTTTTCCAAAGAGGGTTCAGCCTCTTCATCCGTCGTCTTCTCACTTGTAACTCGTTCCGGCAACTTCTTCCCGCTCCTTAGGTGAACGGCGGTAATATGGCCTCTTGGGATCTCATCGGGGTGGCCCGGTAAGCGCCCTTGAGGTCGTGGGATTTGAGCCGCTAGATCACCAAGTTGGGAGTCGACGTTCTTCCTCCATGTGTCAAGATCTCCCAATCTTGTATGAACACCCTTGAGCTGTGTGGTGAGCTTAGTCCTCACTCCTTACATCAACCCTTCTTGCAACTCTTGAAACCATGATGGCTCCGCTTGATAACCGGGAGGTCTATAAGGAGGGGCCCTTTGTTCTTGCGGGGGAGGTGGATAACCTTGACCATGGCCATTGGTATGCCATTGAGGATAGTTGTTGTTCCTCCCCGCATAAGCATTGTTTTGGGGTCGGTTGGGTCCGCTCATGCAGTTCGCCTCCACATAAGCCTCGGCAGCCCGGACTTGCTCCACATTAGTACAAGAAGCGGCGGTATGAGATTGGGAACCACATTCTTGACAAGGTGGGCTGGCGGACTTGAAGTATCTCACTTGCTTCTTGAGCCGGTTGATCTCATCTTGCATAAATTGGAACTTCACATCTTGATCAATTGGCTCACCATTAGGATCGTAGAGCTTCTTTGGTTGAATTCGGACGGCTTGTTGGGTCCCGTACATGGCATCATAGTTGGTGAGTTTTTCCATTAGACCCCACGCCTCGTCGGGATCCATCTCAATGAAACCACAATCGGTGTGAAGATTGATGCGGTCCTTTGTTGCGGCATTGATCCCTTGAAAGAATATTTCTTGAAGAACATAAGGAGGTTGTCCATGATTTGGACATTGCCGAAGAAGCTCCTTGAATCTCTCTCAAGTTTCAACAAATGTTTCATTGGGAAGTTGGTGGTAGGAGGTGATGCGCTTCCTTAACTCGGTGGTCTTGGCCGGTGGAAAGAAATTCATCATGAACAAGTCGTGCAAAGCCTTCCATGTAGTGATCGACCTAGCGGGCAAGCTTTCGAGCCAATGTAGGGCTTTCCCTGCTAGGGACCACTTGAATGCCTTGAGGAGAACATACTCAAGTGAGACACCATCGGCGGCGATAGTGTCACAAAGATTGGTGAAGTTCTTGATGTGCTCCATAGGGCATTCGGTGGGCTTGCCTTCATATTGAGACCTCTTGATGAGAGTGATGAAGTGGGATTTGATCTCAAAAGCACGCTCAATCACCGAGAGCACAATATCGGACTCAGGAACCCTAAGCTCCGGATGCATGTATTGCTTAGCGTTTCTCGAAATTCCATCTAGTTGTTCTCGGAGACGGGCTGCCGCCTCTCTTTCTTGCCGCGCAGCTGCAGCTTGAGCATCACGCTCTATTTGCATACGCTCCATTTGAGCGCGGAGTTCAGCCATTTGATGAGTAAGAGCCTCAGCTTCGGCCATTACTTTTCGTTCTCTTAGCTTGCGACGAAGGGTTCTCTCTATCTCGGGATCAAATGGGAAATGGTCGATTACCCTTCATGAACTAGAGGGCATACACCCGCGTACAAAGCACGAGATAAACGAATTAGTAACAAAAAAGGGGTTTGGGCTAGTCCCTTACCCAAAAGAAAGCTAGACAAAGAAACTAAACTAACTCCCCGGCAACGACGCCAATTTGTCGTGAGTGAATCTCGAACAAATAAATTTGTCAAGACCCCGCTGAGTATAGCGAAGTCAGGATCGTCCACGGGAGTTAGTAGAACTATAGTCTAGCAATCAAACTACGAAAGCAAAACAAAACAAAACAAAGCAAAATGAGCCAAACAAACACAATTGCACACTTCTGGGGAAAGTCGCAGCCGACCCTAGGGAGGTCGCGGCCAACCTTTGACAGAACCTAAAATCACACATAAACACTCACTGGAGGAGGTCGTGGCCGACCTGTAACTGGTAGGGGCCGACCTGTCTAGGAAGGGAAATATGCTTTGTAAATATACGGAAAAACAACTAGGGGAAGGGATTCACCACAACGTAATCATGCATTCAAACAATGATAAAGGATCAACTTATCTTGTAATCTCATGGGTGACTTTCGTCACAAAAGAAACACATTAAAACATCAACTTTCATGGAGATGTTAACATGCAATCCAACTTGTTTTCTAAGGGTTTTAACTTTCATCTTAACCTGGATAGTCCCAATGCACAACATAATCTTTTAATTCGGTTACAAACAAGAATAAGTCCCAATTTTCATCAAGGAATTAAGCATGCAAGAAGGATTGAAGGGTAGAGGTTACAAGTCAAGCATGGATCAAAGCATCAAAGTCTCAAATGCATGTTCATGATGGGTTTCACCCCACACCTAGCAAGATAACTACTCACACTTCATCAAACACACAAGCAACACAAGAGAGGAGGGAGACATAGTCGAAAAAACAACTTAAATTAAACAAGAGATTCAAACTTACAAGCTTCACAAACCCACAATCTTCCTACAAACCATTGTCTTCCATCTTCCTCCAAGAAACAACCAACTAAGACAAGCTCTCTTCCCTCACTATTCCCTTACAAAGCTCACTTTCCACCCTTTCCTCCTCGTTCTTCCTCACCCCAGCCAACTCTCTCTCCCCTACCCTCCTCTCACACCTTGAGCTTTTTCAAAAACAAAAGCTATTTCAAAGAAGAGCCAAAAAGCCCTTTTGAAGCAGCACAAAAAGTCAACATGCAAGTCTGCCACCTCTGCCAATTCTGCCACAACCGCCCACCTTTTTTTCGAATTTCGAAATTCCCGCAAAAAAGCATTACTTGGGCGGCAAGGATTTACACGGGCCGACCATGGTCACCTCGCAGCCGACCAAGTTCTAGGTCGCAGCTCAGGTGGTCGCAGCCGACCATAGGGAGGTAGGCGCCGACTCACTGTAGGGGACTTGGTTTCTCTCGTTCTTGCTTCGTTATTGCTCTAAGTGATCGGTCCTTTTCTCGGTGTTTTTTCTTTCTTCTTCCTTGAATTCCTTGAGCTCCTTGTACTTCTTTGAGGCGCCTTTTGTTGCAAACTTGTCTCTTGATTCTTTGAAGGGTTTTTAACCTTATGACTCTTGAAAACTCACTCTTCCTAGAATGCTCCGAAATGAAAGGAAACTTCTCCTAAAACGCTCCAATTACCTACAAAACACAAAACTACAAACAAACGACTCCAACTCTCAAAAGAGAGTCGAAATCTTATGCAAAACACACAAACATAAAGGGAAACATGCAAAACACACTAGAAAACAACCTAAGAAATCTAACTAAAAAGCACGACATCAATTAGTCCATAAACTCAAACAACAATGGGCCAATACCAACCAATGGCATCAGACTTGTATATGACTGTAAGCATGTAATCTAATAGGCTTTGAATTACTCAAATATCTAATCTTTCACATTTATCTATTTTTTGTTTTTTTGTTTTCAGGGACAATCTCTGCCTACTGAAGGGAATGTCTTCTTTAACCCCGCGTCTGTTGACCCATCATTTTTTTGGCGCCCACAGCATCCTGTTGGGTCATTGTGTGGTTCAGGGTATCATACCAACCCTTCGACACACATACCGCCACCAGTCTACATGTCACAACCACATTACCCATCGACACCTATGCAACCACCAATCTATATGTCCCAACTATCGGATCCATCGATACCCATGTAACCACCCATGTATATGTCGTAACCATCTTTATATGGGTCAAGTGTTTCTCCGGGGTTTGGTGGTGATGGTGCTTCGGGTTTTGGTGTCTCTTCAAGGTATGATAGTGGTTTAGGGCGTACGGAGGTGCCTTACGTTCAGAGTTTTCTTCAGGATTGGGAGGTGCTTTAGGGTCAGGTTGTCCTACAAGATTTTACGGTGGTTCGGGGTTGGCTGTTTCTTCGGGTTTAGGTACCTCTTCGGGGTACTATGGTGCTTCTGGGTCGGGTAGTGCTTCAGTCGGGGTGGTTAGTGTTTTCTCAAGGTTTCCTGGTAGTTCGGGGAATAAGTTTACGAGTGATCCGTATTAGTACATTTCCCCCACTAGACCGGTGTCTAGGGATGCCATCCCTGGGCGTGCTGTTGATAGGCTACTAGACCAATACCGCAAGTGTACGGATCGCGTAGTACCAAGGTGTTGATCTCTAGAAC